>JAEMWC010000142.1:622500-630000 GCA_016490735.1 Pachyseris speciosa | reverse complement strand
ATGAATCATATATGAACTGCGGAAATGACATTAAATGAAGAATGATCCTCGCAGTTGTGAACGCAATTTATGCAATTGCGAAAAGAAGCCTGAAAAAAAATTCAGGACTTCAACGGGGTTCGAACCCGTGACCTCGCGATTACCGGTGCGATGCTCTAACCAACTGAGCTATGAAGCCACTGACGTTGGGAGCAGGTCAATTGGTGTTCATATGTTCCCGTGAAAGAAATGAGTGTGAATGATATATGATATGAATCATATATGAACTGCGGAAATGAAATCAAATGAAGAATGATCCTCGCAGTTGTGAACGCAATTTATGCAATTGCGAAAAAGAAGCCTGAAAAAAATTCAGGACTTCAACGGGGTTGGAACCCGTGACCTCGCGATTACCGGTGCGATGCTCTAACCAACTGACCTATGAAGCCACTGACGTTGGGAGCAGGTCAATTGTGGGTTCATATGTTCCCGTGAAGAAATGAGTGTGAATGATATATGATATGAATCATATATGAACTGCGGAAATGAAATCAAATGAAGAATGATCCTCGCAGTTGTGAACGCAATTTATGCAATTGCGAAAAGAAGCCTGAAAAAAAATTCAGGACTTCAACGGGGTTCGAACCCGTGACCTCGCGATTACCGGTGCGATGCTCTAACCAACTGAGCTATGAAGCCACTGACGTTGGGAGCAGGTCAATTGTGGGTTCATATGGTCCCCGTGAAAGAAATGAGTGTGAATTATATATGATATGAATCATATATGAACTGCGGAAATGAAATCAAATGAAGAATGATCCTCGCAGTTGTGAACGCAATTTATGCAATTGCGAAAAGAAGCCTGAAAAAAATTCAGGACTTCAATGGGGTTCGAACCCGTGACCTCGCGATTACCGGTGCGATGCTCTAACCAACTGAGCTATGAAGCCACTGACGTTGGGAGCAGGTCAATTGTGGGTTCATATGTTCCCGTGAAAGAAATGAGTGTGAATGATATATGATATGAATCATATATGAACTGCGGAAATGAAATCAAATAAAGAATGATCCTCGCAGTTGTGAACGCAATTTATGCAACTGCGAAAAGAAGCCTGAAAAAAAATTCAGGACTACAACGGCGTTCGAACCCGTGACCTCGCGATTACCGGTGCGATGCTCTAACCAACTGAGCTATGAAGCCACTGACGTTGGGAGCAGGTCAATTTTGGGTTCATATGTTCCCGTGAAAGAAATGAGTGTGAATGATATATGATATGAATCATATATGAACTGCGGAAATGAAATCAAATGAAGAATGATCCTCGCAGTTTGTGAACGCAATTTATGGAATTGCGAAAAAGAAGCCTGAAAAAAATTCAGGACTTTAACGGGGTTCGAACCCGTGACCTCGCGATTACCGGTGCGATGCTCTAACCAACTGAGCTATGAAGCCACTGACGTTGGGAGCAGGTCAATTGTGGGTTCATATGTTCCCGTGGAAGAAATGAGTGTGAATTATATATGATATGAATCATATATGAAGTGCGGAAATGAAATCAAATGAAGAATGATCCTCGCAGTTGTGAACGCAATTTATGCAATTGCGAAAAGAAGCCTGAAAAAAAAATTCAGGACTTCAACGGGTTTCGAACCCGTGACCTCGCGATTACCGGTGCGATGCTCTAACCAACTGAGCTATGAAGCCACTGACGTTGGGAGCAGGTCAATTGTGGGTTCATATGTTCCCGTGAAAGAAATGAGTGTGAATGATATATGATATGAATCATATATGAACTGCGGAAATGAAATCAAATGAAGAATGATCCTCGCAGTTGTGAACGCAATTTATGCAATTGCGAAAAGAAGCCTGAAAAAAATTCAGGACTTCAACGGGGTTCGAACCCGTGACCTCGCGATTACAGGTGCGATGCTCTAACCAACCGAGCTATGAAGCGACTGACGTTGGGAGAGGTCAATTGTGGGTTCATATGTTCCCGTGAAAGAAATGAGTGTGAATGATATATGAATGAATCATATATGAACTGCGGAAATGAAATCAAATGAAGTATGATCCTCGCAGTTGTGAACGCAATTTATGCAATTGCGAAAAGAAGCCTGAAAAAAAAATTCAGGACTTCAACGGGGTTCGAACCCGTGACCTCGCGATTACCGGTGCGATGCTCTAACCAACTGAGCAATGAAGCCACCGACGTTGGGAGCAGGTCAATTGTGGGTTCATATGTTCCCGTGAAAGAAATGAGTGTGAATGATATATGATATGAATCATATATGAACTGCGGAAATGAAATCAAATGAAGAATGATCCTCGCAGTTGTGAACGCAATTTATGCAATTGCGAAAAGAAGCCTGAAAAAAAAAAAAAAATTGCATATCATTCACACTCATTTCTTTCACGGGAAGATATGAACCCACAATTGACCTTCTCCCAACGTCAGTGGCTTCATAGCTCAGTTGGTTAGAGCATCGCACCGGTAATGGCGAGGTTACGGGTTCGAACCCCGTTGAAGTCTTGAATTTTTTTTTCAGGCTTCTTTTCGCAATTGCATAAATTGCGTTCACAACTGCGAGGATCATTCTTCATTTGATTTCATTTCCGCAGTTCATATATGATTCATATCATATATCATTCACACTCATTTCTTTCACGGGAACATATGAACCCACAATTGACCTGCTCCCAACGTCAGTGGCTTCATAGCTCAGTTGGTTAGAGCATCGCACCGGTAATCGCGAGGTCACGGGTTCGAACCCCGTTGAAGTTCTGAATTTTTTTCAGGCTTCTTTTCGCAATTGCATAAATTGCGTTCACAACTGCGAGGATCATTCTTCATTTGATTTCATTTCCGCAGTTCATATATGATTCATATCATATATCATTCACACTCATTTCTTTCACGGGAACATATGAACCCACAATTGACCTGCTCCCAAAGTCAGTGGCTTCATAGCTCAGTTGGTTAGAGCATCGCACCGGTAATCGCGAGGTCACGGGTTCGAACCCCGTTGAAGTCCTCAATTTTTTTTCAGGCTTCTTTTTCGCAATTGTATAAATTGCGTTCACAACTGCGAGGATCATTCTTCATTTGATTTCATTTCCGCAGTTCATATATGATTCATATCATATATCATTCACACTCATTTCTTTCACGGGAACATATGAACCCACAATTAACCTTCTCCCAACGTCAGTGGCTTCATAGCTCAGTTGGTTAGAGCATCGCACCGGTAATCGCGAGGTCACGGGTTCGAACCCCGTTGAAGTCCTGAATTTTTTTCAGGCTTCTTTTCGCAATTGCATAAATTGCGTTCACAACTGCGAGGATCATTCTTCGTTTGATTGTTTCAAGTATCTTCTCAAAAAAAATAATTTCTAGCAACACCAAACATCGAAAGCAAATGTTGAAGTTATGTATGAAACACTTGAAAGTACTGGTGAAATGAAACTGATGATGAAATTTTGCCTGTGTTTGCCTGTGTTTGCACAATTTCTCTAAACTTTGAAATTTATTTTCGCGCGTTCCCATGGGAAATTGTTTGCGGTGTTATTTCAGGCAATTACCTATGTGTTTAGCTTTAAGAAAATGTAAAAATGACTTTAAAATACTTAAAATTATTCTGATATCAGATTTTTGTCCACTAAAACCTGAAATTGCTCGATTTTCTAGCGGATTTCGTCTTAACCTTACTGTCGCAGAGAATTACAAAATGTGCGATGTTGGTGAGAAGCAATCCAACAAAGCTTTTTTCTGTGAGATCAATAAAGATCTTCGCAGTTGAATTTACTCTGCAACGAATCAATGTCAATAAGGGGATAGATTTTAATTTTAAACTACAAAAATGCAAGCAAGAGTGAAAACGAAACGAAACGCTCACCTCGTGTTTAATCCCGCCATTTTCACGCAGTGCTGCGCGGAAAGATCACGTGACGGATAGAGAACCTCGGCCAAGTGATAAAAATGGCCCGAATGTAAGGAAGATTAAAAACGAGACAAAATATATAGATGCCAGCTCAAAAATATTGACTGGTTATTTGTTTTCTGTATGTTTTTAGATAAATCCAAAACAATTAACCCCTCGAGATTTTTGCCCGTTACTCGTTTCCTCGTTACTCTGTTACTCGTTTTAGTAACACCCGCCTTTCTTTGTGCTGTTTTTATCTGTTCGTTGTTTAATGCCTCTGAAACTTTCAACATCGTTCAAATAACCTATTTATTACTAAAAACAGAATTTCCTGCTGTGTTTCTTTAGTGTAAAAGCTATGGAAAGTGAAACCAAAGAGGACGATACACAGTGGCTGATTTACTGGGTGGTATTTGGAGTCTTCAACATCGTTGAGTTCTTCTCCGACATCTTGCCCTCCTGGTTCCCTCTTTATTTCCTAGTCAAGGTATACTTATCAAATTACTTTTACAATAACTTAGAAATATTCAATAAAATATTTTATGCGAAAATGTCATTTATTTGCGAAATATGAAAAACTTCGGTGCAGTCTTCGAACGTGTCTCTACCGGTTTAATTTTCTCTTCGGACTTCGAACCCGATCGAAAAACTTAACAGCTAGCAAAGGTTACCGTTTTGGTAGTTGCGTTGTCTTCGGCTGGCGTTTGGGAAAAACTATTCGCGAATAGGGAGAAACTCATATTGCAAACGTGCTTTGGAGGGGCCCAACATAAATCTTAATTATTCATTCTTTCTGTTTTCGTAGCTCACATTTCTGTGCTGTTGCATGGGCCCCGTATCTTGGAATGGAGGTAACACGCTCTACCATTGCGTTATCAAGCCTTTTGTGTTGAAACACCAGAAGGACATCGATAACGCTCTGGACAAAGTTGGAGAAAAAGTCGGCGGAGTTGCGAAAGAAGGTGGGGCTTTAATAAATATGTTTGCAAGGAAAAAATTGGTTTCGACAAATTCATTCGGTGGAACTGTCAAGTTTCGTTTACACGCTAAAATATCGACTTCAACTCCTCATTTATTAATTTTTTTTTTTTTAATAATCTTTATTGATATTAAATATTGTAGAGCACAAATACAGATACAATTACAGAACCGATAAACTTGGGCACACTTACAGTTAGAGTATTAATTACATTACAAATACAGAAATAATAAAAACAATAAAAATACAAGACGGCAAAAAATAAGATTATAACCGTATGCTGTAAGAAATTTCCAGAGTAATTACAAAAACATTATTGAAATAAATGAATTAATTTTTCCCATTTCTTTAAGTGCTGCAAAAGTTTGTTGTTCTCCCTTGCAATATGGTGCTCAATATTATATATACGCTTAGTCCTGGCGATAAAAGCTGAAAGGTTAGGAAATCCAATTTTTTGACATCTACTGGAGTAGAGATAAAATTTACCCAATAGTAGCATATGATTGATTAGAATGAAATCATCAGTATTATCAAATTTTCCAAAAATCAAATCTGTCTCTTTTAATGTATTTATTTGGATTCCATTGCCCCTTAACCAAGACAAAACGTGTTTCCAAAAATCAGAAGCTACTTTGCACGAGAAAAATAAATGCTCAATAGATTCTATATCTTCTTGGCAAAAGGTACAGCATGGAGAGTCAGTTAAGCCGAACCGAAATAGCTTTTCATTGGTGTAAACAATACAGTTTAGTATTTTATATTGAAATTCCCTAAGTTTGGATTCTAATGTGACGTTAAAGGCTAAGGAATAAACCTTTTCCCAATCAACAGCTGTATGTGAATACTTATCTTGTAACTTCTGCTTAGCGGTAGGCGGGATCTGTTTTTTCTCAATGAAGAGTTGATAAATCTGTTTTGAGGAGACATCAGAAATTGCAGTAAAGTTACCGTTGTCTGTTTTGATTGTCGGAGTGCTCGGAATGGGAGCACTTAATAATGATACATTAGTGGAAGTTTTAGCAAGAGTACGCCATTCAGCCGGGATTGAGTTAATTATACTCATAAGAAAAAATCTTTGCTCTGGGGAAATTAAAGGTGTTAGAAAATCTAGTGAGAAAAAACTGCCTACAGAAATTAGATCACCTATTCTCAAAAAACCAAGGTCAATTAAATCCTTTCTGTACACAGACCTTTTTTCTACACAAAGAAATTTATTGTTCCAAATTATCTCATTTAGGACCTCTTGTGACGAACTCGGCTTTTTCCCATTTAGATCCGACCACGCATCAAGACATTCCTTATAGTATGCAGGCAACTGGATCTTTAACTTAGAGACATCGAAATTACAATGCAAGACAAAACATCCGCCGATAGGTGATAGCAGTTTGTTGAAGATCGTTTTCCAGGGACTTGGGTAATCCTCTAGAAATTTTTTCAGTAAGGTTACTCGCTTTGCTTTAATCATGGAATCAATATCTAGCATTTTCAATCCTCCTTTCTTTTGATCTGATATCAAGGCCTGGCGTTTAACTTTATCCTTCCCGTTCCAGATAAATCCATACAGAATCGAGTTCACTTCCTTGACTAAATCATTAGATATCGCTATTACAGAGGCCCTATACATAAGTTTGGGGATAGCAAAGGTCTTGACAATTTGGATTCTTCCTATTAAAGACAGGTTTCTCCATTTCCACATGTTTATTGATTTCTTTATAGCCTTCAATGTTTGGGTAAAATTCAAATCATGTCTTTGCTTTAAGTCGTAACCAAAATACACTCCGAGGATTTTGATGGCTTCACAAACCTTGTGCCTTGCAAAAGCTAAATCCTGTGTAGTGTTGTTACCAAGGGCTAGCATTTCTGTTTTCTCGTGATTAACCTTCAAACCAGAGAAGTCACCGAAACACTCAAGTACCTGAAATAGTAATGTATACGAATCTCCGTCTCTTAGAAAACACGTCATATCGTCCGCAAATAAGGACAACTTGACTGTTTCTTCCCCAATTCGAAAACCATGGATTTTGCTATCACTTCTTATCCGTTCCGCCAAGATCTCAAGAGCAATAATAAACAGATATGGAGAGAGTGGATCTCCTTGCCGGACCCCTCTACTCAAGGAAAATGGTGCAGTGGTTCACAACTCCTCATTTATTAATGAAATTACTTCTCATCAATCCTTCAGATCTGTCGTTTTATAAAACCTTCCTTGTGTTTTACGAAAGTTTTAGGAAATTCATCAGGGGAGTGTATAAGTGTATTTTTTACTACAGTATAATAACATTTTTGTGTGGAGTGTCAGCCGTCATTCAAAGTTGTTTTGGGGAATTTAAGGTTGTTGAATTATTAAACAGCATTTTATTAAGCAGGTATTGAAGGTAAGTGCATCAGCAGGCACCGGCTTTTGAACATGATGATGTAACACATTTACTGGAGGACATGGATTGCTGAAATGTAGAAGTTTTTTAATTTTATGTTTATTATTTTTAATCCTTTTAATCGGCCGAAATATCTGTAGCCTCCCACGCAGTCGTTTTTAGGGGACTCGTATTTCACCTCCGCACCACAAACGCCTGCTTACCCAAAGCCAACATTCCTTTCCCGCCGCTTGGCCAATCACATTT
>JAEMWC010000142.1:592500-617500 GCA_016490735.1 Pachyseris speciosa | reverse complement strand
GTGAGCTTTGTAGATGAAACTCGACGACGACGACGAAGACGAAGAAAAACGGAGCTCATTTACAGACTCGGGCGGCGCTCCTCGCCCGAGTAAATACGGCAGAAAAAAGCTCGATGGTTGGTTGGAGGGAAAGAACCTTTTCACTGATGTCTTAGAGCAGGTAGAGAAGAAGACTGAAGTGAAAAGGATCCACATTTTTCTTGGTAACAACGTTTATGCAAGTCGTGTAATAAAGGTTGGTTGGTTGCTTTTGCCTCTCCAGGTTTGGTCGGAGTATTCGCGCTCTATCTTGTTTTCGGATATGGAGCAGATCTAATAGTGACGGTGCTTGGTTTTGCCTATCCTGCTTACCAATCGTGAGTATCTTTGAAAATTGCGAATTAGTTTTTTGATCACTTGACATTTGTTTCCCGACAACCGTCATTTGCATTTTGTGCATCCACTTATACAGGGTTTTCGGTAGCATTTGGAAGTACCGGATGCAGTGATTCAGCTGGCGGACGTGCACCTTTCTCGCCACTGGCGCGAAGGGTGAGTTGCGGAGGCACGGAACTTCTAGGGGGTTCGGGGGAAATGCCCTTCTCGGGAAATTTGTAAAATTGGACTCTCTAAAATGCAATTTCCTGCGTTCCCTGGACCGGAATTGGATAGCCGGGAAGATCTTTTAAGGCGTTAAAAAATGCTCACAAAAAATGTAGTATTTGACTGATTTGGCAATTATAATTATCAGTTTGCAGTTGCTGGACTTTAAGTTGATTCCAAAAGGGACTCCAATCGGAAAGAGTGCACGAATCCCATATCTGTAAAGATCTGTTCTCTAGAGATCGTCTTCCTCAGATCCAAAGGCTTAGAACCTTGCAAAGCTGCGGCATAATAGCTTTATCTTATGCGCTGCTTTCTAGGATTAATCATTATTCTTAGATACATAATTCACTTACCATCAACTTGTCTTTTCTTCGCCAATGGCACAAAAAAAAATCGTTTATTCTTTTCATTTCGGTGGGATGATGTACAAATGAAATGTGAGAAAGACTGATTCGGACAGATGCTCTCTGATCTCTGTCAGGGTCAGTTGTCGGCGAACTTGTCTTGTCAGTTATTATAGCTGGCAGGGGAGAGGGGAAGGGATGGGGAATGGTGAATAATGATTATATTATACATGTGCATGACAGGAAGTATCTCTCTCTCTTTTTTTCGATTGTATGCATTACATAACTAAGTGAGTAAAAGAAGTGTCAAGTCTTTCTTTGGTTAATAAATGGAAAAAACGATTTTCACACTTAAAAAAATTAATTATTTCTTGTGTGAACTACCGGACGTTACATGTCAAACAACGGGACTTTGCGTCTGGCGTCCGGCCTGAAAAACGAAACCCCTGCTTATAGAATTGTTTAAACCATCTGCCTTCCTCGAGTGTTACGAAAACGAGTAACAAAGCAACGAGAAAACGAGTAACGGGCAAAAATCTCGAGGGGTTGATTTTATTGGATACCTCTAAAAACATATAGAAAACAAATAACCAGTCAGTATTTTTAAACTGATATCGATATCTTTTGTCTCTTTTTTAATCTTCCTTACATTCGTACCACTTTTATCACTTGGCCCGGCCAGGTTCTCTATTAGTCACGTGATCTTTCGGCGCACAGCACTGCGTGAAAAATGGCGGGATTAAACACGAGGTGAGCTTTTCGTTTCGGTTTCACTCTTGCTTGCATTTTTGTAGTTTAAACATAGAATCTATCCCCTTATTGACATTTTTTCGTTGCAGAGTAAATTCAACTGAGAGGATCGTTATTGATCTCACAGAAAAAGGTTTGTTGGATTGCTTCTCACCAACATCGCACATTTTCCAATACTCTGCGACAGTAAGCTTAATTTCTGTTCAGCTGATTGACGTGTCTAGATACCCGGCAGCCGGGAACTGATTTAAAGAAAAAACTAGATACCCGGCAGTCAGACATTTTGACCAATTTTCTCGAAATAGCTCGTTTAACTCCCGTAAGAACATGAGATATTTATTGTTTAGAAATCTCAAGCGATTGCAAATATTGCCTTGGGTTAAAAGTAGAAGCGACTGTCGAGCTTAGGCATAGAGTGAAATCTCAATGTTTTCGGCACTTAGAAAATATTCAAGTTCTGACACACTGAGTCAACTCCCGATGAATATCTACATTATCAAAATTAAATTAAATTAAATTATCAACGAAACCCCACCAGAGTATTAAGTGTTTGTTCAGAAATGCCAAGCGATTCTAAATAAAGGTTTAGTAATGTTGTGGACAAATTCTTCCTGTTTGCACAAGGCATATTCTTTGGAATCTTCACTCACGGGCACGGCTTTCAAAATACTAGATGCCCAGCAGTCGGAAATTCTCACTGTACTTCCACGAAAATCTTTCTCGGCATCTGCTGAGACTACTCGATTTCTATGTAAAATTATAAAGAGTCTATAGATATCCCTAGAAACATCCGTCTGAGTTACAAACAACGTAAAAAAATTTGTCGACTTTGCGGAAGAGTGCTCTTCTACTTCGGGTGGAGCACTAAAATGCATGCCGTCACGCTAGGGACTTTACGATCCGGCGACTTATAGAAATAAAAGTGATGATGATGATGATAATGATAATGGCCTCCAGTGGGGGAGAGGAGGGGGAGGGGCACTCAAGGGAAGTTTGGGTAGAGGTGTGCCACCGGCGCCATAAAACACAAATTGTTCATTTCGCTACCCTGTTTAAGACAAGAGGCCTTATTTTTATGGCCCTGGTTCGTTGTATTTTACATACAAAATATGCTTTGTGTAAGCACGAAAATTTCATGCACTAAAACACCAAAACCTTCATTAAGAATCGCTTGGGAGTTATGCCAACGAACATTAAATGCTCTGGCGAGGTTTGGACAATACGTTTGGTGGATATTTCCCGAGAACTGATCAGTCACGTCACGCTCGGTGTGTCGGAACTTGAATATTTTTGAAGTGTCGAAACTATGAAGATTTCACTCTATGCCCAGGCTCGACAGTCGCTTCCACTTTTAACCCAAAATTTGCAATCGCTTGAGATTTCTAAACAAATATCTCATGTTCTTAGGGGAGTTAAACGAGCTATTTCGAGAAAATTGGTCAAAATTTCTGACAGCCGGGTATCTAATTTTTTTTAATCAGTTCCCGGCTGCCGGGTATCTTGACACGTCAATCAGCTGAACAGAAATTAAGCTTACTGTCGCAGAGTATTACAAAATGTGCGATGTTGGTGAGAAGCAATCCAACAAACCTTTTTTCTGTGAGATCAATAACGATCCTCTCAGTTAGTAGTAGGAAAAGCGTCGAACAAATACCGGTTGTTTGAGCACACCCTCCTCGCACTTGTTTCGGGATCTTACGTCCTCCGAAGTGAAACGAGGATTCCGAAACCGTGCTCATCGGGTTTTGTTCAAAAAACCCGTATCTGTGTCGACGCTTTTCCTACTACTCAAGGTAAGGGAAAGCCGCCCGCAAACCACCACACCCCAGTCGGCCTATTAGAGAAAGAGGGGTAATGTGCAAGAGCGATGGCCGCGCAAGCGGGAAACCTTCAACCTGCAAGAAACAATTTTGTTGCCGGCGCAAGAAATTTCCCCCCAAATAATAGGGAAATGGCTGCGCGCGCTACAATTCTGAGGAGCCCATTCTTCAAGAACCTCCGCATTGTTGGTGATGTATTCGAAATAGAAACCCAGAAAACCAAGATAAAAGTCAGCCGCCCATTTCAGAATGGAATTGCGGTGTATCAAATGGCCAAGCTGCGGGTGTTGGAGTTCTATTACGATTTCCTGCTCACGTTTGTGGACCGGCGGGACTTCGAACTGATCCAGATGGACACCGACAGTTTTTACATGGCGACCAGCTCCCAAAACATCGAATACATAGTCAAACCAAAAATGCGAGAGCGATTCGAGCGGGAGAAGCACCTTTGGCTGTCGTTGAGCAGTGAAACGAAACGAACACCGGGGTTGTTCAAGTTGGAGTGTGTTGGAGAGAAAATGACTGCCCTGTCGTCCAAGTGTTATTTCGTTTCCGTTGCAGAGCAGAAACACGCATTCACAGAGAAAGAGCTTGCAAAACAAGAGCTAGTACCTCGGGGCGAAGCGTTGTTTCGGCGAGAATGTGCGGGCAAGCGCATGCTCCGGCTGCCCGCGAGCAAGGTGCGGTTTGTTCGTGAAGAGGAGAAAAGACGGGCTCTCCCCTCCCCGCCCGGCCTCCGTTTCGCCTTGGACACCACAGCAGACAAACTTAGCACGAAAGGAATGAGCAAAGCGCAGAACCAACTGACATGGGCAAGGTTCAAAGCTGCGTTGCACGGGGCGAATGACAAAGCAGAGAACAGAGGGTTCCGAATGAGGAATGGGCGAATGATGACGTATGTGCAACACAAGGTGGGATTGAACGCCTACTACGACAAGCGGTGGGTGCTGCCGGACAGGATTCACACAGAACCCATCGAATATCACATCTAGCCAGGCTTGGTAGGAAGCTCGGTATTCGGTGGGACAACCATCAACTCTTCGCGCACGAAGCTGCGTTTGGGTCCGCCGGAAAGCCAATACATCACCGGCTGATTCGGTTCTGACATGGCCCTTCCCACCGTGAAAGTTTGTAGCGACCAGATTGGATCTGTGGCCCTTCGTGCCCCACCTTCCAACTCACCAGGTTGAAACAGATAGCGTACTTCCGCGCCAAGGGGAAGCTTTTGTTTCGGCCATTCCAACAGGCCTGGAATACACAGTTGCAGGCTGAGCGAAAACAGATCTTTCTCGAACCGCATCTGCGGGTTTCAACCCCGTCAGCCGTGTGGTCTGGTTGTTCAGAGCAGCAACAACCCCAGCAAGACTTGCCACCCACGCAACAGAGCGTTCTCTCTCCGCCAGCCACATTTCGACCTCGTACTGGTGCCTGAACAGACGCTCAGCAAGAATGCCGTTGAATCGTTCCACAATCGCTTGGTCGCGATGCACTTCCACATGCCCACGGCGAATGTTTGTTCCATGCTTCTCCATCTCTCTGGAAACAGCACCCATGAACTCTCGCCCAGGATCCACCTGCAGCAGCCTTGGCCATCTGAGAGGCCCACGTCTGGAAATTTTCTCGAAGGCCTGTGCCACCTCGTCAGAATGTTTCGTAGTCAGAGGCTCAGCTGCCTTGAAGCGGCTGGCCACATCGACCACAGTCAGCGCGTATTTGAAATTTTTCCTTCCCACCTTTGCGTGCGGCATGAAAAGCAGATCAGCTTGGTGCACCGCGTTGGGTATTGGCACATCAAACTTCGGCCGAGGAATGCGCCGCGGCGCGGGAAGAAAGACCTGCCAAAGCGCCTGCCTTTGCAACCATTGCTTGGCCACAGGTTCTGAAACCTTTGCAGCTTAGGCCAGTCTTTTCACCGCGGCAAACCCTTTCCAATAACCTTGTGGGCTATAGTAAATTTTTGCAAGACGCTTTTTCATTTCAACATATATACAGTGGAAAAGATGGCGTGTTGTGGTGAAGGAATGATTAGGATGGTTTGGGTTTCGGGTATATGGTATGTCGGCGCTGCGTAAAACCCGAAGTGCCCAACATTCCAACAGACGACCATGAAGAGGAAATGACAGTTGCGGACATCAAAGAATGTTGCGGCAAAAGAATGACAAATGATTTTGTTGATTTCGAGCTTGTGTGCCGCCAATGTGGGAAAGTCGAAGAGCTCGCCACTCCAAACAAAACCAGGCAGCATGTGGGGTGGACAACCAATCCCGTTTCATACACCAATCTCCGCAAAAATCTTAAGAAACACGAAATATTCGACGCCGTCAACACCAGGCGAGAACTCAACGACCTTTTGCAGTGGAAGTTTTTGGGAAACCTCATCAACAATTTTAGAGAGTATGTTTTCCCCAGATCGGTTAACTACGTTTGCTTTCTGTTCAGTTACTTTCAAGCGGTTCCAGAAAGTGTTTGGCCGCGCAGGAAAGAAATTCTCGCGAACCTCTTTCCTGTTTTCAAAAAAATGCACCCAGCAACGCGACGCCGGGCAAAAGAAAGGTTCAATGGATGGTGGTGGGGTTTTGACGCCGCCTAGCACTCTGCGACGAGGCGTTTGGCGTACTTCGGGTGCAGTTTCTGCAGTTTCTCAGTCTTCGATCATTTTCAGCTGAACGAGAAACTCCTTTGCATCAAAACGTCCTCCCCGGAGATAGAACCGGATGTCGTCCAATATTTTTTTTGTACTCCACTCGGGCGAGGTTCGCCTTTTCAGCCTTTCTGTCATATTTTATCGCTGTCGCTACAATTTTGACAACAGCGCCGAAAGCGGTCAGACTGGCAATAACAGCAGGTTGGAGAGTAACTCCTCCCGCAACAGCTCCAGTCAAAACAGCTTTTCCCAAAACCACGTTGCAAAGCAGGTTTCTGCGCTGAAACGTTCGGAAAGCTTTTCGTAGCCCCAATGTTTCTTGTGGTAGAAAGCGAAAAGATGCTTCAACATATCGACGGTTTCCTGCGGAAGGTTTTGTTCGATGTGGTTGAAGTAAAAGATGTTGACGGGGGGAGGCCGAGGTTTTCTGTTTGGCAACCGCATTATACTAAGTACGGAAACTTTTACGTTTCGAGAGTTGCTTTCAGCTTTACCCTGATGTTTTGGTTCAAGTTCTGCAAATAAAACGCAATATGCCTGCAATTGTCCTCTATTAGATAATTCACATTTATTGTCTGTGCAATACTTCCAGCTGCAAAGCGGTAAAATTTATTTTTTGGGCTAGTAAAACCACCCACAACACAACGTATTTCCAAATCGATGTAGTGTGGCAGCACGCCGCTGAAAGAAGTCAAGGTCACATTTAATATCTTTAAAAATATGGTATAAGGCTGCTAAAACCTTGAAAGAAGGATAAATTTCCACGGGTTGGTGGCGCTTGATCCACCAGTTCGGGTTCCCGTTACGATGTCGCTTTCCAACACCATCGTTGTCCTTTCAGAAATGCCAAACGGCCGGTGAAATTTTATTTTACCTTGCTCATAAGCACTTAACGGTGTTTGGCCACTTAATATTTTTTTCCATCCAAATTCAGGTCATTCACCAATCTTGGCTTCCCACCATGAAAATCAATGAACTCCTCAATTCCATGGCCATTTGAATTTAAATTACCATGCAGCTTTAACTTCCCATTTGTGTCAACTTCACAACCACCCCAATTTCGTCCAACAATACTGTTGTTATTTGTGTTCAGATCTATGTGCAACACAAGTTGGTTGTTGGAACTGCCAAACAATACCGTATTTCCATTTTTGACTTGTTGGCCATCCAAATCCAAACTCACCCCAAGTTTTGGCCGATACGTGGAAAACCCATTCAGGTCCAGTGAGGTATCCATCAACATTCTATTGACACCTCCGTGAAACAAATCCAACTCGCCAGAATTAACTGTTTTATGATTCAAATTCAAGGCACCCCCAAGTTTCAGTTTTGACAGAAGATGACCATTCATATCCAAGTTAGTTTGCATTTTCATGGCCCCATTTTCGAGTTTCCAAACCCCGTCAAAAACGTTTGGGTTGACATTTGTGACGTACCCAGAAAGACCATATACAACCATGTGCCCAGTTGTTGAAGTTTGGGCTGAGCCATGTAAAGAGATGTAAATGTAGTTGGGGGTTGTGTTGATGCTCTTGTGAAAGTTAATGACAGTCTTTGTACATGGGGGAGAGACGTCAGGGAAAACTCTTGTTGTTTGGCTTTCAATTCCAACAACATACGCCCGCGCCGCGACAATTACGTTTGTGATTTGTGATGGGAAATACTCAACCACAAACGTGTAAAACCCCAATGGAAGGGGGAACAGGTTGAAACTAATTTCCGAGCGATAACCATTGCTTCCCGAGTCTTTGATGAGAGTGAACTCATAAGCGTTTTTGTTTATCTGATGGGGAGAAGAAGCAAAGGAAACAGTTCCGTTCACGCGGATATTTGTTTCAGCAGAGGAATCGTCGTCGTCCTCCATGAGGTAGCTGAATACATTTTTCTTGCCAAACTGAGAAATATGTGAATGGTCCACATAGCTTTTTCTTGCTGCATCAGATACTAAAACTGGGTTTTGGAGGTTGCTCATTTTGTTGTTGTTCATGTTGAGATCCCCTTCCATGGCTTCGCTGCCATTTCTTTTCAACATGGCGTTGGCTGAATTGTCCACATTCTTTTTCGTCGCCGCGTCGTCTGTTGCAGTTGGTGGTTTGAGCAGGGTGATTTTGTGATTGGCCAACGACAGATCCCCATACATTGCAGCCGAACCATCCCTGTGGAGAAAATACTCGTCGACATAGCGCTTGTTCACGGCGTCTTTTTGTCCGATTGGAGGCGCAAGATTTTTGATTGCGCTGTCGTTCATGTTCAAGTCGGTTTGCGCAATCGCGTCAAATTTCGCTCCCAACTCTTGGTCCACATATTTTTTGTTCACAGCGGTGCCGGCAGCTGTGGTGGAATTCACGTCTTGCAAACCTTTGATGGCGTACCCATTCATGTTCAAATCCCCCCACGCTGGGTTTGATCCATCGCGTTTCAAACAAAGCGCTATTTCTGATTCGACATAGCTTTTGTTTGTTGCATCAAGGATGTCTTTGGGATAGCCCAGTTTGGTGATGAGATGTTCCCCCGTGTTTAAGTTTCCGGTCATTGTGGTGCTGCCATCTTTTTTGAAATCCCCTCCTCCACCACCACCAGAGCCGCCACGAGGCCCCGCAGGCCCTGCAGGCCCGTATGGACCGGTTTGGCCCGCAGGACCAGTTGGCCCCGCAGGACCACGATCCCCATTATCTCCATGTTGCCCCCTCGGACCAGGTGGACCACGTAGACCAGGGATCCTTTCCCCCGCGCTGCGAAAAAGGCTTCCCGGAAGTTCGTTTAACCACCCCATGTCTTTTTATATATGCTCATCGAAATTTTTCAGCCTATTTTATAGGGATGGAAAGTGTTGCCGGCCGCGAAGTTCGTCGCCCGGTTGTGTTCTTGATGGAAGCTATCGACGAGGCTTTCATTGATGTTTCAGGTTCTGCGTGGAACCCTGAAAAGGTCAAGTCACAAAGAAACGAATTAATTGCAACAGGCACAAATCCTGAACCCTTCCACGCGACTTGCAATGCTGCTTTTACCAAGGATTGAATAAAGCGGCAATGATGTTGTTTGATGAAATGTACCCTTTCAAAAACAGCCTCGAACCACAAAAACGTGTCCTAGGCCATAGCCCTGATTCAAGACTATTTCAAGTGATCAGTTCGTCGAAATTTTTCTTCATATCTTTCTTCGGCTTGTCGAAGTAAAAGAAAGAATATTTTTCGTTGGTTGCGCGAGAAACAAGATCAGGGGGGCGCACCCCCAGATCGCTAGCGATCCGTCTGTTCTCTCTTTCAGGGAAAGTAAAAATGCAGAAATGGCTGCAATTGTCGCGGATGACTTTAGGGGTCAGGGAAAAATCCTGTAAAAGATAAATCACAGCGCAGTTGTGGTGTCGCCCGCCGACGAAATATTCGACAATGATGTTTTGGTTCTTTTCGCGCAGCAAGTCATCAAACACAACAATCCTCTGGTTGTCGGGCGCATCCAGTTCGTCGAGAGGAACGATCTTGTCCCCACCAAACGCCTCAATGACTTCGTAACCCACCTTGGGGTTAATTCTTTCTGCAAAGTCCTGCAGAAGCGCTTGGTACTTGTTCTGGTGAAGGTTCTTCGAAAAAAGCAGAACCTTGTCGTACTCCAACAGTTTGTAAAGGATGTGCAGCAAGATGTTCGTCTTGCCGGAACCACTTGGCCCGCAAATCAACATGCGGAAAATATCCTCAGGCATGGACGGGTGCCCTTGCATCCAATTTGTTCCCGCCGAGCTGGGTTCATAGTTCGGAATTTTCATTCTGCATATATGTCTTTGAAGAAAAGGCAGGGGAGGGAAAAGGCTTAAGCCGAGCTGGAAAAACAAGAAGACGAGATCAGGCAAGCTTTCAAAAAGAACAAACTTGCAAAGGCGCTGAGGGCAATCGAAGCGGAGCGGGTGTTCAAACCGATCACCAAACGGTTGGAACCCCGGCTGAACAACCACCCAAAAGAGAGGAGCCGGACTTCGCGATGGATGAGTTGGACCAAATCAACCCTTTCGACTGGCAGGAGGGATTTCGGCCAGAGGCACCCACACCTCCTCCATCGCCTGTCGTCGAGGACGCCGGCAACGCCCTCGAGGAAGAACTTCCCCCACCACCTCCTCCCATGGAGGAAGAGGCTCCGCGGCAAAAATGGGAGAAACCGGAGCCAACAGAGTTTCTCGAGACATACAACGAGCCCAACGATTTGCGGTCGCTCAGCAGCATGGTTTTAAAAATGGAGAAAAGTGGGGAAGACACAGTGAAAAGTGGAAAATACAAAGGTTGGTCCTTTGAGGGCATCAAAGGGCACAGAGACAAAATTCTCGCCGCACGAGGAAACTTGCCCCTTCCACCACCTCCACAAAGTGGAAGACACACGTCCCCGCTGTCAGTGAGCGTGCTCCAGCAGGGGAAACAGAGTTTGAAGAAAACCCTTCCCACCACTTCGAAAGAAAAAACGATGACACCTTTAGAAAAGGCTGTTGTGAGCCGGCGACCTGCAATCGAAGGAGACGACGACGACGACAGTGCGGAGTGGATGGAGGGGAGCGGGTTGGGTATTTCCGCGGAAGAAGAGGAAATGCTCAACGATCTCTTTGTGAAGCTTGGCTCTTTGCGAGCGGGAGACACCTCAACCAAGCTGCGAAAAGACATTGTGCGTTTGGTTGGAAAACTCGTCAAACGCAACTTATTGACTCCAGCACAAGGCAAAAAAATTCTTCGTGATTATACGGGATGAGTTTGCACTTGCTGCTTGACTCCCGTCTTGCGCGGAAGGAGGATGCGTCCCAAGAGACCCACGATTTTCGAATCTTTTTCGATCCACCGCTCGTCCTCGACGACACAAAGAACTATGAAGCCGCGCTTGACAAACTGGTCATGATGACCTATTCTTGGCACAACATCGCGGTACAATACAACAACAACCAACTGAAATGACGTAAAAAGGGCGATTCCACTTGACCATCCCGCCGGGATGTACAGCTACACCAACCTCGCCTCTTACATTCAAGAACACATCGGGTATGTGAACAAGGATGCCGCAAAAAAGGAGTATATTTTTAACCTGTACTTCGATTTGACGGTTCACCGAGTGGTGATCGGAATCGCAACGGCAGACTGGGAAATCGACTCGTCTGTTGGTAAGTTTAGGGAGCTACTCGGTTTCGACAAAAAATCTTGCAAAATTCAACGAGTTTCGTGGGGGACAGAATTCCAAATATAACAAGGGGGGTGGATTGGGTTTTCATCCATTGCGACTTGGTCACGAGAAAGGTGCGGGATGTTCCAACACATGTTTCGTACACCGTTTCCACCGTGGGGTTGCCTGTGAGCTACCCTTTGAAAGAAGAGCCCCGCCGCCTTGCATTTCACCCCGTGAGCAAGACGTACATTGACTCGGTCGAAATACGGATCATAGATGGGAGAAACAACATTCTGAACCTCAACGGCGCTGATGTGGCTTTGAATGTTGTGCTCCAAGAGGTTTCCCCCCGGGATGTAAAAATTTATCGACGGTATAAATGAACAACCCAAGCGAGTGGATGAAAATTTTCGACCCGCGGGCTGCCTGGTATCGCCTCATGCATAAAGGGTCTGGCGTGATCCGGGACTCGCTCCCCAACCTTGGAACAAATTGGGAGAAACCGGCCCCTCCTCCGGTCCCGAAAAGTTCTTCGCGGTAGGAAGCAAAACCCAAAATAGAGGAAGGGGGAGCGAAAACGATCCGGCGACTATTGGGGAGAAAGATGCAACCCACACGAGGAGAAGCCATATGAAAACTCACCCAAATTCATTGTATTATGGCCTGGTTCTGCTCGCCGCAGTATCTTGAAAAGACGGATGTTGAGCGCATCATTCTCGACATCCCGCTCCAGCTTCCAGAAAATGGCCAACGCCATGAAAAAGCTGGGTTGAAATTTAACGCCCTGAATCAAAACATAATCTACGACTGGTACAACGCTTATTTCAACGTGGAGTACAGGTTCGAGGCTATTGCGGATGGGGCCAACATTGCGGACAACGCGCAAACGGCGCCAATCAACGGCTCTTTCTCGTTGATAAGAAGCTTGACCGTTAGGTTCTCTGGCAAACCAGTTTACACAGCGACCAATGTCGGCAAAGTGATCTTTATCAAAACTTTGCTGGATTATTCCGACTACTACTCGCGGAGCGTGACAAAGCGCGAGTTCTGGTATTTAGACAACGACAACACAACCGCCGCCACCCCCACCACCAACAAAGGCATTGAAGCGCGCCACAAACTTTCGAGGGGGCGGGAATGGTGAAAACAATGATTCCTCTCAAACACTTTGCCTTCTTCGCAGAGCTGGCGGGACAAATTACTCCCTGCATTGAACCTCGAGTTTGAAATTGAGCTGCAGGATGACAGATAACTGATTTTCTAAAACGACGCCACTGGGCGACACATTGTGGTCAAAAAGTTCGAATTGTGGGTTCCAAAACTGCAGCTGTCGCTGGAAGGGCAGAAAATGGTGAATCAACAGTTCTTCAGATCGGTGAAATGGTCTTACTTGCAGGAAACGCTGACTTCCAGCCAAGCCCAGAGAGACGCGGAAGGTGTGTACAAGATTTCCTCAGGTGTCAAAAATCCGAAACACGTTTTCATCTTCTTCCAACAAACGAAAAAGACCAACGCAACTGTCGCTGGAAGGGCAGAAAATGGTGAATCAACAGTTCTTCAGACCGGTGAAATGGTCTTACTTGCAGGAAACGCTGACTTCCAGCCAAGCCCAGAGAGACGCGGAAGGTGTGTACAAGATTTCCTCAGGTGTCAAAAATCCGAAACACGTTTTCATCTTCTTCCAACAAACGAAAAAGACCAACGCTCTCATCTTCAATCCGTACAGCTTCGACACTTTCGACCTCGATGGAGACGACTCGGCGAAATTGAGCACTTGCAGGTTGAAGTATGGTGCCGTCTATTATCCCGAGCTCTACTACGAAGAAAAGGATTGGGGGCGCATCTACAGTGATCTGATCGAGTACCGATACAGGAAGAACGACCCAACTCCGGAACTCAAATCGATATTAACAACGTTTCGTCTCTTTGCCCTGTTATTTACTTCAACCTCCGCGCAACGAAAGAAAGCATGACAGGCGATGCCATGAACATGGAATTCTATTTCTGGTTGAATGAAGCAGCCGATGCCCACGATTACAAAATTTACGCGGCCGTCTTAAGTGAAAAGAACTTTGTTGTTGTGCAAAACGGAAACGAACTGGTTGTGGAGTAAAAATTCTCTTAATATATGGCTACGCGGTACCATCCGTTTCAGATTGCCTTGACAGATGGCCAGAAAGAAAGCCTGCGAAAGGCTGTTGCCACGCGAACGGCCGTCTCTCTGCGCGTCAAACCCGAACAAATTGGGCGTGGTGATTCTCTTCTTTTGACCGCCACCCAGTTCAATCACTTGCAGAAAGCAGCCGGCGAAAGGCGCGGCGCGGAAATCACGATCAGCAAAACACAAATTGCCAAACTTGCACAGAGCGGCGGCAATCTTTTCTCCACAGTGTTCAGTCTGGCCCGGTCGCTGCTTGTGCCCGCAGCAAAATCCGCCGCCGAGGCCTTGGCAACTGCGGGACTGAGTTTCGCTGCTGACAAAGTTTTCAAGAAGATTTTCGGGAAAGAGTACGGCTCGAAAGAAGTGGAGCTTAACCGTTTGGTACAAAGGTTGTCTCCAGATCACAAAAAGGCGATTGAGAGACACTTGGTTGGCAAGGGAATGGTTCGTGGTGGAGGAACTGCGCAGTATGGTGGGTTTCTGGGAATGTTGGCTTCCGTTGGTATTCCCCTCGCCATCTCCCTTGTCAAAAGTATGTTGGGAAAGGGGATGCAAGTGAGTCCTTCCCGTTTAAGACGCTCAGTGCCCCTTCCACCACCGCCCCCACCACGAAATGGAAGAGGAATGCAAATTAATCCACCTTGGTATCGCTCGCCGCCCGTTTGGGGAAGTTGGCGAAAAAAAAAGACGACGATGAAATTCAAGGATGTGCCCCTGTCGGACATTGATCTGGCTAATTGGTGCAAAGCTCTCGGCATCCCCATTCGCGGGATTTTCTCCCGAGACGAAGTCAAACCTCTGCACCATTCACCTTGCATTTTGAATTTGGATGATTTGGGCAGTTTGGGAACACACTGGGTCGCTTGCTGGCGTGGGAAAGACGTGGAATATTTCGGCTCTTTTGGGCAGCACCCTCCGTTAGAATGGGAAAAGGAAAGGGTGAAAGCGGGACACAAAACCTTCCTTCGCAATGAAGAACAGATACAAGCAATCGACAGTGTGCGATGTGGGTACTATTGTTTGCTGTTCTTGAATGAGCGCAACAAGGGGACAAGCTTCCCGAACATTCTCCAGATGTTTTCGTTAGATGTGCAGGGAAATGAGAGAGCTGTGAAAAATTATTTTGAAAATATACATGGCTGAGTGGTACTGTATGCGTGACAAACGCAGAACCCCAAACGTGCCCGGGTCTGAAAAGGTAGTCGTGGCCAAAAATGGCCGCAGGCAGGGGAAAGCCAAGTGAGCTGTTTGTGGAGCGACGAAAACGCGTTTTTTGCCAGGAAACTGACGGGCCCCTCTCTCGCAGAGGGCAAAGGAATTGGCACAAACGTTGCTGGAGCGGCGATGGATTTGTTTCTTCACCATGGGGTTCCATATCTCGCAAAGAAGGGAGTGGAAATGGGAAGGTACTACGCGTCGGAAGCGATGAGAAACCCGCAGTTGCAAAAAAGGACGATTGACTACGGGCTACGGAAGGCAACACCCCTGTTTCAGAAGGTTGGCCGCGAAACCTTGGACCAACTTTCCACAAAGGTACGACCAAACATCCGCTACAAAACGGACAGACCTAATCTGGACAAAATGGGGCGTGGGGCTCGTGTCCCTTTCCCCTTCGTTGATTTCAAGAAACTTTGGGAGGTTGTTTCTAACCCCAAGCTCTTCAAAGGCCCGGAAGTTTCGGCAAAAGAGGGGCGACGACTCGCTGGCATTCGTCGCGGACCTCGTCCTCAAGGGTTCTGGGCCATCCTTGTATTTTACTTGCAAGGGGCACCACCCACCAACACAGCGCCATCAGTAATGAGGCAACCATGGGTATATATCTGTCCTCCACCTTTCTTCAAAAGACCCGACCTCGCCCCATGAACACAAACGGTGCTCCCTGTTTATCAACATACAGGCAAAACAGCGGCCGTTGCGGCGGCAATTGTGGCATTTTCCACATTCGGTGACCAAGGTGTAGCAACCTTCAATCTGGCAAAAGGGAACATCTTCGAAAAATGAAAAAAGATCATTATGTACGTCAACCTGCCCTGCCCTTTTTTTGTCCTGAATTTGGGCTCTGATTGTTTCGCGAAGGATTTTCCCCTTCAGCTCTGGTGGGAGTTGATATATTCTGTCCATATTATATCGCCCACGCTTTTCTTCAATTGGGGCGCGCACATTTTTAGCAATAATGAAATGATTTGGCACCCGCTTTTCTTGGTTTGCCACTACATATGTAACAATAACTTTCTTCTTTGCAGTATGAGCAGTCCCCATATTTTGGGCTAAACACCCACTGGAAAAATGCTGATGTGCATCGAATATTATTTGTTATTTGTTGTATTCATCTTCACATCCATCTCATGTCAAAAACGCCATTCCCTATTCTCAATTTCTTAGACTTCGACGTCTATGTAGTTATGACTCTGATTTTTCCAACAAATCAGAGGAAATGTGCCATTTTTTCGAGAAACGTGGCTATCCTGATTCTGTAGTTCAATCGGGCCATCACCGCGCTCAGCAGATTGATCAACAGTCAGCACTACAGACGTCACAAAAGGAAAAGAATGACAGAATTCCATTCACCCTCACATTTCACCCGCATAATAACCCAGTTAAAGCCATCATTCTTAATAACTTTAAGATACTGCAAAATGATCCAGAAACTGCTAGAATCTTTTCGGAACCACCGCTGATTTCATTCAAACGCGACAAAAATGTAGGTAACTTTCTAGTTAAAAGCGCATTCAAAACGACTGAACAACCTGGCACTTTTAAATGCGCGCGCTCGCGATGCAAAACTTGTCCTTTCATTCAAAACACTGACAAAATATCGGGCCCTAAGCGATCTGTTAAGATCACTGATCGTTTCACGTGTACCTCCGCAAATGTTATCTATTGCATAACCTGCACATTATGCAAAAAGTTATACATCGGCGAAACAGGAAGACGACTAGGTGACCGATTCCGAGAACATCTTCGTGATGTTGAGAAAGATGACAAAGACGCATCCAAACCTGTCGCTCGGCATTTTAATCTCCCTAACCATTCCAAACAACACATGTCGATCTCCGGCCTTTCCCTACATCAAGGTACCACGGAAAGCCGTAAAAATCTCGAGCAAAAACTGATCTTTCAAATTGGCACTCTTAATCCCCACGGTGTCAACGAGCGCTTTTCATTCAATTAATTTATTCATGTTTTTCACGTTACCATGTTACCACCAATAGCGTAGCTCCATTTCCTGTATATAAACCATACACAACCCACAATTCCTCGATTCGCTCCGACGAAGGGCTAACGCTCGAAACGTCAGCTAATCGAATCCCTGTACGGTGGTCAATTTACATTATCAACTCCGTTGATAAACCAAATTTTCGAATATTATGATAGCCGAGCCAACGAATGTTCCGATGAACATTCCCCCAACCAACCGTGTTTTTGTCCTTAACTTTAGCTTTAGTTATTTAATGAAGGATCCTTTCCTTCAGCTCCGGTGGCAACACCCCGTGGTCCATGTGTATTGTGGGCGCTACTCTTTAATAGGGGGTTACAAATATCCCCAAAATTTTCATGGTACAACCAGCGCTCAAGAAACTTTCTTTCGGGGGGGTTTAAGAAAAACAAGAGTTTTTACAATAAAACCCCAAAAAAGTTTGTGAATGCTTTTGGTTTTCTTCACAAATACCCAGGGGGATTCCTTTGGTAAAGAGGGGCCGCCCTCTTTAATACCGCCTTCTCTACCAAAAGAAAGCGAGCAATAAGGGCTGCATTATACTCCTCGGGAAGCTTGAGTCTGTCCAAAGTTTTAAACCATCTGTTGATTCTTTGAACCAACTTTCGGCAAACGATGGTGCGTTCATCGCTCATTTGTCTTGTCACCCATTTGTTCAATGTACCGTGTCATAGAACCCTTCGTCAGTCAGCCATTTAACGAGAAACGCGTTTTCTTCTGGTGTGATTTGATAACTAACCATCCAACAGCAGAGGGCGCATTCGTCGATGAAATAGGGATCTGCTGTTTTCACAATGTATTGCCAGGGTGATGTGTCTTGGCACAACAAATCACGCTCATAGCGCAATGAAAGTTTGTAGGGGGAATCTTTGTTTTTCTTTCTCCCCAACCACCTGTTTATCTCTTCAATCAATGCCATTCTGACACTGTAACGAAGAAGGTCGGCTGTGGACATACCTATATACTATACACATTTCTTTAATAGAGTTAGCTGACTACTTCATCCAATACCCACATAAAACCATTATTTCCAGAACCGAAACCATTGCCAACAACTTCTTTCACAATGGATTTGTATCTGCGAAATGCTTCAAACGCGACTGCTCTGTCGTTTGGATCAAATGGACAACCTTTTAATTAATAAGAAAGATAATTCATGTGAAGAATATTAATAGGGCCTTTTTAACTGCGGAATAATAAGCATCTTTGAAATGGTATGATGAATTTTTTACAAACTCATCGAGATTGATACCATTTGAAACAAGCCCAGCAACCTGTTTCGCTTGTGAAAGGATTTCTTCTTTCCTTTCATCCGACAAAGAAATATAGGTTTGCATTTCTTCACAAACCTCGTTGAGATATACAACCGCTTCCTGCGCAAAGGCACGCGCTGGAAAATACAGCTTTGCGGGCATCGCTCTTGCACCATACCCCTCTTTCTCTAATAGGCCGACCGGGGTGTGGTGGTTTGCGGGCGGCTTTCCCTTACCTTGAGTAGTGGGAAAAGCGTCGACACGAATACGGGTTTTTTGAACAAAAGCCGACGAGTACGGTTTCGGGATCTTACGTCCTCCGAAGTGAAACGAGGAGGACGTAAGATCCCGAAACAAGTGCGAGGAGGGTGTGCTCAAAAAACCCGTATTTGTTCAACGCTTTTCCTACTACTCAGTTGAATTTACTCTGCAACGAAAAAGTGTCAATAAGGGGATAGATTCTATGTTTAAACTATAAAAATGCAAGCAAGAGTGAAAACGAAACGAAAAGTTCACCTCGTGTTTAATCCCGCCATTTTCACGCATTGCTGTGCGGAAAGATCACATGACTAATAGAGAACCTCGGACAAGTGATAAAAATGGCCCAAATGTAAGGAAGATTAAAAAAGAGACAAAATATATAGATGCCAGTTTAAAAATATTGACTGGTTATTTGTTTTCTGTATGTTTTTAGAGATATCCAAAAAAAATTAACCCCTCGAGATTTTTGCCCGTTACCCGTTTTCTCGTTACTCTGTTACTCGTTACTCTGTTACTCGTTTTAGTAACACGTGCCTTTCTCTGTGCTGTTTTTATCTCACACAAGCACTTCAAGATCTTCACTGGCTGCCAGTTCGCGCTCGTATTCATTTTAAGATATTAATTTTAGTTTTTAAGGCTATTCACGGACTTGCACCACTATATATTAGTGATTTAATTAGTGTTAGGCCTAAGTCCTCTTACAATCTTAGATCAAATAGTAGTCTTTTACTGAAGCCGCCTAAGGAGAAAATGCTTTCTACGCTTGGTGCAAGGTCTTTTTATGCTGCTGCACCATGTTTGTGGAATAGTTTGCCTGCTGAGTTGCGTGATATTAATTCATTGAGTAATTTTAAACGAAAACTTAAGACCTACCTTTTTCGGGTAGGTTAGAACAGTTTTTATTTTTTTCATTTTTATTTTTTCATTGTATTTTACGTTGTATATTCATATTATTTGGATAGGATTTATAAGTAGGTGAATCATTGTAAAGCGCTACTGATCATTCTTCTGTAAATAGCGCTATATAAGGATTTTCCTGCTCTGTTTCTTTAGTGTAAAAGCTATGGAAAGTGAAACCAAAGAGGACGATACGCAGTGGCTGATTTACTGGGTGGTATTTGGAGTCTTCAACATCGTTGCGTTCTTCTCCGACATCTTGCTCTCCTGGTTCCCTCTTTATTTGTTAGTCAAGGTATACTTGTCAAATTAATTTTACAGTAACTTAGAAATATTCAATAAAATATTTTATTCGATAATCTCATTTATTTGCGAAATATGAAAAACTTCGGTGCAGTCTTCGAACGTGTCTCTACCGGTTTAATTTTCTCTTCGGACTTCGAACCCGATCGAAAAACTTAACAGCTAGCAAAGAAGGTTATCGTTTTGGTAGTTGCGTTGCCTTCGGCTGGCGTTTGGGGAAAGCTATTTGCGAATAGGGAGAAACTCTTATTGCAAACGTGCTTAGGAGGGAGCCCAACATAAATCTTATTCATTCTTTCTGTTTTCGTAGCTCACATTTCTGTGCTATTGCATGGGCCCCGTATCTTGGAATGGAGTTAGGACCTTCTACCATTGCGTTATCAAGCCTTTTGTGTTGAAACACCAGAAGGACATCGATAAAGCTTTGGACAAAATTGGAGAAAAAGTCGGCGGAGTTGCGAAAGAAGGTGGGGCTTTAATAAATATGTTTGCAAGGAAAAAATTGGTTTCGACAAATTCATTCGGTGGAACTGTCAGGGTTCGTTTACACGCCAAATATCGACTTCAACTCCTCATTTATTAATGAACTTACTTCTCATCAATCCCTCAGATCTGTCGTTTTACAAAACCTTACTTCTGTGTTACGAAAGTTTTAGGAAATTCATCATTGGAGTGCATAAGTGTATTTTTTACTACAGTATAATAACATTTTTGTGTGGAGTGTCAGCCGTCATTCAAAGTTGTCTTGGGGAGTCTAAAGTTGTTGAATTATTAAACAGCATTTTATTGAGCAGGTGTTGAAGGTAAGTGCATCAGCAGGCACCGGCTTTTGAACATGATGATGTAACACATTTACTGGAGGACATGGATTGCTGAAATGTGGAGGTTTTTTAATGTTTTTTTTTTTAAATCCTTTTAATCGGCCGAAATATCTATAGCCTCCCACGCTGTCGTTTTCAGGGGACTCGTATCTCACCTCCGCCCCACAAACGCGTGCTTACCCAAAGCCAACATTCCTTTCCCGCCGCTTGGCCAATCACATTTTACCTACTAAATTCTGGAAGGTTGACCTTCGCCTCAGGACGCTTTTCGCAGGAAACGTTCAACATTGCAGAGACAGAGCTTGAGGGAGCTCTGATTACAGTGTGCCCTACGTTCAGAATTCCTGTTTAAATACCTATCAACTGACTTCAGTTAAAGAATTTGTGAGAGGAAATAGCGATATTTTCGTCAATTTGCCCACTAGTTACAATAGTCGCTTATTTATCAAGCTTCGCCTTCAATCTTTGATATCCTTACCGCTACTCCTGGTTGTGTTGTAGCTGTTGTGACACCTCTCGTGAATTTATAAAGGGCCAAGTCAGTTATTTAAGAAGTATTGGAGTATCGTCGGTTAGTCTGAGTGATTTGGAGGTAGGAGACTTTGCCATCGGTAGACCACAGCGCGCATTGGATCGAGCGAGCTATATACTTTTACCGAATCAGGAAGCTTTGCGGCCAATCCATTTTTAAATTTTTAGGAAACAGAAAAATGAGAATTGATAGCATAGCAACTATTTCATGAGTTCAGATATTTGCGTTTTCCGAAACCGAAAACACAATCAGAAATCAGAAATCAGAAATTTTAAGACTAAGGGGAGGGGGTGATTTGGGGGTGGGGTGAGAGTATTGTGGAAAGGGATGTTAACGTTTTTATTTCCGGTGCGTATGTATGACTTAGTGGACAACTTCGGCGATGGATTGTGGGGGGGGGGCAGAAAGGCACGCACGCGTGGGAAATTGCGACGAGAAACTCGCGTCGCGTCTCCTCGCAACTTCCCGCGCGTGTGCAGTATTTCTCCCTTCCCATGCACACACAATCCATCGCCGAAAATTAGGAACTATTCGCAGTCTAACACGAACGCGGACGGCAATTGAAAGTTGATTTCTTGCTTTTGGTGCCCTTTCACTCTGAAACCGAGTTGGAATCCGATAAAACCGATAAGTTGGGAAGCTCTCTCTTTAGTATTTCGATTGAACTTAATGTTTTTGACAGAACGTCGTCATGTTGATAATATGCCACTAAAAAGAGAACATATACACCTTCTAGGGGGAGCAGGGATGGCGCAGTGGTGAGAGCACTCGCCTTCCACCACTCGCATTCCCGGACTCGACGTCAAATGTGAGTTGATTTTGTTGTTGGTTCTGTTCTCTGCTCCGAGAGGTTTTTCTCCGGGTTCTCCGGTTTTCCCCTCTCCACAAAAACCAACATTTCCAAATTCCAATTCTATCTGCCTTTCAAGCGCATTTGATCACATACACATGGAAAATGTGCTATGTAAGTTCTAAATTATTATTATTATTATTATTATTATTATTATTATTATTATTATTATTATTATTATTATTATTATTATTATTATTATTAAATTATTACCTTCTCACACGACATAACCTCAGGAGTTCTCGGGGGCATCCAACGAGCCATGTCAACCAAAAGCTGTAGTATAGAAAGGCATTTTTAAGTACCTTATGGTGTTTGAAGTCTGTTTACAGTGATGCTTTTGAAAGCAAGAATGATTTGATCTTTTCGGATTCCTTAGCTGACATTTTAATTGGCCTAAAATGTCCGGGAACAATATCTTCCTTTGAGAAAATGCTGGCTGAAATAAACTTTCTACCAACTTTCTGGGGAACCATTTTCTTTCCAAAAATGCTGGCTGACGTTGTTGACTTGCAAAAACAGGTAATGCGACCTTTCCGAAGACGTCAGGGGTTATGATTTTCCCAATGCGAATCTTTTAGGCTACGTTTCACTTACGAAAATCCGAGTGCACTATTTAATCGACGCCGAAAGCCTATGGCGAATTACTCTCCACCCAACAGATATCTACTGAAACTTGTCGTTGGGTGCCCCTGAGTTCTCGCGGTCGGAAATGTAGAGCACGTGCTTTGCGGTCAAGAAAGACGTACGCAGCGTTGCCCAGAACCATAACATTTTCCGCTGTCAAGAAACTGAAGGGTCCAGAGTAAGTTTTATCGCGCACGCTTCCCTGACGCTTCGGAATTAAATGCAGTCATTCTCCTTCCAACGCTCCGCACGGCGTCATATGATCTAGCGTTAACTTGGCAAGTGACAGTTGATTCCCGTCCAAGGTTGCCAAACACTCCAAATTTCTTGAAACCCGACATTGCGACAATGAAACTTTCACATTTTTTTTATTCGTCTGCAACACGTCTACAACACCATAAGGTACTTAAAAATGCCTTTCTATACTACAGCTTTTGGTTGATTTGGCTCGTTGGGTGCCCCTGAGAACTCCCAAGGTTATGTCGTGTGAGAAGGTGTAATGCAGCCGGAAGAGGTATGTTCTCTTTTTAGTGGCATATTATCGATACAACGACCTTCTGTCAAAAACATTGGGTGCTTACCATTTGTCAAAAAAATACGGATGGAATGACCGTTTAATAATGGAAGCGATTTTCCGGATTTACCGACCAACCGGATGAGATTGCATTCTCGACCCCAGAGCTCTTCCCTTTTGCGCATGTCTAACGGGCGTGACGGCGGGAAGGGCTCTGGGGAACTCTACGCAAGCTCCAGCTCTGATTGGTTATCAGTTCAAACATTGAAATTGCTTCTGATTGGCCAACTCGGTACGCGCGGAAGACTAAACGGTTACTCTCAAAATAAACATGAGTGAAACCCCTAAAACGTCCTTCCTTGAACAAACATTTTCTGCTCTACCTTTACTGCGATTTCCATAATTATTCAGAATTTCATTTTCAAGCGCCAACCGCCAAACCGCGTTTTGGCTTCCATCTTTCCGAACACACCCCGGGACGTAAAAACCATTTGCCTTGAAAACTATTGAAGTTTTATGTGCGCTAAATACAAGGTTTAGATTCATAATTCCCGTATTCTTTATCTCTAATAATAGTGCAAAGGCATAACTAGATGAAAGACGACGGCCCAGTTCGACAAGCATGAATTGTTATTTATTGATGTAATCTTCGACGCAGTCGACCTTCAGTGTTTTGTGTGTCCATCGCTTAGGGTCGTTTCAGAGCCACAAACTTCCCCTGTTTTTATTTCCAACTACCGTGCTACTTCTCACTAAAACAAATGAAAATATAAAATCGATCAAACATGTACCAAACTCCAGAACACCACGTAAGTCAAGATTCGGCGAACTGCCTAACCTGGATAGGTCCTCAAATAACTGAAACTATCCGATCGATTATCCTGAGAAACGTACAGGAAATCAACGGACTCAGCCGCCACGCTTCTGATGCTTGCTTGAAACTGCTTTGGGCCATAAATCAACGATCATCGCCTCTCGTTTGCAGTCGGAAGCCGCTGGAAATTTGATTGATGTCGGGCAGCGAGAACCGCAGTTGTCGGTTGAGATTTAATCTTCAGAGTTCGCATGTTATTGAAAGGCACAGCAAGCGAAATCTAGAGTCTTTACCACCTTTTGCTAAGGCGTCCTGCAAGGACTGTTTCAGACAGCGACGCCATTTTGGATTTTGGGTACTGGAGCATGCGCTTTGAAGTCTATATAGCCAGATTTTGGCTACGATCAATATGGAGTTTCCCAGAGCCTTCGAGGCGCGAAGCCAGAGAAGAGCTCTGGGGTCGAGAATGGATGAGATTGGCGCTTACCATTTACTCCAAGGCGTTCCGTCATGCGCACTCACTCGTTCTGGCGCAAAAGGACCGGGAAACGGAACGATTCGCTCAAATGGTAAGCAATTTTCCGAAATTCCGTTCCGAAGGGGAAAAGAGGACTTCATTCTGGAGGTTGTCCACAATTTCCGAAAAGATTTTCCGGAAAATTACCTTACCATTTGAAATTCTTAAGAGAGAGTTGAGTTTCACGCTCAAGGCGATCGTCAGACTGAGGTTGTCTACGAGAAGATATCATTTATAAGTGTTCAAATTTAGGAACGGTTGGAGCTAGAGGTTGGAGGTTGGAGCACTAACCCAAGAGCCTACATTGGCATGACAGAAAACGAATTCAAAAACACGGTACAACAACCACAAGCTTTCTTTCAAAGACCGAAAACACTGACATGACACTGTACTTTCAAAGCACATCTGGGACTTAAAGGATGGAAGCATCGACTACACAATCAACGGCGCATCATAAAAAGGGCAAGAGCATACAAAGGCAATCCTACTCGCTGCAACCTGTGTTTATCTGAAAAACTTTGCATCTTGACCGCAAAAAAACGCCTTTCTATTAAACAAGAAATCTGAGCTGGTAACGAAATGCCGCCACGAAAACAAGTTTTTTATGGCAACCAATCACAAGAAGCGTCGCTCCAACCGTTCCTAAATTTGAACACTTATAAATGATATCTTCTCGCAGACAACCTCAGTCTGACGATCGCCTTGAGCGTGAAACTCGAGTAACTAGTAACACTTTCCTTCTTATTTATATATATTATTATAATTACCTATTAATTAACACCTTTTTTGTTCCTTTACTGTCATCTTGTACCGTTTTTGTTAGTTGCCACTTGTAATTACGTAATCACCAGCACTTTTATCTTATTTAAGGTTCGTTTTTATTCAAAAGTTGCTGTAACTGAAGAAGGTCTTCGACTGAAACGTTTTATTAAATTTTTAAATTTTTTAACCTTTTTA
>JAEMWC010000142.1:582500-590000 GCA_016490735.1 Pachyseris speciosa | reverse complement strand
GAGCATCGCACCGCTAATCGCTAGGTCACGGGTTCAAACCCCGTTGAAGTCCTGAATTATTTTTTTTTTTCAGGCTTCTTTTCGCAATTGCATAAAATGCGTTCACAACTGCGAGGATCATTCTTCATTTGATTTCACTTCCGCAGTTCATATATGATTCATTTCATATTATTATTCACACTCATTTCTTTCACGGGATCATATGAACCCACAATTGACCTGCTCCCAACGTCAGTGGCTTCATAGCTCAGTTGCTTAGAGCATCGCACCGGTAATCGCGAGGTCACGGGTTCAAACCCCGTTGAAGTCCTGAATTTTTTTCAGGCTTCTTTTCGCAATTGCATAAATTGCGTTCACAACTGCGAGGATCATTCTTCATTTGATTTCACTTCCGCAGTTCATATATGATTCATTTCATATTATTATTCACAAAATAAATAATGTCGACTACAAAACTGCTAAACCTTTCTATAATATAATAATAATATATTTTTATAATGCAATAATAATAATAATAATAATAATAATAATAATAATTGCCCCCGCAGGGTTTTGGCCCAGAGGCCAAAACCCGAGGAGGCACTCTAGGAGTCCCCGCGTAAGTATATTCAAGGAATTTCAAAAATGTGTTTGTAGTATGGGAAGCGTTCCCGATTTGATGAAACTAGGCGCGCAAGGTTGTGCCGGGTAACATTCTTGCTTTCACATCAAAATGGCGAGTTTAAAACTGTAAATCAAAATAACAAGATCCACGGAACACTCAACAGCTTAAACAATGGAAATCGGTTAGTTCAGCGAAGAAATCCCTCTTCGAGGGCAAATGGTGGCGAAGAGACATGTGCTTTCACTACGAATCATCACAAGAATAATAGACCTTTTCCCAAATGTTTGAGCGCTTCTGGGAGTCTATCTTTCAAAAAAGTACAAGTTTGAATGTGAATTTATACCGTACTTTATATTTAATTCATCAATATTTTGTATTCCATTCCAAGCAACTTGTAGCGAAATTTGCAAAAAACATGCTCAGATTAACTCGAGGAAAAAATTACATTCAACGCGTTTTCTTTTCAGGCATAAACTCAGGCTCATCTAAATATTTTTTTATCCAGGAAAACTTATGTCTGTTTTTCTGTGTGAATTTCGTATTACTTGATCTATACGTAAACAAACCCGGCAAAATCCGCGCAAACAAGACATGTAAAACAGCCACCTAAATATCAGTTCTTGAACAATGACACTAAATCAAATATTGTATCTGCCATTGATGTACTGGAGAAATATGCTTCTTCCACAAGAAATTTACAAAACTGCTTTATTTCACTAAAAACTGAACAATACAGAAATGCAACAATGTCTTCAGTATTTTAATATTTACAACCACACAGCTACTCAAAAATTAAAATACGGGGGCAGCTTTAGTAAAAACTATTTCTAATAATAATAATAATAATAATAATAATAATAATAATAAGGCTAGTGAGAAACTTGAACATAATGATAAGGGAACCCAACTCGCTAAGGCAGTTTGCAGTGGGACCCTCAATAGTTAATTAATCACCTAATTGCATACAAAATAAGTAAAAAATGAATAAAAAGTAAGCGAGCCCGTAGGATTTTTATTCCGAATAGCAGTGAACAATGAAAACAATAGAAGTTCTGTGTTGAGAGTTTGAAACATCCGCCTGAACACATCCCTTGGAAAGCGCTAAAGCAAGTTATTATTATTATTATTATTGTTTTTTTGGAGGCTATCAAGCGAAATCCGCGCAAACAAGACATGTAAAACAGCCACCTAAATATCAATTCTTGAACAATGACACTAAATCAAATATTGTATCTGCCATTGATGTACTGGAGAAATATGCTTCTTCCACATGAAATTAACAGAACTGCTTTATTTCACTAAAAACTGAACAATACAGAAATGCAACAATGTCTTCAGTATTTAAATATTTACAACCACACAGCTACTCAAAAATTTAAATACGGGGCAGCTTTAGTGAAAACTATTTCTAATAATAATAATAAAGCTAGTGAGAAACTTGAACATAATGATAAGGGAACCCAACTCGCCAAGGCAGCTTACAGTGGGACCCTCGATAGTTAATTAATCACCTAATTGCATACAAAATAAGTAAAAAATGAATAAAAAGTAAGCGAGCCCGTGGGATTTTTATTCCGAATAGCAGTGAACAATGAAAACAATAGAAGTTCTGTGTTGAGAGTTTGAAACATCCGCCTGAACACATCCCTTGGAAAGCACTCAAGCCAGTTATTATTATTATTATTATTATTATTATTATTATTATTATTATTATTATTATTATTATTACCATTATTATTATTATTATTATTATTATTATTATTATTATTTGGAGGCTATCAAGCACTCCTGTTTAAATCCGGCATCTAATTGTGGGTTATCTATGGTTGAACGGTGACCATATTCTAAAAAAACGTTGCTCAACAGCCATGCGCAAGTCAAATTACAGCCGTCAGGTAACTCCCTTCCAACCTCGAACCCAGGCTCTCTCTCTCTCTCTCTTTTCCTTTCTTGTCGTCGAGAGAGAGAGAGAGACCCTGGTTGGACCTGATCACCTGACCAGTAAAAACATCAATACTGCAGGGAGGGTGGGTCATTAAAGCCGTTTTGTCACAGTAACAGTTCCACCCCTCGATGCCATCAATTTTTTTTTACCACCCAGATTTGGATGGTCACGTGATCAGGTCCAGCCAGGGTCTCTCTCTCGACGACAAGGGAGGAAAAGAGAGAGAGCCTGGGTTTGAAGTTGACCCCCTTGCCAAGTAAATAATTATCACTGGAAAAAGTTCTTCAACTATTATAACCGTACAATTAATTAAAGGAACAGCGTTTCGATTCTGCGCATACTCAAAATTTTGTTTATCCTGTCGCGAATTCAAAAAAAGAAGAAGAAGAGAGAAGAAAGAATTTCGTTCGAGAATCCGTTGGCATCGTGCTCAATTGAGTTCGATATTACCCTAAATATTCTCAGAATTATAGATTAATGATACATAGTTCTTGTTGAGTTGCAATTTTTGTGTAATCATGATTTTTTGGAGTTGTTGTTAATACCGTTGGCCGGAAGACCAGAAGGAGGAAAAATGCTATGGCGCTCGTCGAAGGCTTCTTTCTCCCGCCAGCTTCTACGAAAGCTCAGATAATCGTGAAAGGAATAAACAGTAATGGAACCAGCAGCATAGCAGAATATATACAAAATTAAAGCTATCCATGAAACATGAAGACGGCTAAAGGAATGGTGTCTGTATGCCACCGATACCGCAACCTTCGCCCAGCATTTGCTGTCGCTGGAAATGCGAAGGAGAGGAAGGCAAAGTGAAATCTTCGCCTGTCATCTTCGCCGGGTCAACTCGGTCAAGGTGAGACAATCAGAGCGTGCGCGAGTGCTGCTGGCTCGGGCAAAGGGGTCAACTTTTTCTCATATAAACGCTCGCTAACGTTGACTCGGCTGGGAGGGTGACTCTCCTACCCGGGACAACTTTTCTCCATATAAACGGGGCCTAAGAGGCAGTAGGCTTAAACTATTTTAACGTAGGCCGAATTACTCGGGTATTCAAAAGTTTCTGTACTGGAGCCAGCAGGCCTGTTTAAAGACTACGATTTACAAAAGGATGCGAAGCTCTCGACTCGGGTATAAAGAAAGCTGTGAATTCACTTTGAAATGTTAACTTAGAAGATAACAGCTCTTTTTTTTTATTTAAACAGTATTCTTTTAAGAGCAAATAGTGCTCACCAAGAGAGCTTATGCCGTTTACATTATTATGATACATAATAATAATTTATTCCAGTAATCCCGATTGGATTTACTGTCTCTAAAGAATGCCTCGCGCTCGTATATTAAGCCTTACGTTTTCAACTACCTTAAGGATCTTGGAATCTTACGTCTTCGTCGTTCTCGAGGGGGAAAGCGAGTGTTCAAGGCTAATTCACGGGGTATTGCTGTAATTTTTCGACGGGATCGGTCATCTACTTTAATGACCGCCATGTCAATTTTGCTAACTTGCGTGAAATTTGCATCTCCCCTGTGGCTCCCTCCACGATCACTGATCAAACTAAATTGTGCCTGCTGAATGCACAATCACTTAGGAACAAGACCGCCTGCCTTGTCGACTACATCTATGAACGTAATATTGACTTATTTGCTGTCACAGAGTCTTGGCTTACGGAAACCGACGCTGCAGTTAAATTTGAATGCACTCCGGACGGGTACAAGATGTTTTCGACCTCTAGGCTAGACCGAAAAGGAGGAGGCATAGCTTTGATTTGTCGCTCGAATATGACTGTGCGGGAAGTTGATGTACCCCAGCGAAGCTCTTTTGAAATGTGCGAATGGAGTTTATTGAGTGGCCATTGCAAAATGCGGTTAAGCATCCTATATAGACCTCCGTACTCATCGAATAATCCTGTTTCCGTTTCTACTTATCTTGAGTCTGTGGTGCTATGTGCTAAACCATTATTGATCTGTGGAGATTTCAATATTCACGTGGATATTTACGATGATCCTAACTCTGTCGTCTTTACTGATCTGCTTGATTCTATGGGCCTCGAACAGCATGTGAAATCTCCAACGCAACTCCATGGTCACACATTAGATTTGATTATCACGCGGAAATTCTATTGTTGCTGGCACTTCCTCCTGTGATAATTTCCTTTCTGGTCACTGTACTGTCCTCTGCAATTTAAATATGTCAAAATCGAACCCTACTGTTAAGAAAGTTAGTTATCGAAAATTTAATTCGATTGACTATGAACAGTTTAACTCTGACCTTCGTGCGTCTGAATTGCTATGGAACATTCCGAGTCACCTTGATGACTTGGTAAACACTCACAATATGACGCTTTCAGCACTCCTGGACAAACACGCTCCCCTTCGTACGAGATCAGTTGTACACAAGACTCGTGTACCTTGGTTTGGTTCACGGATGAAATCAGGTCCATAAGAAGGTTGCGCAGGCAATCTGAGCGTAAATGGAGGAGAACTAAACTCGATTCCGATTGGCAGGCATTCAAAGCTTTAAGGAACAGAACGACGTTTGCTATGAATATGGTGCGACGTGAGTTTTACTCCGACTTTGTTAATAAGATGTCTGGTGATCCACGGAAACTGTTTGCCATCACGAAAAAGATGAAAGTATCGAACATTCGCTCTGAGTTAGATGTAGCAGCCACAGTTCACAACAATCACAGTACCTTAGCTCCATCGGCAAATTGTTTCCAACCCTCATCTTCCTCAGGATTTTTCTCTAATTTTGAGCTCCTCAGTATAGACTCTGTCAAGAAACTTGTGCTTAGTGTACCAACGAAATCGTGTCCTCTGGATCCTGTCCCCATGAAAGTAGTCAAAGAATGTTTGGATGACCTCGTGCCCTCGCTAACTGTTATTATTAACCAGTCATTACAGTCTGGTGTTTTCCCTGACGTATGGAAAGAGGCCCTTGTAACTCCTACGCTCAAGAAGTGTGGTTCTGATTTGGCTTTCAAAAACTTTCGCCCTATAAGTAATCTCCAATTTGTTTCTAAGTTAGTCGAACGAGCAGCAGCGGATCAGCTACAGTCCCATCTGGTTAAGAATAACCTGTTTCCTACGATCCAATCAGCATATCGTCTTAACCATGGTACTGAAACAGCTCTACTCAAAATTAAAAATGATATTCTAATGAATATGGATAAACAACACGCTACGCTTCTTATCCTTCTGGACCTCAGCGCCGCCTTCGACACGGTTGACCACCAAATTCTCTTAAACCGTTTGTGCACAGAATTTGGTGTATCTGGAAAAGTCTTAGACTGGTTCGCCTCGTATTTATCAAATCGCTCTCAGAAAATTACAGTTGATGGTGTACTATCAGACCGGTTCAATATCGACTTTGGGGTACCCCAAGGCAGTTGCCTGGGTCCTCTATTATTCGTAATCTATTCCAGTAAGCTGTTCAATATTGTCAACAACCACTTGCCAAACGTACATGGCTGTGCTGATGATACTCAGCTATATTTGGCCTTTAAACCTGGTAATTCCACCAACGAAACTGCTGCTGTGTCATCTATACGATCCTGCATTCGTGATCTACAGAACTGGATGCTGATGGACAGATTAAAACTTAATCCCGACAAAACAGAATTTCTTATTCTTGAAACAAGACAGCAACTTGAGAAAGTAATTACCTCACACCTTGTTGTTGGTGAATCTCGAATATGTCCTTCAACAAAGGTGAAAAACTTGGGATCATGGTTTGACCCTAATCTCGATATGATTAGCCATATCAATAACATCTGCAGTTCGCCTTTTTATTATCTCTACAACTTACATAGGATCAGAAAGTATTTGCCTCGTCAATCTGCCATATCCCTTATTCCACGCGTTTATCACTAGTAAATTGGACTACTGCAACAGTCTTTTATATGGCCTTCCTGCAATTCATATGAATAAACTTCAAAGAGTTCAAAATGCTCGCATCTGTCATACCACTCCCATTTTGGAAGATCTTCACTGGTTGCCCATCAAATACAGTAACTTTGCAATAGTTAAATAGGATACCCTTGGCCCTCCACTTATGTCTTTGAAAATAAAGCATGACCCTTCACATTAGTCAGAGTAAAAAGGTTGACCATCCCCCCCCCCCCCAAATACGCTGTAAGTTTCCTTTTGCCTATTCTCCATTTATTTATTCGAAACTGTACAGTAAATGAAACTAAAACTAAATTTCTAAATTGTCCTGAATGCTTGACTCTTTATTTCAGATTTGTATAACATGCAGGTATGTGATTGCATATCATTGTGACTTCCGGTGCCATAAAAAACACGAAGCCATTTTGGCAGCTACCGATGTGAACATCAAATTTTCAGCTGCTTTAACTTCGTCTCTTCAAATTTTTTACGTCAAATCCCTAAAGGAAGAGCAGATGGAATGCATCTGAAGGTTTAGTGCTACTTCGGCACCTCCGACGGGATTTCACAAGAGACGTCAATTACCAATTGATTCCGAAAGTTATAAAATTGCATCGCCGAACGGAGTTGTTGTTGTCAGTCCCGTGGAGTATACAAGGAAGCAACAAGTCGAAAATCTAAAGTAGACGGATTGTAGAATCAGTTAGAACTTACTCTTACGAGATTTTTTTTTAAGAAAGTACCTGACAACTTACAAGGAAGAGTTGTTATTTATTTATTTTTTTTGTCACCGATAAGATCAGCAGGCAGAGTTTCCCACACTTTTGATCATTTCCGATAAAAATAAATGATTCTAATGTTTGACCCATTTTTTTCACTGAATTCTCTGTTTCTCGACAGCTTCAACATCGGAACCGCACCGGCACCAACAGTTAAGCATGACTCGCTTAAGTAGTTAATTAGTTCGCTGATCGCATTCGCCTTGAAGTAAACTTGTAAATCACTTTTTCCTGAAAGCCGCCTTGATAGTCCATCTGTTCGCAAAAAAGTTGTTTCTAAAAAATTACCTTTACAA
>JAEMWC010000142.1:510000-580000 GCA_016490735.1 Pachyseris speciosa | reverse complement strand
CCAAATTTTCCAGTTCTGATCCTTGATCCAGTAATCTTTGATCCAGTGACTCATTAATTCGTTTATCCTGTTTTTCCAAGAAACCGTCTTGAAACAACTGTCCTGGGGTGGAGAGTGTCTCCTGGGCCTACTCCAATGGAAAGTCACTGAGCGGTTGATTCTAGGGGTGGTAGCTAGGGTCGATGAGCCCACAATTTTGACCGACCCTGACCAGCGGACGAAAGTTGAATTAAAAAACTAGGATGTCGAATACGAAAAGTTGAATGTCGAACACGAGAACTTGGATGTTGAAAACTTTCACTACATCTTCTTTGCGTAAGGCCAATGTTGGATGTCAAAACTAACAACTACAATGTTGAATGTTGAGAATAGAAGTTGAAATTCTATGTAGGATAAAATGTAGAAAGTACAATGAAAAATACAAAGTTGAATTTTGGCGGGGATGGAAAGCCATACCATACATCTATTGTTACAATTTCTCTCAAAATTAAAGAAACGTGAAACAAAATCACAGTGCACAGTGAATTAAACACCCGATTCTCATTTGACGGATAATTATAATCAAATATCAAGGCTCACGGTTATTAGCAAAATCACATTTCACGAGGAAAAAAGGGGCCATTTCACATTTCACAGGAAATCAAAAAGGCAATTCATGGCTCACGAAAATACCCTTTACCACCCTCACTGCAATGTGACTTTGCAACGTGACTTTCAATGTTAGCAGCTTTAAAATGACTCAATAGAGAAAATTAGCTGTAATTATCATTTGTTGTCAATAAAGTTGTTTATCGTCATGTGTTTTTCTTGCTTTATGAATATGCAGATTAAGAAAAATTTTACACACGGGTTTGAAATTATTTCCAATGACACGCGTGGTTTTCAACTCGTTCCGGGCTCATTGTGTTTCTAAACCCATCCACCTGACCAGAATAATCAAATGAAGAATGATCCTCGCAGTGGTGAATGCAATTTATGCAATTGCGAAAACAAGCCTGAAAAAATTTCAGGACTTTAATGGGGTTTGAACTCGTGACCTCGCGATACCGGTGTGACGCTCTAACCAACTGAGCTATCAAGCCACTGACGTTGGGAGCAGGTCATTTGTGAGTTCATATGTTCCCGTTGATTTCATTTCCGCAGTTCATGCATGATTTATTTCATATATCATTCACACTGACCAGAATAAGATGCTCTCGTTGGGTAAGAGCGGCATGAATAATTAGTTTGAGAAAGAAAAATTCATAAACTCGCGGTAGTATACAAAGAATACAACAGAAATCCGAGAAGATTCGGAAGAAAGCGATCAACTGATTGGTGCGAGTATGGCATATTAGAGATGGAAGATGCTGAATTAAATGCGAACCTTCGGCTCTCCCGCCCATCTTTTGCAAAGCTTTGCAACCAATCACACTATCTAGTCGTAAGAAAAGCTTTATGTTTTTGCTGTTGTTACGCACGCGCACTTTCCGTTAAGACACGGACAAAATAGGAACAGCTGGAAATCCTGTTCTAAGATAAGACGCGTCTTATTTAAGTCGCCTCTTAAATAATACACGAACAGCTATTTTGTACCCTTTATACGATCAGTTCGCGTCTTATTTAAGACCCGTTTTCTCCCGTATAAATGACCCAAATAACTTCGCTTTGTTATGTTGTTCACACTGTTCAGAAGCCTTTCTTTACCTGCGTAGACCAGTGAAAAAATTGCTTTTGATAAATTTGTGCGATGATAAAGTTGCGGATGGAGGCCGAAGTAAATAACGGTTCAAACCAATTATACAATGTTATAATGAAATAACTGTGATTATTTCTTTTAATTTTTTCTTCGGTACAGAAATCTTACCAAGCCAATCTGGGGAAAGAAAACAAACGCTGCGTTCCTTACAAGAGCAGTTACAAGAGAAAGAAGAACGTGAAGCCAACTTGATTCAACAGCTGAGACAGACAGAAGAACAAAAAGATAGTTTACAAAGACAATTGGTGAGGTCGCAACAAGAGTTGGAAAATCACCAAGAACAGTTGCGAGTAAGAGATGTAAGAGAGGCCCGTTTTAATGAGCAGCTGAGAGAAAAAGAACAACAGCACGAAAACGCACTAAGACAGCTGAGCGAGATGGAACAGCCATTAGCAACTTGGCAAGAACAATTAGAAGAAAGAGAAGCAGGAGTACTCGAGCAGCTGAGGGATAAAGAACAACAGCAAGAAAACTCACAAAGACAGCTAAGGGAGATGGAACAGCGATTAACTAATTGCCAAGAACAGTTACAAGAAAGAGAAGCCGGACTACTTGGGCAGCTGAGGGAAAAAGAACAAGACCAAGAAAACTCAGAAAGACAGCTGAGGGAGATGGAGCAGCTTTTAGCAACTTGGCAAGAACAGTTAGAAGAAAGAGAAGCCGGACTACTTGAGCAACTGAGAGAAAAAGAACAAGATCAAGAAAACTCAGAAAGACACCTGAGCGAGATGGAGCAGCGATTAACTAATTGCCAAGAACAGTTACAAGAAAGAGAAGCCGGACTACTTGAGCAACTGAGAGAAAAAGAACAAGATCAAGAAAACTCACAAAGACAGCTGAGGGAGATGGAACAGCGATTAACTAATTGCCAAGAACAGTTACAAGAAAGAGAAGCCGGACTACTTGAGCAACTGAGAGAAAAAGAACAAGATCAAGAAAACTCACAAAGACAGCTGAGGGAGATGGAGCAGCAGGTAGCAAATTTTGAGCGATATATGACAGAAAATGAAGCAGAAAGGGCGAACTTAGAAAGAGAGTTGGATGCAAAAGATCAGGAATTGAATGACCTAGAGGCAAGTCTTTCAGCAGCTCAGCAAGCAATCAATGAACTGCGTCGCCACGAAACTTTTGACTGGATCATTGACCGCGATGAAATCCAAATAAAAGAAAAATGCCTCGGCAAGGGTGCCTGGGGAAGCGTTAACGAGGGAACATACTGCGGCTGCGTTGTTGCTGTCAAACAGATCCACCAGTTGATCCTCTCACCTCATAACAGGCGCTTATTTGAGAGAGAAATGAATATTGCTTCAAGATGCCATCATCCTTGCTTACTGCAGTTCATTGGAGCAACAAATGATGAAGGAAGCCCTATGTTTGTCACTGAGCTCATGGAAACAAGTTTACGAGCATTGTTAGAACAACGTGAACTCTCTGAAACAGAAATATGTGTCATTTCTCTTGATGTAGCTCGTGCACTTAACTACCTTCACCAGAGGAGGCCCTCCCCCATTCTTCACCGGGACGTCAGCAGTGCTAATGTGTTGCTATGGCGACAGGGTGACCAATGGAGAGGCAAAGTCTCTGATTACGGCGCTGCTAAGTTTGTGCAACAGACCATGACGGTAGCTCCTGGCGCTTGGATTTACAGCTCACCGGAAGCGCTTTCTTCCAACCAAACAGCCATGGTCAGTATGTATTGATTTTTAAATGAAATAAATTAGTTTGTGCCTTTTACATAGTGTACTTACCTAGACTGAAAGTTATCTGGCCCAGGACACAAATAGTCGGGAGTTTAAATGAGACGCTGTTCCCTACCCTCCCCCCCTTCCCTACTCTTCTTTCGGCGTAAGTGTCACAGTACTAACTTCAGATTACTGCACAATTGTTGACAGAATGAAAGGAGTGTGTCTTCCTTAGAAAATGATATTTTTTTCATGAGATAGCTTGTTCCTGAAAAATTATTCAGGACTTTCTAAAATCGAAAATGATATTAGGTTGATACCGCAAAATTACGGCTAGACGGATAATTTCCTTAGGACCGCTCTACGCGCTGCGATATATTAGCCCAGCAGAAAAAGAGTACGAGTCATGCGTGTATTTTGGCGCTCTTGATTTGCGACCCATCAGTGGAAGTTGGCCTGATTCAGAAGAACAAATATAGAGAGAGCGAACTTTTGGCTACTTTGTGTTTTCATGATTATTATGAACTGAACATGGTTCACGATAAAGGTGATAGTGACAACTATGATAATGTTGATGACACTGACGATGATAATAGGGACCTTAAGCACAGACGACGACGAGCTCAGAGGACGACGACAGGAAGTAAAATTTCCCCTTACTGCGCTACTGCGCATGCTCGACTCGTCGTCCACCTGAAGTTCAGGACGTGAAAACGTCGGGTTTGCCGTCCTGAGCGAAAGTGAGTATTTATTGATGTACGTAAGCAGTGTTTTGGGCAGAAAATTTCTCCAACAGTTTTACTCGTTGTCGTCGTCCCATTCGTCGTCGGTGCGTAAGGTCCCTAATGAGTATGTAATGGCCATGAAATGAAGTTCATGGAATACCTGTAGGATAATGGCGTTAGCGGTGAGGATGATGATGACGGCATAGCTAAATTCAAGCGTTAACAATTGTGAATGAACAGGCACTGTGTTAGACTAAAAGTTTCTGGAGGCAGGATGGCCGAACGGTTAGGGCACTGGAATTCAATGTGGTCACCTCAGGTTCAAATCCCGTTCTGGCCACTAGCTGGTGTTGTTCTGGGTAGTACCTGGTTCAACTCCTCGGTCATTCTTGTAAATAGCCTATTGGTTTGTCTCCGGCCGGTTGGGATTCTTATCATCATGTTTATTTGAATTTTAAATAATATCCAAATTAAAGCGTACGCTCTGATTGGTCAATCAGCTATGGTTCATTGTGCCAGTAAACTCGTGGAAATTTCGCGCAAGTTTCTATGGTTCATAGGCTGATAAACCACGCGGGATGTTGGAAGAACATGTTGTGTTCTTCAACTACTGCTCAACTACTTCAGCTACTAACTATGTATAAACCATAGAAACTTGTGGTCTATTGCTTAAATTTGTTTCTGTATTTGCTCGGCCCCACTAGCCTTTGTGCTATAAATACTGCCGAGAGTAAACAATTAACTAATCATCTCCGAGTTAACCAATCAGAGTGCACTATTCACTTGTGTGGTATATACTAAAGGTTATTATATTATTATTATTATTATTATTATTATTATTATTATTACTATTATTATTATAATTGTGTCAGTAACAAAATGTGCGAATATGATTGGTTCTTAACAGCCTTTGTTTGTGGCTTAATCACAGGCAGCCCAAGCTCTCTTTATGAACCACACAAGGAACACAATATGGCGTCGAATTATAAGGGTTTGTATGGGATTTTATACAAGATATCCATGAAGGTCGTTAAAAGTGAAAATATTCAATAAAAATGGCTTACCTTATTCCATACGTGTGTTGTTTACTCCTGGTGTCGTTATTTTACCGATTTAACTTGATTGAAGCGATTTTTTTGAATCCTGGTTTTCTCTTCATAAAGAGGAGACAAGGCGAAACACTCCTGTCCGGACAGCCTGCCGAACGAAGTCAAAAATCCCAGGCTAAAATGTACCCACGGCCACAAATCCACCGCAGAATTCAAGGGCAAAGGTTGATCTTTCATTTCAGTTCTCTAGCCACACAATCGCAGCCCTGAGATCGACGCCGGGCGGCTCTTCGTGTCCCCAGTGAAACGATAAAACGATGGCAGACACCCGTGTACATTTTAAACACGACACAACGACCGTTGAAATCGGCTTGGTAACCTCGTCGTGTCGGCAAAACAAGACTCGCGGGGGTACTAGACCTCAATTTGTCAGCAGCACCTCTTGTAACACCCGGGGTCCCCTCAGGATGAATCTACACTGCTCCATTGTCTCAAGCACCCAATCAAAACCCCGCAGCGTCGTGTTTACATGTGCGAAAAATGTGCACAACTCGGAGGAAACCCAGGAAGAAATGTAGCAAGCTGAACTGGAACTTTCCTGAAATAAATTTGGGTGGCAGTACGCTGAAGTTCCCAGGGTAATTGCCTTTGCAAAGAGCCTAGATAATGTTCGGTGGTGATGGAACATCCCCCTTCTCTTATTTCCCGCCAGAGCCGCTAAAAATTCTGGATTTTGCTGCCGAATGACTGTTGTTAACTCGAACTGATGTGAAATGGCAAAGTCGAACAGAGGAGAATAAAACATGAAGCGGCCTTCGTCAAATAAATTCGGCACAGGTTGCAGCTGCAGGAATTCTCCTATCAGAACCATTTGTTTCCCTGCAAATGGAAGATTTTTACAATCATCGTTCGCCAGTTCGTGGTGCAGGAAATTGACAAGTTCGAACATCCTCTGGGACGACATACTGGCCTCGTCCCAGACAATGATGTCGAGGGCTTTGACTCGGTCTCGAACTAAGGAATTTTCAGCCGAGCGATCAATCACTTGTCGCCAAGGTAATTCTGCCGTCGATAAGCCATAAAATGAATGAACAGTTGACGCAACGCCACGATCATACACTTGACAAGCAATGCCGCTCGAACATATGACACCGATCTTCTTTCCCGCCTCTTTCGCCTTTCCAATAAATGCTTTTACGACCTCGCTTTTACCAACGCCAGCCTGGCCAGTAATCAATAAATTGTGACCTTCAAACGCAAAGTTCACTATTTCACTCTGGTCCTCATTCAACTTTACCCTGAAATGTAAAACAAAATATAACATAAGCTTACATGTCACCTCGTGATCGCTTGTAAGAAAGAACAACATGCGAATATATTGGAAAACTTGAAGTTGTCAAGAACGCGAAACATCTAGCCATCCATACACACATACATGAGAAATAAAAATAAACAAAAACCAGTTCAAATACTTACATTTTTGAAAATAAATTACAGATTTACCGGCTACATTTCTTCCTGGGTTTCCTCCGAGTTGTGCACATTTTTCGCACATGTAAACACGACGCTGCGGGGTTTTGATTGGGTGCTTGAGACAATGGAGCAGTGTAGATTCATCCTGAGGGGACCCCGGGTGTTACAAGAGGTGCTGCTGACAAATTGAGGTCTAGTACCCCCGCGAGTCTTGTTTTGCCGACATGACGAGGTTACCAAGCCGATTTCAACGGTCGTTGTGTCGTGTTTAAAATGTACACGGGTGTCTGCCATCGTTTTATCGTTTCACTGGGGACACGAAGAGCCGCCCGGCTTCGATCTCAGGGCTGCGATTGTGTGGCTAGAGAACTGAAATGAAAGATCAACCTTTGCCCTTGAATTCTGCGGTGGATTTGTGGCCGTGGGTACATTTTAGCCTGGGATTTTTGACTTCGTTCGGCAGGCTGTCCGGACAGGAGTGTTTCGCCTTGTCTCCTCTTTATGAAGAGAAAACCAGGATTCAAAAAAATCGCTTCAATCAAGTTAAATCGGTAAAATAACGACACCAGGAGTAAACAACACACGTATGGAATAAGGTAAGCCATTTTTATTGAATATTTTCACTTTTAACGACCTTCATGGATATCTTGTATAAAATCCCATACAAACCCTTATAATTCGACGCCATATTGTGTTCCTTGTGTGGTTCATAAAGAGAGCTTGGGCTGCCTGTGACTTAATTGGCTGCTTCAGGTCCAAACTGTCCGATTACAAACACTTGTAGTCTGACAGGCCAAATCGGACAGTTACCTTATTTGGGTATGTTGAGCAGTAGCTGCCATGTCGTATCAGTTGTCAATCTTCGCGCTTTGTAAAATAGCAACCATTTCCGGTGTCGGATAATTTGCATTCGAACCGTTGGATATTTTGTACGATAGTTTTACAATTAGTTGACCGCTGAGTTTCTCGCATTTTTTACAATTAATTGGTACAATTCAGGGTTAATCGTGCTCGATTACGGCTGCGCACTCGGCCAATTTGAAATCACTCGTCCGATTACTCCCTGAATTGTACTCCACTCAGTCCTATTACCATTAATTATTATTATGCAGCAGTTAAAACTTTTGTGTGCAATATACAATTAAAAGTGTATGACGGGGCGCTAGAGCGTAGCCCGTTAACTATGGTGAAAACTTAATACAACGCTATAAATTTAAAATTTAAAATATATATAAAAACTAGTACTATCAGTAGTAATAAAAAGAAAAAAAATGGATAAGACACTTTTGGACCTAAAATTGTAATTGTACAATCTTTAAAATTCTCTTAAATATATTAGTTGATCGGCTGTAAAAACAAAGTTCATTGAATGTCACTCCATAGCTTTAACAGTTCAGACAATATTGACTGGAGAAAGTTTGTTATTATTATTATTATTATTATTATTATTATTATTATTGTTATTATTATTATTTAAGTTTTCACAAGTTATTCACAAATTATTCACAAGTTTTCACAATTATTACAATGCTCTCGTGAATTTTCATGAATTCTCTCGTGAATGCTCTCATTATTATTATTATTATTATTATTATTATTATTTAAGTTTTCACAAGTTATTCACAAGTTTTCACAATTACTACGATGCTCTCGTGAATATTTAGCGGTCGCGAATCCTTATGCGATATAAGGCGAGATTGCTTCTGCTGAACTGATCGCGAACGGGACTTTGAGCGAGATGCTCAACGAGTTTAAGGAAAGAAGGTCTCTGAAGAGTCGCTTGGCGGCGACGAAACAAAAGTTGTCAGACTAGCCATTACAGCTTTCACAAGTTAAGTTTTCACAAGTTATTCACAAGTTTTCACAATTATTATTATTATTATTATTATTATTATTATTATTATTATTATTATTATTATTACATTTCTAATTCTGTGAAAGGTCAACATGAGTACTAAGTCGCTCCAGAATAATGAAATTATTTTGATAATGAATATATGAAAATTCTATATTTGAACTGCGGATTAAAGAATGAATATGGAAATGATCATCACAGTTATGAACGTCACTTAAGCAGCAGTGAAAATAAACCCTAAAATAAATTCAGGCTTGTACGGGATTCGAACCAACGACCTCTGCGATACCAGTAGAGCACTGCACCGGTATCGCAGAGGTCGCGGGTTCGAATCCCGTAAAAGCCTGAATTTTTTTAGGGTTTATTTCACCACTGCTTAAGTAGTGTTCATAACTGCGATGGGGATTCACATATTCATTAATGAAATTATTGTTGCTCTTGTTAGGTTGATGTTTACAGCTTTGGTGTTCTCCTTTGTGAAATGTGCATCCGCGAACTGCCAGATCCTCAAAAACGTGATGAACAAGTCCTGCTTGTGACAAACCGAGCGTTTCGAGGCCTGGTGCGACGATGCCTGCAGACAAATCCCACAATGAGACCAGACATGGCACAGATTATCCAGGAGCTGGAACAGTTAAACGAAACAAGGTCATAAATTCCTATTTACTCTGTGGGCACAACCGTAAATATTTGTTGACTTTTTAAAAGGCCTCTTTTAAGCGACAGCATGTTATGAACACCACATGTTATGGGACATGGGACATTGTTCATTATACAGCGGTTGGAAAAAGTGTTAATAGAGCTTTAGTGGTTTACGGTTGAAGTGGCTGTACGGTAAGGACCCAGTAAGCTTATTTAAATTTTATTTCCAGTATTCGATGCTTTGTGGAGAATACAGTAGTATGTGATATGGAAGATAAAAAAAATGAACAGAATACAATAGCCAAATACGATAAGATCGTTTAGAGTAGAATAGGTAAGGTTAGGTTAGAGTAGAATGTAATGGAATACAATGAAACGGGGATTAGATTAGATTAGATTAGAATTGCCTGGTAAAGAACAAAATAGAACAGAACAGAATACAATACGATAGGGTATTTAAATAGAAAGGAATGTCTTACCATAAGATCGCAATTGAAAAACAAAATGGAGTAGAAATAAGCAAGATATGGTCGTAAAGAACAATTCTAGCGTGGAATGTGATAAGATCGTAAAGAACAAAATAGAATAGATTACAATCTGGTCGTTAGTAGCAACACAGAATTTGAACACAATAAGATCGTAAAGAACAAAATGGCGTAAAGAACAAACTACGTAGAACAGCATACGATAAGATCGTAAAGAGCTAAATAGGATATATTGGAATGCGATAATGAACTTGTCAATGTTTAGCCCCAGGGGAAGGACGAGCATACCCAAGGAATTTGACTTGATATCCTCTCCCGTGGGTGGGTAATAGTAAGAACTTTGACATAACACGAGATCCCAAAAGTGGGGATGTTTGACAAGGTCGTGGAAGAGCCTCTTAGCCCACTATCACGAAAATTATCCAGGAGAGCCTGGGTTCGAGGTTGAAAATTGCTTGGAAGAGCCTGGGATTCAGCTTCGGTGTCGGATTGCCCGCCATTTTGCAATTTAGTAGTTGCTGAACCGGAATCTTAAACAGCTTGAAAGAACTTGTGGATGTTGGGACGTCAAGAGACAGAAAAGAAAGGGCGTGGTAGCGAATGGGCACGAAGAATTTCCAAAAGCAAATGAGTTGTTTTTTGGTTGTTTAGTTATTTTATTTAATCAATTTGCCAACAAAGGCAGGCGACAACACAAAAGAACATTAAGTCCCTTACAAGGTGTATCACCCAATCCAGCCGGCCAACCCACACCATGAACATAGAGACTAACTATATCAATCCCTAGCCACTGGTAATTTCCTAAGAAAAAATACATAAACATAAAATACAAAAATAACATAGCACGTACTAAATGTATGTGTATATAATCAACAAGAACATCTAGCTACTTTATTGATCCTATGACATTTACAGCAGATAAGTTTGTAGGTACTAGTGTCATCAGCATCAAAAACAACACGTAATCTAGTGAACTGGTGAAGTAGAATGTTTTCAACTTATTCTTAAATACATGAACATTAGATTCAGATTTCAGATCAGAAGGTAAAGCATTCCATAAATTTGATATTCGTTCAAAAAGCGAATCTCTGAAGAGAGATGTCTTAGCATTAACATTATTAAGGAAAATCCCAGAGGCACCACGGCGCAAGCTCCCTGTACAGAAGGAAACGTATTATTTATGGAAATATTTACATACCCTAGTTTGCATTTATAGGTCTAGATATTCAAGCCAATAATTAATAAATAACAAGTTAAGGCTACAGTTTCTCTTAATAAAACCGAGCATACGGTTAGCTTTTGCAGTCACATATCTAACATGGTCAGACCATAAGTCCTTGGTAACCATGACACCCAGATCTTTCACGGATGAGACTACTTTAAGGCTGGTGCCGCCACGAGAATAGCAGCGCACTGGGCTGATGTGCTTTCTTGAAAGCCTAAGTTTCTCACATTTAGACGGCTGAAAATTCATCTCATTAGCCAAGGACCAGTATAGGAGGTTATCTAAATCACCTTGAATGATATCAAAGTCTCCGATTGATTCAATACATTTATAACACTTTTACCCCAATGGATTTCAGACGAAAACTAAGTCCATATCAGCTTGTCGACCCTATCAGAAATCAAGGCTGCGCGCTGAGTGTAAAACTGAACCAATCGCCTGGACATCCGCACAGCTAACTATTCGTGACCATAAAAGAAAAAGTGATCGAAGAATTTAGTAGTTGCTGAACCGGAATAATACATTGGATAGCTTTCGTCAGTGAAAAACGCCTAGAGATCTTGTAAACATTAAGATTATGCATACTCTGTAGCCAGTTTCACTGTGGTATAAAAAAAGATTACAGTCACGTTGCCGTGCTAAATGACTTTTACCTTAGTCTGTGCAATTCCAGGGCTGTGCGTCGATTGCTTGTATAATTTTCACGCAAATAGTTTATTTTGTGATAGGTTACAGTAGATTGGCCGATCTTTAGTTAAGAGGAATAATGAATGTTACGTACACTAGCTTATTTTCCAATTTAGACAAAACAGTTACATGGTAGAATTTATTCATATTTTTTAAAGATCCACTTTTATACAATATGCATGCATTATTCTGTATATTATGGCCTCTGGTAAATGTGCCAGTTATTGTTGATTTCTGATATCGGCCTTTTTAACATACGGTTATTTTTTAAGAAAACGAAATATGCTGGATGTCTTCCACTCGTGTTCGAAGTTGTTCATAATTATTTGAACATCTTGGATGACTTTTGTTAATGTGAAGGCGTGAATTATTTTTGAAAATTGAAGGGTGCGTTCTTTTAGGACGTTAGGAACAAGAAAATATGCCGGGCGCTGAATTGCCAAAGAACGCATATGCTGAAAAGGAAAGACTCATGGATAATCTGAGATAGTCTGGACCGAGGTCTCAACCTGACTTCCGGTGCCACGTCACGTGCTTGGCGGGCTGCGCACGATTTGTTCCGCCAAACTTTTCCGTAAACAACGTTTTTTTCCAAAGGATTCTGAGTGGACCGCATCGCATAGAAGACTAATCCGTTCAACAGAATAAGTTTGGAAAAGAACACGATTACCGTCTATTGCGAGTTTCTATTCAGGAATGGTCTGAAAAGAACGCTCCCGAAATTACAATAAGCTTATACAGTGTAACAAAATTAACGATTGTGCGTGTAAGCACAGGCACAATGTTTTAGGCGCATTAGTAGAAAATCCCTAGCAACAGAAGAGGGGAATTTAAAGATGGGAGGAATAGATCGTAGAGAAAAATTACACTGTTCTTATTTTTGTACTCGACAGAGAATTTTCATCCCCTTAACTGTATTATTGCGAAAATTTGAGCCCAAAATATGCCTAAAGAACACTCCAGTTTTCGCTGTTCAGAGTTATGTTTGTTTGAGTTAAGCTTCTGTATGGTAAAGCAAGTGAATTATTGGCGTGGGTTGTCCGTAATACACTGATTGTGTTTATTACTGTGTAGACTGGTTTTCAGTTGAGTGTCGAAAATAATTTTCGTTGCTTTGGTTTTGTTTTACTTCCGTGATTGGTTCGCGAAACTCGCGGCACTTTCTTAACCAATTAGAAGCAGAACCAAAATCTTGTCTTGCTCCCGAGCATTTTCCCGCGCTTGTCGCCGGCTGCATGAAACTATTTCACCTGGTTCTGATGGGTTCATTGCGTTGTTTGCGACTGTCGTGATTGGTCAGAATAATTGCTTTTGTTTTAGTTTTACGACACTCAATTGAAAAACGCTCTATAAATTTAATTATAAAATTCTCAACCTCGGATAATGCAATTCTAGCTTTCTCATTGGTTCCCTGGATCTCGGTTACCAGCCATTATACCTGCGTTTGACCTTATATGGAAATGAATGCGGCAAATTTCGCTGAGCATAAAATATTTCACGGGAAGCCAAGTTTCGTCGACAAAAAAATGGATGAAAAAACTGATTTTCTTAAACTTTAATAAAATTTAGCAAAACCGAAGGTTGAGAATTTAATAAAACAATTATTCCATTCGCCCTTGTTGGATACAAGATTGGCTATTTACCATCTCGTATCTAACGCGGGCTCATGGTATAATTGTTAAATAAACAATTTGACCTACAAACAGTGAAGTGGTCATTCACATATTCAAACAGTCAAGTCTGTTTGCATCGAAGCCCTAGTAAACCGGGAAACGGTTTGAGATGATTGTTACAAACCTTTCTATACTGACAGTGAAGTGATGTATTGCCTGTATCTTAAATGTGGAATAAGCGTATCTTGCACGTTTTACCTGCTGTACAAATTGTTATTTATTTCCTATAATTAAGCAGTAGGCCTGCACCTCTTTAAAACCTCTAATTTCACTGGATCTTTATAGGCTGCACCGAGGTGTCTTGCAATTTCAGTGCGTTTTATCATGCAATTTTGTGTGATTTATTTTCTAACAAAACAAAACAAAACAAAAACGAACAAAATAGAGCAAAAGTTCAAATGAGAGGTAACAAGTTCACTTACGTAGTGCAATATACGCCAAACCGGTGTTGAATAGACAGCGCAGTAGATCGTTGTGCTGACATTTCACTCTTTGATTGAAATATTTTCATATCATTGAGCATCGAGGAAAATCGAGGATCATCGAGGGAACATCGAAAATCGAGGTTCATCGATGGAACAGTCACCTGGAGTTCCTTTCTCAAATCGTCCAAGGATCTTCTGGGCTTGGTATCACTTAAATTTGTTTTCTAACGATTGGGTTTTAGTTTTTGGTGTTAACTATCCTAAGTTATTTCTTAATCTTGCATTTGTACCGAGCTGCTATCAACTTTGGTATAAATTAAGAACATTGTAAGTTTCACGAGCGAAATACTTCCGGAAGTCGGAGTAACACATGACTGATCTCAAATGGTAAACGTGGAAGCTCTTGTAGGCGAAGGAGTGTATTGATTTTTAGGGCAACGTTTGAAAATGTACAAAGTTTGATCTCGGAAAGTGCGCTATGGCATCTTTTGTTTCAACTCGCGATCTGTGTGTTGAGTGATAATATGTCCTTTGTCTCACAACTCTTCATAATTGATTCTGTGGGACGTTAAAGAACCTACGTACTGTTCGAAAAGTGTAAGGGACGTAGTCCCCGGTGTAGCGGTGTATCTCTACTAGAATGTGGTTATGGGGGAGGGATTTGCAGTTACGGGCCTACAGTAATTGGCGCAAGCCGTTGTAGTGTCCCTTCCAGGTCTCTGGCGAAGCTAACAATACAATACCATACAATACAATACAATACAATACAATATTTTTCGACAAGACGAGTCTTGGGTTGAGATATCGAAAGTTCGCGATACATGGGTTAAAATAGTAGTCGCCTATATTATAGCTTGATGCAACAGGAAGACTTTTAGGTAAAGAGTGTCAACTGGCATGTACTGTTAGTGACAAATTTCCAGCAAGAAAAATGAGACGCCCACGAGAGGTGGTTATCTGTGGGACTTTTTCATTGCATTATATTTCACTTTATTGTACTTTATTTTGTTTCATTGATTGTGTAAGGTGGCCACCTACTCCAGACCCAAATTTAGATCAACGAGTGAATGAATTTGACCTGTTTGTTGTGGCTTTGTCAACAAAGGCAGTCAACTATAGTTTTTTGACTTAAGTTCTGTGCTTGTTAAGTACACAATGGCCTTTCCATCATATACGAGTGTGTCTTCTTTGAAAATAGAAAATAGAGGAAAGCAATCTAGGCCAAAAACAATTCTTAATAGTGGCTTTAGATAGATAAAATATAAGCGGGAGACCTTTGTGGGCATAGCCGAAAACGAGGACGGCGACGGCAACGAAAACGTCATTTCAAAATATAAGATTAAAGAATAAGATTAAAAGATAACTGCTCGTTTTTGTAGCACTTTCGCGATCATTCCAATTTGTTCAACTTGTAAAATGTCGGCGACCTATCCAGAACCTAAAATTTGGTCATTTCACGTTGTTGTTTTGCAGAGGACGAGAAAGAAATGTACCACAATGTAAAACGCACGTGCAGAGCGATTGTTGGCCTATTACAGTATTTTGCGACGTTCTCGTTGACGTTCCAGTCCTCGTTTCTTAAATTTCCTATTTAACGGCGAGCCGTTCTTGTTAAAGCCCATAAAGGTCGGACGCGAGTATTTTATCTTACTTTGGAAATGAAATAATAGATTGTGTTCGACGTGTTTGTATCAACGTTATTGCATACTAATTAGGGGTTTAGAGAGGTACACATGTGGCTCAAATACTACCCGTAGATTGGTCATAACTCTTATGAATTATTAATGAATTTTACGATGACAAATATGATCGAGCTAATTTCTGTCCGTACAACTTCAGGAATTTCGAATTTTCTTTAAAAACACCCTCTCATTCTTAGTTCTCAAACTTAGAAGTTTAAAATGATCACAACAACAGCGTTACTCTTTTGAACTGTGAGAACATAAAGATGTCGTTTTTTTATTCTAGCAGAAGCTTCTAGATCTCGAGACGGAACTTAAGTTTCAAAAGCTGCTAGCGCCGGAGAGGAAACAACACCCCTCACAATTAGAAAATTGTTTTTTACCGTACGCATTTGTGTAAATTAGGATTCACATTTGTTCAGTTATTTGGGGATTCTGTAATAAAATTCTCAGTTGAATCAAATAAAGTTCTTACAAAAACCGGCAGTAGAAAGGAAATTTAAGATGTGCTGAAAGCTAAAGAAAAAGAACATGCCATTGCTGAAATATTATTTCATCACCCGCATTTGCGTACGTTTTAATTTGGCGCTCGACATTAATATTCGCCTGTTAGAGGATTCTTAAATTCTTTAATCAGTGCAAATAGAATCCTCCCACCATACTGATTTCCAAAAAAAGAATTGCGTTTTCCCAGATTTAAATTCTATACACATTTACCGACGACTGATGGAACTACCGTAAGAGTTGTTGCAAGAAGTATCAAAGTTCTTCTACAATAATTGCAGTTTGATATTCAGTTTCAATCAACACTTTCATGATAACAATTTGACACCAGAAAATGTCTTTTTATATATTGATTTATGACGCTGTTCTTTTAATCAAAATAGAAAAACAGATAAACGCTTCATGCATGCATAATGTATGATTCTCAGCTTGCGGCAGCGAGCCGTTCTGCCGGCATAATACTACTAACATTTTCTAGCAGAAGTTGAGCAGAATACAGAAAATGTCGGTGATTTCATAACACGACAGTTCTTCTCGCAGGTCTTGCTAAATGTAGACACGTGTGAAAGTGTATGTGTTCTCTTTTTTGATCAATAAAGTTTTAATTGTTTGTTGGAACACGTGATAAGCATACCCTTCTTTTTTTATTGGACACACTCCTCCTAACGTGTCACCAATATGACAAGGCTTTCTTGAAGCAAATGATTAAACTATACTTCGAATCAGTTGATTGTGTGGTTTAATGAGGTAAATGTTTCTGAAGCAGAGTGCACCAGTGACCCTGTTAAAGGAGCTCGGTCATGGTATTTTGGGTTATTATTAGAGACATTAAAAAATGCATGGAAATAATGAAAAACAATGAAATAACAATTTTTCTGGGAAGATAAACACTAAAGAGACAAGAATATGTGCAAATATGGCGAGGATGGTGAAGGATGGAGAAGATTGAAACGGATTATAAAATCACCTTTTAAAAAATTGAGGCCACTAAATTTTTCAAAATCCAAAGGCCGTGATGTAGCTCCTTTAAGACCTTTAAATGACACAGGTTTATTGGGGGCGAATAGTTGAAACTGATACAGTTAATCCTCCACTTACGGACGCCTACTGTACACCTCCTGTAAGCGGAAACGGAGACCGGTCTGAAGCTCAAACTAACCTCGCTGAAAAGTCCTCTTGGAAAGTGAGTCCCAGACGACAGTTTCACTGCAATTATACTACACTTCTGACGATTTGCATCCCCATTTATCGACAGCGGACAGTTTCTGAGATATGTTAGGTGTCCAGTTGCTGAAACTTTCACTGTTGTTTTGGTCATGCAACGAGGACTTGCGCATTCTAGGTGAGGGCGTGGCTAACACATTGTACCTCTTGTCGTAGTTTAAGTTAAGGGGTCATCTCCTTTGAGTGGACGTTATGCTCGGTCCCAAGGGTGTCCGCGTAACAAAGGCATATAACAAGTGCCTTCCTGAAGTTGATAAGGGAGATAGTCCCGGAGGTTTTCAATGTATCTCTGCTTTCGCCTTTGGTGTGCGCAGGAAAGAAATTCTACGCACTTTTTAAAATTACGAAATCAGTTCGACATGTAAAACATACGTTTTTAAGACGGAAAGCCTGGAAAACTACCACACATAACGACAAATCAAAAAAGCAAGAAAATGGCATTATATTTTCCATATTTTGATATTTATGATATTACAATAAAAGGTATCTTGAGATCATTGTTTAATTCATTTCCTAGAAGGTTATCACTTCATGTAAGCATACCCAGTGGTCAATACTTAACTTCCCGGGTACCAATTCAGAAGCCTGTTTCAGGCTCTCAGATGCTTAACTTGGGCATCGATTGTTTTCCTCGCTCGTTCTTTCGCTCGCACCAAATATCTGAGAGCTTGGAATAGGGTGAAAAAATACCTACCTACCTACCTACCTACCTTGACCTACCTTGGATAGGCTTGCGGAATTCAAATTAAAAACAAATGTGACGGTAATGAAATTTGCTAGCCAGTTGCGGCAATTTAGCCAGTTCATGAGTTACTCAGCTCTGCACATACATGCAAGTCTGGCCAAAGTACGAGGATGTTTGTATTATGGCATCTTACATTCACCCGTCAACTGTAATCCTACCTCCCCTTCCAAACTCGTGAATCCACATGTGTGTTTTAGCACCACTGTGGTATTGAAATCTTGTCAGAGTTCAGAATTGTTTATTGGCAATTATTTGATTGACGTTCATCAAAGCTCAGCCTTTCCAGTTGTGGGCCTCTTTTGAAGCTAGTAGAGCGCGTGTTATAATGGGGTGGAAGAAAAGGGGAAAACTTTTAACAAAATACCTACCTGCAGACTGGCAAATTTCGTTCTATGTCGTGGCGTTCACGTTGTAAATTGGATAGAGTCAGTTATGAAGACAGGTTAAGCACGCACGCTCGCGAAAATTGTTGACTGCCTGAAACGCGCGCGTGTTCCCATGAAAGCGTCGCGTTTTCGCGTAACTGTTGGCTTTTGTGCGCGCTGGACTTTCCCAGAGCGGAGGAGGAACTGTTCCTCGTCTGGCCCTATTTTTTGAAAAACATTTGGAAAAACAGTCACAAAAGTAATTTATATTCACAGTGAACACGACCAGAATAATCGAACTGATGACGTGGGCTGCTTTTTGGATCACATAAAGATCATTTCTGAGAACTGACTTCAGCGTGACGATGGCAAAAGTACTAGGCTTTTGTACATTATGCTAGCATTTTTTCGAGCATTTAAGTGAGGCAAAAGCATTGAGCATTATTCGAGCATTTTAGTTGCATTTTCCCGGAAAATTAATTTTTTTTGCGAGAAGCTAAAAAGAAATAATTTTTTTTAGAGAAAATGGAGACTAAAAACTCAAAATTCATAGCTGATTTCTAGGATTATGTTTTTTTGGCTGTATTTATGAACTTGTATACGTTGTTGTTGTTGTTGTTACTTGTAACACTTGTGTGAACGCCAGGTAAAAACTTTTTAATTAATTAAAAAACCGTTGGTATGATGAACATTATCCGAGCATTTTAGTGGCTTTTGTTTTGGGAAGACCGAGCATTTTAGTGGCAAAATTGGAGCGTTAAGGCGTAGCATTTTAGTGGGGAAACAAAAGGATAATGTATAAAAGCCTAAAAAGTAGGAGAAACTGAAACTTTTTCGTGAATCGTCCGAAAATAGCGCACTACGTCATGTCAATCACTCAGAATAAAGACACGAAACTCACGAATTTGCGTGATTTCATACCGCGCGGGGACCTGGCACTACCGGATTTTTGCGGACTTTTTAAAAATTCCAGCTTTAAGATGGCGGGCGGTCAGGAAAAACACGAATCAAAGCATGTCCGTTACGACGAAATATTTGCCGATATTAAATCGGAGAATCTGCCAAAGCTAAGCAAAGAAAAGCTGCAATATTTTTGCAATGCCCTTGAACTAAAAGTATCCGGCGAGAAAAAAGAGCTTGTTCAAAGATTAGAACCACTCGGCAAGTGTAAGGAGTTATTCGATAAAAAAGTCGCCCGAATCCAAGACGATTATAAGTTTTCAACTGCACTCGATCCTGCTTCTATTCCTCCTCCATCTGCAAGGTGGAAGGTTAATGGCAAGAAAACAGATGTAGCCGTACCGATCATGACCGAGAGCACCATTAAAGAGTATCAAACAGCTAAGTATGCTGGAGGAAAAGGGCCGAGTACAGAAAGGCTTACCGATTATTCTCTTCGAGAAGGATAATGTCAGTGAAAGCTACGGAAGCTAGTGAACATTCTGGCGTTATGTATGTGAAAGCTATGATTCTGAAATCATATACAGGGAGTGTTTCTAAACATGCAACTATCCTTTTTGCTAACAATATACCTGTAAAAGCATATTGTCAATGTGCAATTGGAAAAAGTGGACAGTGTTGCCATGTGATAGCCCTGTTAATTGAACTTAAGTATTATCGTGACAACAAGAAACTGTATCTCAACATGTCATGCACTAAGAAGCTTCAGAAATGGCATAAGAAGGAAACCTCGTTGACCAAAAGAACAGCGACACAAGTTAAGTTAAAATACTTGAGAAATTTACGCGGAGCAAGAAGAGATATGAAGAAAGTCAGGGCGAAAAAAAAGGTTGTGAAGCCAAGTGATGGTACCAGTGACTACAGTGACTGGTATGAGAGAGACGTTTTGGAAATGGAAGGGAAGGTGAAGGCCAAACCTGATACCATAAAACCTAGCGTTGAAAGTCATTTTTTCTCAGTCTTGTCTCAGCACAAAAAAAAGTCGGGCTTATTTCTACGTCTAAGATACAAGGTTGAATTTGAAAAAAAAAAAGCTGGTAATGAATACGATGAAGACGTGTTGAAACCAAGATTCGGAGAGAGTACAGAGGCTGTTTGGAGACCAAAATGTGACGCACCTGAATCAAACAATGTCTCGACAAAGGTTGATCAAAGTGTAACCAAACAGCAGCCCAGCCTCCTGCAAAGAACTACCTCCCTGTTGATCAGTGTACTAATGACTGGAGGGTTCTTTATAGAGTTGGAATAATCACTGCCAGCAAAGTTCCGGCATTACTTGGATTCTGTGGGATAAAAGAATTTGACAGTGCTTGGTTTGCGCTAAGGAATAATATTGACGAAAGTATGTTGAACCCCAGAAGATCTAAATTGCCAAACTTTGCCAGAGGCAAGCAAGAAGAAAGAAATGCTCTTGCCAAGTTTTCTGAAGACTCTGGCTTCAACATCAGTGAGTGTGGATACTTTAAACACCCCAGAGATAAAAGGTTTGGTGCAAGCCCAGATGGAGTAAGCTCTGGAGAACCAGAATTCTTGGTTGAAATTAAGACTCGCTCCCTGCCAAATAAAAGTCAGCTAGCAAAGTTAAAGCAAGAAGAGACTGAAGCAAAACTAAAAGCTGCTCAAACTCTACTAACACAAGTTAGTATAGTGAAATTTAATATTTTCCTGTTTTTAATTCTATAGACACTCATCTTCACTAAAGTGCCAATGCAGGGTCTAAAAACTTGACAAGCTAGTGGTAACCTAAATGATTACCACATACAATGAAGTTAACATTTTAATATGCACTTTCTCTTTATTTCAGATCACAGGGAGTCACCTAGTCCAGTGCCACTTGCAAATGGAATGTATGGAAACATCATTAAATTACTTGATGTCTTATGTTCCAGAAAACAAAGCCACATCTTACTTTCCTGTTTCTAAAAATCATGTTTTGACTGAAATTATGCTTGAGTTGTTAGTACATATGTATGACAAGAAGCTCTTATCAGACCCCTGGGCATATTTTGAACACCAAAGCCTTGCGCAACTAGGAAAGAAGCTTGAAGGCTCAGTGCCTAATTTTGAAAATATGTGACATTTTCGATCCTGGGTTAACTCTCAAGCAAAGTTAATTAGGCCCATAAGTTTTAAAAAACACATCTAATGTGCTTCTTCTATCAGATGACTGACCCGTAGCAGACCTTGGCCAGGAAAAGTCTAAATTTAAGGTCCAAGGTAGACTACTGCATAGCTGTACACATTGTTACAATAATATCTGTCCACATAAAATTAATGTTTACATTAGTAATTTCAGGAAATATCTGGACTCCCTGAATGGTTTGGATTGCTTACAAAATTCTGAGGAGTAGGGGTTTTTTTAGGTCAAGGATTTTCTGATTTTGGGGAAGAGTAAAATATAACATGTTTTCCACATGAAGGGGAAAGATGTATATATTTTTTTGAATTGCCCAATTAGAAACAAAAACACAGTGTACATTTTAGCTCTCTATAATAAATATAAAGAAGCTGAACAGGTTGTATCAAGTTCATCACTGTTTACAGCCAATCAAAACTTGTCTAATGGACCTAAATGAAAAATGAAAGTGGTACAGTTGCATCATGAGACACTTCCCTTGACTTTGATTTTGTCGCATCTTTCGCACAGATGGGGTGAAACAACATGTTTACAATATTAGCCAGCACTTTGTATACACATCCTAGAAGGTCAACTCTACCCAGGTGGAAATCTTATTAAGATCTTACAAGATCTTACAAGATCTTGTAAGAATCTTGTAAGATTGCAATTAAGATTAAGATCTTAGTAAGATCTTGTCTAAGATTTCACATCTTAATAAGATCTTAGTATATATTTTGTCAAATCTTAAAAGAAAAATTCAGTTTTAGGCATTTTAAGATCTTGATAAGATCTTGATAAGATCTTGTAAGATCTTAACTGAATCTTGGTAGGATCTTAATGCAGATCTTAACATCTTTTATTTTAAGATTCTTAAAAGATTTTAGTAAGATCTTAGTTTATTTCATAATCTTAATTCTTACAAGAATATGAAATTCTAAGCATTTTAAGATCTTGATAAGATCTTAACAGAATCTTGGCAGGATCTTAATGCAGATCTTAACTTCTTACATGTTAAGATTCTTGGAAGATATTAATAAGATCTTAGTACATTTTATAATCAATAATCTCACAAGAAAATCCAGTTCTAAGCATTTGAAGATCTTGATAAGATCTTGAAAGATCTTAACAATTGAAGGGCTCGGGGCATAACCATCCTATGTCGAATTTTGAGTCGTTTTTCGATTTTGCTTGGATTTGTCTGAATTTCTGCATGTGAACTGCAATTCGATGGAAACACATTGTATGGTATTTGTTTGACTGATTCATCCAGAATAGAGAAATGCATTTTTTCTTACTAAGAAGATGTAATGCAACTTGCAAACCACTCCCATGGAAGGTTGGTTTCTTGGTGTACGTAAGAAAAAATGCATTTCTGGATTCTGGATGAATCAGTCAAAGAAATACCATACAATGTGTTTCCATCGAATTGCAGTTCACATGCAGAAATTCAGACAAATCCAAGCAAAATCGAAAAACAACCCAAAATTCGACATAGGATGGTTATGCTCCGAGGCCTTCAATTCTATTGAACATTCTCTTAGAAATCTTGACAGGATCTTTATGCAGTACTTAACATCTTCATTTTAAGATTCTTGTAAGAATGTTCAGACAATGTAAAGTTAGGCTGTTTGGAAGAAGAATTAAGCCAGGCATGTTAAGATCTTAAATAACATGAAATCAACTGACAACATTAACATTGACTAATTTATTTATCTAATACAGTCGAGTCAGGTCAATGTACCCCCCCTAGATTACATTAGAGACCTTAAGATCGAGGTTTGGCCATCTTACCGCAAACAGCAAACGGCGGTTTGCGGTTAGCGGTTTCACGTTAGCTGTCTACCCGTATTCGGGACTCAAGATTCGTGGGTAACAAATAGCCGGTCGCCATGTTTGTTTTCATTCATTCGTTCACTTCTATTTTAGCTGAGAAATCGTCTTAAAAATTGCGTTTCTATGAAAAAAAAATCGATAATTAATAGGCGAAAGAGTTCTTAAAAGTAGTATTTTCCTCTCAAAAATCCTTGCGGTAAATCATTTACCTCTAGAGCGTGGTCTAGCCGTACAAACGTGAACCTCAGACCGCAAACCTGACGGCAAGACACTGGTCACGTGACTTCTTGACGTTCGCGGTTCGCGGGAAATGCTGAAAACCTCAATCTTAATCTCTCTATTAATGAGTCGATTATTTAAACAGTGAACCTTTTAGTCGTTTGGAATAATGCAATCATTTTTGAAAAATTTGAATCAAACTTCGATTGCTGATTGGACTAAGCGAACAAAAGATGCTCCTTATATGGGAAATCGAAGCGTCCAACATGGCGTCCAGTGGTGAGTGGAAGTGATAGGTGAAAAACAGTATTGTAAATGTTATTATCGAGCAGTTTTTTTGCTTTCTACATCCCATAGAGCTTGTAGAAGTCTTATTAGTGATAAAAGGATTTCAGGCGAAGTTCAAGCAAGTCTTCTCGTCAATAGTTTTGGTTGTTTACAACGCTGTATGCTATCACACATCAGCTGTGTTTAATTTCGCTCCGTAGGAATTTATTATTTTTAGGATTCTTGGAAAGAATAATGTTGGATTTTAAAGGGCTAAAAAAGGTGTGCTCTATTAAAAGAGATGACAGAAATAAAGTGTCGTTGGTCGCATGCGTTTTTCAAACACATCTATGGACATAGTCCAATCAGCAATTGAAGTTTGATTCAAATATTTAAAAAATGATTGCATTATTCAAAACGACGAACGGGTTCAATGTTGAAATAATCAACTCATTAATGTAATCTAGGGGGGTAGGCTTGACCTTACTTGACTGTAAACATTGACTAATTAATCACAACAAATTTAATCATTTATCACAACCCACTATGAGCCACTGTTTTATGAAAATGCCATGAATTTTCTGTGAAAACCCCATGAAAGCCAATTAATGGCCCATGAAAACTGCAAAATGTAATTTCATGGGTTCTCTTTTGGCCATGAATTTTCCATGAAAATGACTGGCATTTTATTTCATGACCCATGAATTTGATAAGGAGATACATTCATGGGCCATGAATTTGCCATGAAACTTGTCACATTATATATTTCATGGCCCATGAAAGTCATGTGTTTAGACTTTCGTGGGCCATGAAAATGGCTGGTGGTGTGGTCTTCGATTTCATGGGCCATTAATAATCCATGAAACTTGACACAATATCTTTAATGACCCATGAAAACATACTTTTCATGGCATATAAAAAGATTTCGTTTACATTACTGATTTGATGGGTCATGAATTGATGATTCTAGGACTTAAAAGTTGGGAATCATGAAAATTCACCACACATGCCTTGAATAAATTATAGTTGATACAGACTTTTGAAATTTTATTTATTAAAATTGAAAGGCAATCAAGAAAGGACAAATAGATGTCACTACCTTGCATCAAAATTCAAGCCAACAGATCATAGACCATAATAAAGATGTTAGACTTGTAAACTTGTACCAGAACAATACTGGAGCAGTACTGGGATGACAATAAAAGTAGAATAAAAATGGGACAATGTGCCGTAACAAGTGACCAAAAGAATAATATAATTTAATACGAAAGAAACATGGCGACCGGATTAAGTGTAGACCACACTAAGGGGCATAGCTAGGATTTTTCAAGGAGGGGCCTACTGTGTGTCACACCTAGGGTACTTCCCAGATTGTCATGGCAACATTCATGCTGTGTTTTACGAAAAGTGACATTAATTTTGTTCGGATGGGCAAAAAGGTTAGAGGGAGGGACAAGCCAGCCATTTTCATGAGTTGTTTAGACTGAAGGAAACTTCTCATCATAAAACGTGATCAGCTGAAATATCTTATCACAGTTCCATTCAAATAAAGATGATTCTTCGTAATCAAAATCCACGGCCTGATTTTTCAGCTCTCTACAAAAGTCTTTATACTGCCACTTGATAGGGGTAAACATATTACTGGTAGCCCAGTAGTTTCCATTGTGGTCCACAATTGATTATTCCTAGGAATTAGGATGAAACCAAAGGCTTGGAATTAATTAGAATATCTGGGAATGTTCACTGATCAAGTTAGGAATAACTTGGAATTACAAGGAATTCCCAATAATTCTAAGACTAAACAAAAATCGCATTTGGAATTGCTGGAAATGTCTTGGAATCAATGGTAAGCTGAGACATCAAAATGCAAATTTGAGCAATTTGTGGCCAATCAATATCAACTTAAAGTTCCACCACTTTAAATTAAAAAAAGACAGCAAAGTTTTGTGATTCTTTAAGACCAAGACTTTAATTCTTTCAAGGAAACAAATTTATGATTAAGCCTACTTATTAAGCTTAACTTATATAAACACAACATAGTACAAAAAGGCAAAAAGACAATTACATAAAATAAAATACAATCCTTAAGTCACACATTTACTCAGTGATTTATCCGGAAAGCTCATGAAATTTACAAAGTCCTTTGAAATGAAACGAACGTAAGACTTAAAAGCGAGCGAGAGTTAGCGATGGATTTTTCTCACCTCCACGAACTCGTTTGTTCCTTCGCTATCTCGTCAGCGTTCGGTAACAAACATCTAAAGCATGTTTTGTACTCAGCTGAAGATGAATCTCTTCCTAAAGTGTGTTTTCGTCAAAATCTTCGCCAGAAATTGGATTCATATCCTCGAATTACCGATGCAAACGAAGCGAGCACTTGAACAGAGATAATTCACTTGAAGACCGCAATCAAGTAGTCCAGTGGATGTTACTCAGCAACAGCCAATAATAGTGCGAGAATTTTCACGTGACTATCTCGTGCTTTTCAGCGAACAAAGAACCTCTATTCATTCTCTCTTGGCGCCTATCTTTGAATTGTGTTTTCGGTTGGTCTATCGTGCGAATAATTGTAGGTTTTTTTGTTTCGCATAGATGGTTTTTTGAGTGGTTTACAGGGTGAATAACCACAGCGTTATTATAGTAAACGAAAGGCTGAAGATTGTGGCGCTGATGTCAAAGGAAATGAACGCATCACCGTGGATTTAGAGGCCGGCAAGCCATTTTTAAATCGAGAATTTTGAATGTTTTTGGTAAGTAAATAAGTTTACTCTGTTATTAGAAATAGGAACAGTTCTTAAATTATAAAAGCCCATAACTTGTCAACGGCACAGTAAAACTTTGAACAAGATCATCAGAGTGCTCCTCGGCAAAGTGTAATCCATTGCGGCCGCCGTTCGTCTTCGAATCGTCAGTAGTTCAACTGTTGTAAAACTACAGATCGAGTTAAGTTAACTTTTGGTCAGTTATTCGGTAGGTCTAGCTGAGATCTTAATTATCTTGAGTACTCTAATGGATTCATGACTAAACCAGTCTAGAACGACGCTACATGTAATTTGCTAATAAAAATATGTATGTTTAGCATTTTGGATACAAGGTTTGTTTTGCTGGATTTTGAATTTGGCTCGACACTAAATTCAATTTAACTTTTATTAAATCGACACGACAGTAGCGTGACGTTTGAAAGAGGCCTTATTTTTGTTTCAGACATGAATAAAAAATACAACCTGGAGCGGGACATGTTGACAAACTCATCCGCGGACAGCAAAAGAAGCTCCCTGAACAATACAAAATTTAAATAAATGAGCTAAGTCTACTGTTTGCCGTTTTTGCTTTCATCTTGTTCCAGTTCATGTAAATTTAATATTCACATGTACAGATCTCAAGATCGGCTTTCCCTTGAATGCACAAGTTTGAAACATAATTTTTACATTTTTGAAATATTTATGACACTAATAATCATTATATAAATTTGTGATTTGGGCAACTACGCTTAACATTAAAACTTACCTGATACTGTGTACGTAAAACTTTGGAAAAAAAAATCTCTTTGGCCCATGTAGTTTAATAGTTTGACGTGATTTGTCTGTAAAGTGTCATTTGCGTATTGTTAAAATAAAATTGTTGCACAGCTTCAAATCTGTTTCATCCTTTGCTTTCATCAATTAAAGACTTATCTTAGCATTTACTTATTAATTTAATGGCCATAAAGGTCTTAGATTTTCCAGTCAAGGTATGTTTTTCAGTTTTATTGCATTCAGAATTAAATGGAATTTTCATGGTTCTTGTGTGGCATCACCTTCCCCATGAATGTGATGGAAAACCCTCAAATGGGGTTAAAAAACCATGGAAAAGCCATGAAAACCTTCAAGGGATTTTCAGGGGCTATGGTTGTTTTTTCACATATGAAAAACCCATGAAACTTACATCATGAAAATACTCATTTTAAATTCATGGGTTTTCCATTATGTGGAAAATTTCATGGGCCATGAATCTGCTGGTTTTCATAGGTTTTTCATGGTTTTTTAATGCTTTTTCGATGGTGGTTTTTCATGGGTGTTTCATGGGTTTTTCAGCATCATTAACATTCCATTAAAATACCATATCATGTGCCATTAAAATTTAATAGCCTTTTCATGACTTTTTCATGGCCTTTTACAAAATGTTGAATATTTCATGGTTTTTCATGGTTTTTTAATGCTTTTTCGATAGTGGTTTTTCATGGGTGTTTCATGGGTTTTTCAGCATCATTAACATTCCATTAAAATACCATATCATGTGCCATTAAAATTTAATAGCCTTTTCATGACTTTTTCATGGCCTTTTACAAAATGTTGAATATTTCATGGGTCATGAATCTGCTGGTTTTCACAGGATTATCATGGTATTTTTAATGCTTTTTTCATGGCAATTTCATGGTAAAAACCCCAAGCAAAAACCATTAATTTGACAATGAAAACCCCATGAAAAAGTTTTGAAAATACCATGAATTTACTGTGAAAAAAATAATGAGATTTTCATGGATCTTTTCAGATTCTGTCTGCAAGAAGTTACATCCATAGGACCCCGCCAGATGCTTAACAGTACCAATGACATATGTACATGTATTGTAGTTTATGGAACCCTTAAAACTGTTGTGAACATTCGCTCTGACGAAGGGCTAACACTAGAAACGTCAGTTTTTTTAATCCCTGTACCGTGGTCAATTTACATTATCAACTCCGTTGATAAACCAAATTAATGCGTACAGCCCTCATACGGGAATTTTCTCGATAGTTTTACAATTAAAGCGCTTGCAGGGCCAAACAGGTCATATGATAATAGCCAATTATACATCATTTAACTTCATTGGAAGATTAAAACCATATATCATTGTCTGATTTCCTCTCTATTACTCCCACAATATTTTCTTTTCTTTTTACACTTGCAGTGACTATTGCACTTTGTTTTTATGAATTAAGTAAAATCACTACAACTCATTCATCTTGATAAAACTGTTTTATTACAAAAGTAGCCAGTAGTGCTGGCTGTTAAAGATGACCCTCTGATATACATGGTAAACAATAATTTTCCAAATTAGACAGTTAAGGATGTTGCATGTTTGAAATATTTAAAGGGGCAGTATCACACTGTTTTTAGAAACAGACTGAACTTTTAAGTTGATAGCAGCAGCAAGATAAGGCTCAAAATTCCTTTGAAAGGATATTGTAATCAAAGGAAAATGTTTATTGTTTTCAGCAGCAGATGGCCAAGATAGGGATGGGTTTAAACTTGGAAACACTGAGCCAATATTTTTCAAGTTTTCCTCTTGTACCTTGCTAGAAATCAGTTGTAGCATATCGGTATTTCAGCTCATTCCTTTACCCTAGATTCACTTAATTTCTTCAAATTAGTGATTTGGAAAGAAGTCAAATATTAATGAAGTGCTTACATTTTATAGGCAATGAATTTTGACCAAAAATCCTGATACCCACACAACACTGCCACTTTCATCTCTGTGTAAATTTTATGTGACAATCTAACTAAATTGAGTTTCATAGGTTCACTAATTAATTTTAAGTATAACTCCTGACTTCTATGTGAATATTGAGTTCTGTGTTTCAGTTCATTGGAAGCTTTTATTGCATGATTCATAAATATTCATAACTTTAAAAGGGGACAGAAACTAAAAGGGAAACAATTACAGGTTTTCTGTAGATTATATAAACGTTTTCAAAGTCTTTGTTATAGTTACCACTAATTTCACAATCTTATGGTGTGAGATCTTCTAATAAACTGTTGGTCAAATCTTGATTTTGTATCCTCTATCACCTCGTATGAGTCTTAGCTTGACATTGATATGAACTTAAAATTGTATCAATGCAACACAGTTCAGAAGAATCTTGTATGACTTTTACAAAACTTTGGTAACAATGTTACTTTACTTGGCGTAGTCACAATGATCCAGACTAAGATTTTATGCTATTCCAGCCTGAGGCTCTTCAGGTCTTACCAAGATCTTGTAAGAAACCTGTAAGAATCATACAAGATATTGCAAGTTCCTTACTAAGATTCTTATCAGATTTTACCAAGATCTTGTAAGATCTTACTGCAATCTTACCAAGATCTTGTAAGAATCTTACAAGATCTTGTAAGATTCTTGTAAGAATCTTAACTAAGAGGTAAGATAAGATCTTGTTAAGAAACTTAATAAGATTCTTAGTAAGATCTTATCAAATCTTACCAAGATCTTGTAAGAAACCTGTAAGAATCTTACAAGATATTGTAAGATCTTAACTATCAACTGCAAGTTCCTTATTAAGATTCTTATCAGATTTTACCAAGATCTTGTAAGATCTTACTGCAATCTTACCAAGATCTTGTAAGAATCTTACAAGAATCTTGTAAGAATCTTGTAAGAATCTTACAAGATCTTGTAAGATTCTTGTAAGAATCTTAACTAAGAGGTAAGATAAGATCTTGTTAAGAAACTTAATAAGATTCTTAGTAAGATCTTAATAAGATTTCCACCTGGGTATTCTTGGGCCAGCAAGCATTCAAAATTGACCAATCCCACATGCGCCCAATGTAATTTTCATTGTATATTCGTAGCATGGCCACATCAAAGTTCTTTGCTATATCAGTCTCTTCATACTGTGCATCAAATTTCATTGGAGGGCGGTTGTGGCACAAACCTTTGGCATGACATAAGTCTTTGATTCCAAACCCTTTATCTGTAAGCACTGTAGCACCTTTGTCTTGTATCATATCCAGCACTCCACAGTCTGCAGTTAAGTCATTATCAGTGATTGACCATGCGTATGTGTCAGTGCACATTACAAGACTGCCAAAAGGTGTTATCCAAATTCCTGTTTTGCCATTGTCATGGTTCTTGTATGTACTAAATGTTGCATTGCTGATGTCAAAGTGTTCTGGTGAGGCAATCCAGTTCTCTGTGCAGTCTCTCAGCAACATTGTGTCCTGGAAACCAGATGCATAAAAATCCAGCGGTAAAAGAGAAAGCACCTCTCCAGGGCAAGGACTTAGGTCTAACTGATCAAACAGAGTTGACAGAAAAACACCCATGCTATAATGATTCTGGATTGAGTTGAAACACTGGTGCCTATCATGTATCCAACAATACCAAGGTGAAGCGCATGTCTGCATACTGTCATAAAGCACATCAACTCAGTCCTTTTGTCAACTTTCTCTGTTGGTGAGTTTTACAATCGGGGTACATTATAGCAGGTATGTACACTGTAGGGCTCAACACAAGCAAACAGGCAATCAAAGTCTTCAACAGATAGGCCAGTCATGTAGAAAAACTGCTTTGGATTCTTTTTCAAGCATTTGTAGGAAAAAATTGTTTTCTCACCCGTGTGCACAAACTGTTTCAACTGAGACTGATGTGTTTCATTTTCTAATTGTAAGTTTTTGAGCAGATCACTTAATTGATTTGCTTCATTTGTTTTTGTTCTCAGCATTTCTTTAAGATCATCAATTTCCTTTTGTAAGATTTCAGTGTTAGAAGGCTCATTACTGCTGCTATAGGAGAGAACCCTCCTTTTCTTTACCTTGCTGCCTTCTGACTGTTGTTGCATACACCGTTTTGCACACTCTATTTTGCTGACTGGGGTTGTTTTGTTTGTTACCTTACGCTCAGCAAACTCAGGTGCACATGGCAAATTTGAAAGATCATTTAAGTTATCGCGTTCCCCTTTGTTCCAGTGAGCAGAGCAAATGAAATCCCGTTTAAAGTCAATTCCTTTGTTTTTCAGAATTTTGTTATACTCACGCCGTTTCTCGGGGCAGTCTGCGATTTCGTTTAGTCTGTAATACTTCAAGTCCTTATTTTTAGTGCGCCAAGAATTAGTGCAGAGCGTAGCAGCACAATGCCAGTGCTCTTGCTTGACTTTTGGAGACTCGTGGCTTCCTGAATCAGTAAACTTGATGCTTGGTAAGTACTCTAAGTTCAGTCTTTTGCCACACGACCAATGCTTTGAGCAGAAGACCTGCTTCTTAAAATTTACGTCCTCTTTCCGCTTTCCTAGCACTTCTAAACAAACATCCTGTACCGTCTTTGGTGAAGAACCCACTTTGGTTAAAGTGTAGTACTCTACATTTGGATTTTTCCACGAGTTTCTGCAGTAGTTACTAGCACAAGACCAGTGCCAACCTGCACGAGCATGCTTCCCATTTTTCACCGCCATCTTGAAATTTTGAAGAAGTAACCAAAGTCCGCAAAAATCCGGTAGTGCCAGTTCCCCGCGCGGTATGAAAGTGTACTTCCGTCCAAAATGGATGCCCAGGCTTTTTGAAAAGATCAATGCAAATCGTGTCAATACCCCGTGTTTACAACATTAAAACCTTAAGATTGATGAATTAGTTTTCAAAAAAAGCATGGACGAACTTTCTCGTAAGTTTTTATTCCTTCAGGATCGTGTGGGAGCTAATGTAGAGCGAAGCATACTTTCGTTTGGTCTGTCAACGAAACAAGTAGCAACGCAAGTGTTACGAGGCGAGTTATTTGAGGCTCTTCCCGAAGCTGAACAGCCGGAAGATTTTTCGGAAATAGCTCTTGGTGGTATTGAGCGAAAAAGCTTAAGGCTGGAATGTGGCTTGGATTGTATAATGCGACTGACAGAAGAAGATGCTAACTTGCTTTTGGCCATCTTTTCACTGGAGGAGAGGTATCAAACATAAGCTTACATGGATAGAAGTCGGATCGAGTTTGGCAGAAAAATTATACAGGGAAGTAGAGTTTTTGTTAAGCTTACAGTGCAAAGCATTCCCGAGAAATTGCCGGGTGTCGTGCGATACAAAGGAGAGTTACCATCATTCTATGGCACAATGTTTGGAGTTGAATTAACCGTAAGTAAGACAGTAAAGCTTTTATATTTACTACTCAGCAGTAATGAAACAGTCATTAGAGTCCTAAAGTGTGAATTATGGGATTTGTTGAGATTTTCAGAAGGAGCAAGATAAAAAATGCTAACTTGTCAAGAATCAGCATGTATAAGTGCATATGAAGCGAAAATTTTCATTAGCTTGTTCGAAAGAGCTTTCAAAATGATGAAGAAAGGCGTTTATTTTATTGTGATAGCACCCTTGGTTGCCAAGTTATTCAAGATTTTGATTTATGCAAATTAGAGGACTTGTAACGTCACAAGGTGGACACAAAATGAAGTAAAATCACAAAATATGGAATGTATGTGCAAATACTTAGTCTACAGGGTTGAAATTTTGCAGGGTTGGTGTGCTGCCAGAACTACACATTTTGATAGTGGTGATGATGTCACCATAGCAACATACTCGTTACCAGACCTCTACCTTTCCAAAGGATAAAATCAGAGTTTCCCTCCCCAAGAAGTGCTATTTGCTCTTGATGTTCATTCAGGGGATGCGAGCAAATATGGACCTTACACAGCACAAGTATAAGAAAGTGTGTTAGACTCTGGGGCAATAAATAAGGCATTTCTCATTTGGGAAGGTAGAGGTCTGGTAACAAGTATGTTGCTATGGTGACAACATAACTACTATCATAATGTGTAGCTCTGGCAGCACATTAACCCTGGAAAATTTCAACCCTGTAGACTTAGTATTTCCACAGATATTCCATATTTTGTGATTTTACTTTGTTTTGTGTCCACCTTGTGACGTCACAAGTCCTCTAATTTGCATATATCAAAATCTTGAATAACTCGGCAACCAAGAGTGCTACCACAATAAAATAAACACCATTCTTCATCATTTTTAAAGCTTTTTCGAACAAGCTAATGAAAAATTTTGCTTCATATGCACTTTAAAACAAATTGGCTTTACTGAGATATTACCACCATTATGCTCTGCTGACTCCGTACAAATCCTTCTAAATTTCACTCGGCGCATAATTTAGAAGGATTTGTATGGAGTCAACAGAAGAAAATGCCAATTTCTGGCAAGTAGGCCTTCCTTATGATGTTCTTTCTGAATATCTGAACAAATCCTTTAATTTCACAAATTTAGTTTTTGTGACTATTTTGCTAAATTTTGTTTTACTGTGCTTTTCATAATCATGTGGAATTTAATCTTCAAGCACCAACCATGCACCAAACCGCATTTTAGCTTCCATCAATCAAATTGCGTGCATAATTCCGTAAATATGCATGTACACTTGAACTTTCCGAACATCACTCAAAGAGTTCTCACAGTATAGTAGCAGATGCTTGCGTAAAATTGGTCTTTCGGTTAAAAAGATTGTATTTCCTTGTTAGTTCTTTTTTACTGTTCATATTTTGTGGGTGAATGGTACAACTGTTGTTATGAAGTTAACTTCTTGCTGCCAGAGACCTCTGTTGGCAGGGAAATAACTTACAAAACGTTGTTCAGGCTAGTGTATTTACCAATATACTGTCGAAGCGACTGGAAAAAAGCATTGAAGTTTTATACAAGTGCTGCTAAATACGATGTTTAGACTCAAGTCCCATATTCTTAAATCAGTAAAGCAAATGAAAATATAAAATTGCTGAAAAACACCAAACTCGCTATCAGAAAAGTATGCAAGACAAGATTCAGTGAATTGCCTAACCTGATCATCTTCATTGTTGACTACTTATGTTTCTTCTGAGTTGTGAAGTTCAATGGATACATGTAGGTTATCAAATAAACTATCTGAGTGATTGTCCTAAGAATTGAAAAGGAAATCTGCACACTTATCTGCTATAAGTTTGTATTGCTTTGGGTCACTCATCAATTGTCGCCTCTCGGTGGTAGTCGGAAAACCCGGAAATTCGATTGACACAGAGAAAAATGCAGTTGTCAGTTGAACTTCAGAGTGCGCATGTTATTGAAAAGCGCAGTAAGTTACACAACCCACGTTGATTAGGAAATTTGGTTTATCAAGTACGGAGTTGATAATGTAATATTAATTGACCACCGTACAGGGATTCGATTAGCTGAATCGATTAGCTAATCAAATCCCTGTACGGTGGTCAATTTACATTATCAACTCCATTGATAAACCAAATTTCGTGTTTCACTCCCCCACCGACACAGTACCACAGTTTCTTTACAAAATAATCCCCTTTATCCACCTTAATAAGCTCTGCTACAAAGACATGCAGGTTGTGTATTTCTTTAAATTGTAAACTTGCTTTGGAAATGATGATGATGATGACATTATCACTTAAGGACTCTATTGTAACTGGTACTTAAGGGTTGGGATCAAGTTATTTCTCCCATGCACCGATGTCCAACACCATGAGGTAGCATACTGATAAAGAGAAAACACCAAACAAGTTACACGAAAGATTTAACCCTTTAAGCCCCGAGGGAAATGCCAAGTTTTTTTAAATCGGTAACTATGCACCCAGGAGACCACATGTGATAAACCATTTGAAAGCTATTTCCTGGGTATGCTATAATAATCGTACCAAAAGAAATGGAGGGGTCACAGATTCGATTGACAAGTGCCCAAAATGTAAAAATAAAGATGTTCAAAATTTTTTCCTGTTCCTTGTACTTATTGGGTATTCCCGTAAACTATGGCTTAATTTGCAGATCTTGGTGCATTGGTTGTTGTTAGATTTTAACTTGGGCTAAAAAGTACCAAGACAAAAAGTTACAAAAGTCACAGGGGTTGTAAATCAAGTCTTGTGTAGGAGGGGGCATGGTATTATGCCTTCAATGTGCAGATCTTTCCAAGATCTATTCTTTTAGTTGTGCAAATGTCATGCAAATTGACTGAATATTGAGCATTTTATTGCAGCTTGTGCCGTTAATGGCACTATACTGGGGCTTAAAGGGTTAAGAGTAGAGAAATGCCCATTGTCTTTTGGGCTCATTCTTTGAAGTTGACAGCGTAGGGGGAGTTGGGGTTAACCGCGGTCAAACGTCAAAAAATAAGAAAAGTCCTTTAAAGATAAGGTTTTTACATTGAGAGCTCAAAGATGATGAGTCTTTCATCAGTCTGTGAGTTTACTAAATCATTTCATGAATTACTAAAAAGTTTTAAGGATTTTAAAGTGAAGAATGTTGAAACTGTTCAGCGTGCTGTGTTTTTGTTTTCTGTTTCAATGCGTAACTTCAAGAAAACCGCTTCATCTTATTGTTCCTAAAACTGTTTTAGTAATTCATAAATTGATTTAGTAAACTCACTTTAATTAAATTAAGCTCATCTTTGAGCTCTCAATGTAAAAACCTTATCTTTAAAGGACTTTTCTTATTAACCGCGTTTGACCGCGGTTAAGAGTTGGGGTCACAAGTTAGCGCATGAGTAATTACATTGATTTATCTAGAAATTGCTATCAGTAAGACCCTGTGAAATGGCTGATGAAGATGAATGAGTCCAAAATGGTGAGTTTACGTGTATATGTGATGCAGATTTCCAGGAATCCTCTCAGTATGTTTTTCCAAGCCTTCATTTTGTCAGCAGCCCAGGTGCTCTGAATTTACTAGTGGAACTGTTGTTGTCTTCTTGGTAATTCAACATCTTTATTTCTGTATTGAATTTTGATACTTTGTCTTATTATAAGGTGTTTTTCTCTGTCAGGAATTGGCCAAAGACCCTATGCAAAAATGGCTGCCTTGAAATTATTCTCTGTTTGTATTCAAAATAGCCTCACTAACCTTGTTTTTGATACTAAAAGTCTAAAGAATTTATCCCGAACGAGGTTATTGAGGTTAGTTTGAATATGAATGAAAGAACAATTTGAAGGCAGCCATTTTTGCATAGGGTCTATATATTCTGGTTTTAGAGAATCTAGAAGTCAAATATCCTGTGGATGTGCCCATTCAAACAGTTAAAAAATGTTTCTTACATTCTGTCCACATGACCTATATCACATCACAACTATTAAGTTGCCACTACATGTAGTTGTTTTTCATATAAACTTCTCCTTACATGTAGCTTTGCATCATCTTTGGAAGAATACTAGTTGTACAATATAACCATATCATCTAGATCCCAGTTCACTAATTTCATTCTCCTGTGTATAGCCCCCAAAATTTTGACTTGACAGATGTAATAGTTACTGGCCTTATTATAATATTCAGCCTACAGTACACCAAAGCCTTCCTGACTGCATTGACTGTTACGTGAGTCTTCCATTTAACAGGGGTGCATTATTCTCATAGCAAGCTAATTAAAAATAAAATTTTGACCATATTTGGTGATCACTCATCACTGATACGTCATCCCACTAAGATTCAGAAGTTAGATTTTAATTTTTATGGCAGGTTAGGGACTGTGGAGGGGAAGGGGCTGGTACCTCGCTATAGCCCTACCACTTTTATTATTGGGATTGCTTTTTAGGGCTTCAGATTGATGACGTGAATAATGTATGAATTTTACCACTTGAACTTGGCCAGATGTTTGAGCCCTACCCAGGGCGGCGATGTGCAAAAAGTAGGCAGGGAATCCAGCTGTTGTCTTATAGTCAATATGCTTTTTTTCTATGAAAGCAGCCAGGGATCTAGTCCAGAATTATCAGAATTGGCCGGGGAAAATCCCTGTCCCCCTGCCCTTAATGACAGCACTGCCTTCCACTTTGAAAATGGTCTCTGTGGTCCCTGCAGGTGCAGATACTAAGTGGTGTAGCATACTTTTCATTCAAAATTGCTTTAACATAATCACCCTTTGTTAAAATTAATTTGTCATGTGCAAAGGATTATAGACTGTATATTGCTTTTATAGTAATAATAATAATAGACTGCGAGTGGTCTCTAATTTTGGCAATGGATTTCTGGGCAGTTGAAAGACATGTGTGCGTGAAGTTTTTCAGCGCTTCCCTCGTGTCGTGTCTCCTCGCAACTTTGGGCACGCACATATCTTTCGCCCAGCCCACAATCCATCGATGAAATTAGAGACTACTTGCAGTCTATAATAATATTTATTGTTATAATTCTTGTCATTGTTATTACATGTTATTATGACTGCTGTCCTGTGAGAATTGGTTTTCTGTGTAGCAGAGTGGGATGCTTGGCAATCTTTGGTACTGCTGTAAAATAATTAATTTGCTGAAATTCACTCCAGTTCAAAAAGACTATCTAGAAAAAAAAATGTTCAACACTTAGTAATTTACTCTGGTTTAGGTTTTCATTATACACTTTTAAACGAGAATCACTTCGTGAATTTTACCGGGGCCACTTTTGCCTTGGCAACCCACGTTTACACTAGCATGCATAAGGGTTGTTTACATCAAGAAGTTTATCGCGGGACATGAAAATCTATTTTATCGCAAATATTCTTTGGAGAAAAAAACGTGTAATTACTAATGTGAAAAGAGAAAAATTAATGATATTTGCCTGTGTACTCATTTCGATAATGGAATTACGCCTCGGCTTTCATAAAAATCTTCCCTGCTAGCAGAGGTCTCTTCTGCCAGCAGGGCCGGAAATAAAAATCACGCCGGCCAAGGGCGCCTATGCTTTGTCGCATAAAAATTGGCATAAAATCTACATTAAATCAAACGGCTGATTCTTAACGATATCCAAAAAAGTAAATTTAATTTAGTCATAGTTTACAATTTTTGAAAACGCGGTCACCCTGTGCCGTTGAAGACGGTTTTTTGTCTTCAAATCACGGGCTCGAAAAGTCCAGGTAATCATGGCACGTTGCGGGCCAAATCTACAAACTTCCAGGGTCTCGTTTTCATTCCTAAAACGGACAAATTACTTCCTTGGCACTTAAAATAAAAAGGAAAAACATAAATCGATGTTTAGGTAGCCTCAGAATGGAAGATCAAGGTGAACGGAACCCTCAAACTTTTCTTGTGAATAATTTTTCCTTCCCTCAACCGCGACGAAAACAAGGCAAGGAATCCTTTCAAAGAGAAACTTTTTTAACATGCTACTCTTGTTCTTGAGACGTCTTATAAAACGCAGTGAATAAACTTACGTTTTACAAGAGATTGATGTAAAGATAGTTTTGAAATATGTTCGCTTTGATTCTCGATAAAAGGTTCACTCTCAAGTGCAGTGGTCGCTCATAAATATGTCTCTCAAAAAATCCACTCTTAAGTTTTCGCACATGAAGTAGTCTCTCGTAAAGGTTGTAGAAGTTTTCGTTCCCCCAAAAGTTATAATCTTTGTCTGAAATACCTTCGATTGCCTCGAGTAAAGTTACTATGTGCACTTCGAGAAGTTTGTCACAGCAGAAAGCGGGGCCCTGGAAACGAGACTTTGAAAAAACGAAAGGAACAAACAGCATTTTATGACCGGTTCCAGCCTTCAGCTGGCCCCGGTAAAAATGTGTCCCTCTTGAGAGTACAGGAGTTATTGGCTGGTTGCTTTCATTAACATTTGTTCTGATCACCAGTGTTGTTTAAAAATTAATTAATTTTGCAGCTTCAATGGCTTACTTTCAAAATCCATACATAGTTTCAAAGCAAACTAAAAGGTCATGTACTGTATCACGTGCGTTACTTTTTATCCTTGAAATATTTTCTTGTTAAGATACTGATGGGATATTATTTATTTTTTGTGAAAAAGCACAGGGATTTGTTCAATAGCCAAATATCAGTAGCTTCTGTATGTACCGAAGCTCCAAAGAAACCCCTATCACAAAACCCCAAAAACAATAGCAACAAAAATGTGCTCCAATGCCTATATGCTCCGGTACATGAAGTAGCACCCCAAATATCTATCAGATCAGAAATAAGCTTTCAATGCTCACACATGCCTACATGTGTTAGTTACAATGATTTATGACAATGGTGAAAATGATCACCAGAATGTATGACTTAAGTTCTATTAATTATTAGTATAGATCTACTAGTGTTCTATCACGAATGCCATCATGATTCTCTGATTGGCTATGCTACTCGCTATCTATTCTGTGATAGATTGAAAATTTTCCACTCAATAGGCTACCAAAGCAACAATATAACCTGTTAGAAACGTCCTTAATTTTGGTTTTAAGCAAAATAACTGAAAAACGAGCTCGGTGACCCCCATTTTTTATTATTGAAAATTAATAAGCATATCAAGATCCAACTTTTCGCAAAGTTTAAAAAAAATTGTACTAGTGGATTCAGAGCCACCTTAAATTATCGAAAATTTAAGATGGCTCTGAATCCACCGGAAGAATTTTTCTTTAACTTTGCAAAACGTTGTATTTTATTATGCTAATTATTCCTCAACAATAAAAAATGAGGGTCACCGAACTCGTTTTTGAGTTATTGTGGCTTAAAGCTAAATTAGGGTTGTTTTAAACAGGTTATAGTGTTGCTATGGTGACCTATTATGTCAAAAAAAGTTTCATAACTTGTTCACGAGTGATTGGGCATTTTTTTGATACCACTATAAAGGTAATGATGTACAAACATTGGTAGCAATGATCCATGAAAATAAAGTGCTGAAAAATGCTGGAAACTGATGCAAGCCACCTTAACCCATTGGCACCCGTGCCGGCCAAAACCGGCTGTAAAAAAAATCCCATGCTTCAAAACATTGCAACTTTCTCAATCACATGAATATTGCCTTAACTGTTAGTTGTGAGCACGAAATGGAATGTCCTTTAAATTTGGATATCCAATAAATGCAAGAAACATAGCAATTTTTACCAAATATGGCCTTTTGAGTTTGGACAAGAACGAAACTGACCGTTTTTAACGTCAAAGAGAAACAACAAAAATGCCCCTTTTTGGCTTTATGGTTTTTTAAGAAATCATCGTCAAAAAACCAAACTTCAACCATCATAACGAAAATTCAGTCCTTGTTCTAGCTTAGAAATGACTTTTTTGTTCATATTCTTCTCCCGAGCGTAGATACAGCCTTTTGTTGCAGTGCATTCGAGCCTTTTCGCCATTTTCAACATCTCGACCACATTGAATGCTGGGAAATAACGAGAATTTTTGACAGCACCCGTTCCTTTCCCCAATTCTTTCACATATAAACTACAGCCACTCCGACCTACCCACAAAATTTCCTGCTTGTGGTCATCTTCAGTGCTCACAAATTGCAAAATATGCGGCGGTAGGCCGAGAAATTCATCAACAGTCAAGTCCCAAAGGTACTAAGTGTCCGACTGGCCAAATTCCCAGTTCGTCGAGTAACAAGTCAAATTTGACAACAAAGTACATCACCTTGCTCAATTCTTTGAGAAAGTGGACTCTTAGCTACCATCATGCTTAATGATGCTCATCAGGCAGCCACTAAAGATGAAAAATGGCTGTAAACTTAGCAAAAATCGCAAGCAAACCGAACTTGGGCCGTTGTTGTAGCTCCACGTATGAAAAATAGCTACGTCAGAATGACGTTTTCAGAAACCTTGAGCCTCCAGTGCCTTAGGACAGCATCACTTTTCCACGGTAGTTTCAAATAAAGAGTCACGAAATGCTATTCATCATTTATAGGTGGAAAACCACTCTGAAAACGTAAAAATGGCTGGTAGTCAATGGGTTAAGGCTCATTTTTCATTAATAATGTTTGGTTTTGGTATGTTTGACTCTGAAAAGCCCCATGGGGAAGAGCCAATAAAGTATGTATGTATGTATGTATGTATGTATGTATGTGTGTGTGTGTGTGTGTGTGTGTTTGTGTGTGTGTGTGTGTGTGTATGTATGTATCTACACAACTGCACATCTATTTGTTTCATGTGACCACCTTTCTACCAACCAAATTCTGTCTGCCAATAGCTTCATGCCAGCCAAAAAATTGTCAAACATTAAATATCTGTTTCAAAGCTTTTTAGCGTTGTTTTATTTTCTCTGAAAAATGTGTGGTCTTCCCCAATTCCATCGAATTCCATAGCCCTCAAGTCAAGGTCTGCTCTTCCCATATACCAGTAGTTGTGAATGATGCAAAAATATACTTCTTTACTAGAAGGCATTGTTCTGAAAATCAGTAAATTAGTGAAAATTCAAAAACCAGAATACTGTACACCTTATTCCAAAATGGCAGCCAATTTATTATTCTTTTGTTTGCATGCTAATTAGACCTCTTTGCCTCATTTTCACTTCAAAGTTCTTTTGTGGTTTTGCATGTTGACGAGGCAAAGAGGGCTAATTAACATGTGCAAACAAAAGAATAATAAATTGACTGCCATACTGGAATAAGACGTATGGCAGGCAATTGCCATCATTATGGACACTTGATTCAGTTATAACAAGAATGACAACTATAAAAATTATTCTGTCTTTTCATAGGAACACCATCGAGGCTTAGTGACAACAGATGGAACATTTATTTATGAACATCCACTGCTGCCCGAGTGATATTCAGTGGCCTTTGGATCTGTTGGGTTTCTGTTGTCAGCTTAGTTTGCCTTTTTTGTAATAGGTTGTGCATACAATGAGGATAAAAAAGCCAAAACTTAAGTGCCTGGTGAATTTTGGGATGGTGTAACATTGATACACTGTAAGGAAATGATAAGACTAAGATTTGAAATGTTCATCTTCTTTTCATAGGAACAGCCAGGCCAAGGGACAACAGATGGAACATATCGAAACACTCGATATTTTACTTGCGCTTCAGATTCTGGTGTGTTTGTTGGACTCGATAAATTAACACCACGAGATGAATCTGACTCTAAGGTAGGAGACCTAACAGAGTTGTAAAACCATCGCTCAAAGTTAGGAGAAACCTAGGTTTACAGGGTTTAGTTTGACAATATATAGTTTTATGAACTTTGACAATTTGATAGCTAGTGTATTAGCAGAGTGTGTTTGTTTTGCTGTTGGACTTTGCCTCTAGAACAAAAAGGGGAGATGTTGTTTTAGCTTATATGAATTAGGTATTTGGATCTGCTACTTGGGATGTATTTTGGGTAATTAAAGATGGAGCTTTAAAGTGCACCTAACCCCAAAATATTTTTTCGCTAAAATAAATTTTTGCACCTGTTCGAAACGCATTGTGCCTTTTAGCGCTTTTCTAAACCAAATCTTGACTTTTTATAGGCTGTAAAAGATTCGAATTCTAACCATCATCTGTTTCACGACCGAGTCAGAAGGGGCTTGGGTCTATTCCCGATTTGACGTCACAAACTGATTTGCATGCATGTTTACAAAGACTTACCGCGATGCAAATCAGTTTGTGACGTCAAATCGGGAATAGACCCATGCCTCTTATGACTCGGTCGTGAAACAGATGATGGTTAGAATTCGAATCTTTTACAGCCTATAAAAAGTCAAGATTTGGTTTAGAAAGCGCTAAAAGGCACAATGCGTTTCGAACAGGTGCAAAAATTTATTTTAGCGAAAAAATATTTTGGGGTTAGGTGCACTTTAAGATAAAGACATACAGTTCTTCATCTCATTATTTAAACCTGAATAACACAATAGTTACTAATCTGTATGACAAAGTAGAGTGAGTTTAGATAGTAAACATTATTTCCACGTAATGGTTAAAGCTCACAAATTTAAAGTGCACCTAATCCCCCATTTTTTCCCTCTCAAATGATTTCCTAAATTATAATAAATTTAAACTAGAAGCACAACTGCGAAAAACGTTTTGGATTAGGTTCTTGAATCTTTGATTTTCTGCACCCCACTCCACATTCTTTGAATTATAATTTTATATCTATGGACTTAAAGTTACTTCTGCAAAATCTCACAAACATTACACTAAATTTCCTTTCAATTTCCTGGCAAGTGCAGAATTGAAGAATATTCAGAAAAAAGGGCACATGTTGTCAATTGGGCTTAAAATCCTTATTTATTTTCATTTATATTGCAACTTGTGAAATGCTTGGTTTTAAAATTTATATATCAGTGGAAATCCACCTTGGAAGAACCTAACCTACAATATGATAGAATCCAAGCTTATTGTGTCATATGCTTACGCAAAGCTTGGTTACAGGTGTTCACATAAATCAAAATTCAATTTAAATTAACTATTATTAAATTACTTACTATAAAATTATGTATCATATGAATTAGCCAGACTAACCTCGTTCGGGATAACAAATTCTTCAGAATTTTTATCTAAAAAACGAGGCTTTTGAGGCTATTTTGAATACAAACATAAGAATTTAAAGGCAGCCACTTTTGCATTCGGTATATGGGGATTTCTGTGTTTCCACAATAAAACTGAGGCGTGGTTTGCGTCTTTCCATGATGATTGCTTGGTACTTTGCTGGGTTTCTTCTCATACCATTTTACTCGTACCATCTGTCTACACGAGGGAGGTCATTGTTGATGGTTTCTTCAATTTTAGCGGACTCTTTGTCAGCATAAAATATCTGTGTGTTGTCTGCATAGGCAGACAAACTGCTGTGTTTGATGACATGGACGAGGTCGTTCATGAATATGTTGAATATCAAAAGACCTAGGACGCTTCCATGTGGAATTCCTGCTTGTTGACATCGATTTGTAAGAATCCTTGATGAGCTCGGTGTTGTCGTCAGCGCCGTAAGCTCTGAACTTTTCCACTATTAAATCATGTGGCAGAGTGTCAAACGCCTTAGATAGGTCCACTGATACAAGGCCGATAATATTCTGATTATCCATGTCCCTTTTCCTCTGCTCCTTGAGGCTGAGGAGGGCGGTGTCACATCCGTGAGATTTCCGATATGCTAGCACGTAATCATGGAAAATGTCTTCAAAATAGGGGCTGAGACTCAAGTGGACTAAGGTTACAAACACTTTAGAAAGGGACGGCAATATAGTTAAGGGTCTGTAATTTGTTTTATTGAGGCGACAGTCTAAATATACTTTGTGTATGCAGAAAAAGAGTACAGCGATTTCAGATTGAAACTTTGTGTTGTTTTCAAACAGGATACAAGGGATGGAAATACCAATGGTAAGCTACGTGGCAGACACGTTTTTGTTTGTAAGAGAAATTGTGCAATCTTTGTACCCATTGAAGCTGCTATACCGGAGGAAAACTTTGATGAGAATCCTGTTAAGGCAGAAACCAGACGAAAATTTGAAATACATTCAACGACATTAAGTTACAATGATAACTCAATAGGCAAATTTCCTGTGAAATTCATTTTATTTTCAGTTTGAAATGTAATTGTTAATGTATTATGAATACCGTGGGGGAGCAGGGATGACATAGTGGTGAGAGCACTCACCTTCCACCAATGTGGCCCGGGTTCGATTCCCGGACTCAATGTCATATGTGGGTTAAGTTTGTTGTTGGTTCTCTTCTCTGCTCCGAGAGATTTTTTTCCGGGTTCTCTGGTTTTCCCCTCTCCACAAAAACCAACATTTCCAAATTCCAATTTCATCTGCTTGTAAAGCGCATTTGATCATATACACATGGAAAATGCGCTATATAAGTTCTAAATTATTATTATTATTATTATTATTATTGTTATTATTATTACTGTATATTATTTTATAACTAAGTGAAGCACGATCGTCCAGGTGAGTGTAGTCCTGAGAAGGACTGTCAATGTCACCACAAACAGTCCTTCTCAGGACTACACTCACCCGGACGATCGTGCTTCACTTAGTTATGATATGACTCCTCGGTTCAAACCATTTACGGTATATTATTTTGTTGTACAGGAGTATTTCTTTGTTAGCACTGATGATGGTTTGTCAAGCAGGCAGACAAAACTGCGTTAAATTAATCTTGCATAGAACAACCACAATGTTAACAGGAATGTGCAGACATTGGTGTCCAGAAAATCTTGTGGTTGTTATGATTATCATAGCAAAAGATGGAATATTATAGTTACAGTGGTAAAAACAGCGAAACAAATTTTTCACTAAGAATGAGAGGAGATCTGCACTTGTACATTTTGAAAGATGTTGCTGGAGAAGTTAAACTACATATGCAATGACAAATCAGGTTGAATCAGTGTCAGATAAGCTATAGTGTGTGGCCAGGTTTTGGAGATTACATTCTCTTGCTTCAAATGTGAAAAAGGTAGTAATACAATATGTAATGTTAGAAGCCATTACAGTCACTTCCCCATCCTTCCCCAATACCTGTAGGCTGCACAGGGAACAAACAGTACAATATCAATATTTCTCAAACTCATTAATAATTCATTATGTCAACTACCAATCACCGGATGTATAAAGCGTCTTCGGTCACGCATGTAAAAAATAAAATCACCAGCCATTCAATAGATAAAGTCAAGAAATTGTGATATTATAGAAAAGTTAAAAATAAACAACGTGCCATAGTCTCAGGGCCGTGCAACATCCCATACTCGAGTTATTGGGCAAAATTATGTACTACTCAAAATTATAGTGTTTTGTATGGAAACGCCATCTTGGCGTCCCTCTGAGGGACACTAAGATGGAGGCCAGAAACGAGTTAAATCATATGTTTCTTACTTAAGCTATCTCAAAGCCTTTGTTCTCTCTGTTGAGTTTTCAAACATTCACATACACGCTTCTGTTAACATGTTGGCTTTCAAACCTTAAAAACACATGGTGAATTGCTGTTTTCATGCAAGTGACATGCCCTTTATGTCACGCACTGTGAAAAACTCTAAAATTCAAACTGCCCTATTTTCAAAACAAAGCAAGCTACCGAGCTGAAAACATGCAAGCAGATACATTTCTAAATGTCTTTTAAGTGATGAAGATAAAAATGCAAAAGTCTGTTTACTTTTGAATTTTAGTTTTTTATGACGTCACGTGAAAACCCTCTATACCAACCATATCACGTGCATGTGTTTGGATACCCAATAAAAAACAGTACATACCATCCTCCAGTGAGAGTGGTTTATACCACTTGAGAGTGGTTTATACCACTAAATTATGGAAATTGCGCTTCTTATTACCGTTAGCTATTCAGTGCTGGTTCATGTCTTCATTTACAAAAAGTTTTACATCGTGATTTGAAAACTTTGCGAACTAGTAATTAAGAGATACGGTATCCATTTACGATATTTCACTAATTATAGGATTCACCATACATGTCATAATCTCTGTAAAGACCGTCAGGATATTATCTAAAATCGGTACTTTCATCTCCCTTTCCAGCTGCCATTGTCTAAAAATGTTCAAAGCCAATCTGTTTTGTACTTTGTAAGCAGGAAAGTGGTCCTCGGATACAGTTTCAGTCGAAGAAAAACGACTCGCTCCGTCCTTGATCTCCGCTGTCATGTGTCAGCTACAATGAATGACTGCTGACGCGAAACAAACAACTCCCACAAAATGTATGCAGGGAACGAGTTGTGAAAATTATTGCTAATTATACAGACAATGTGTTTGCTATATTGCATTGTATTTTTATGCGTGATTGAGAAGTCATATCAAAAACTCGTGCTTCGTGTTTCATCAGGGGTTCCAATCACCTCGAAACAATAAAAGCACTCCGCCTTCGACGTCATGCTTTCATCTGTTTCTCGATGTTTGGATCCCCTGATGAAACACTCGCACTCGTTTTTGATATATTACGTACCAATTGGATTACCGATATATGAGCTCCAGATTTGTATTTAACAATTAGATTATAAGCTCGTGATTTCTATCGCATGTTAGTAGAAATCTACTAATGTTCTATCACGAATGCCGTTCTCTGATTGGCCACGCTACTCGCTATCTATTCTGTGACAGATAATGAGTAGCCGTTGTCAACAAAATGGCGCCCGCCTATTTGCGTTTTCGAAGTGTCCGCGAGGAGGATTTAGATAAGTTACTTGTTTAGTTTTGAACAACTATTAGGTTTATACTAAAACAATTAGATTATTCGCTCTCTCTTTTCTATAAGTGATAGCTGATTCGGGCTGCGCCCTAATCAGCTATCAAGCGATAGAAATCTCGTGCTCAGAGAAACTTACATAATATTTAACAATTAGATTATGAGATCGAGATCTCTATCGCGTGATAGCTGCAGATGGCGCAGTCCGAATCAGCTATCACGCATAGAAATCGAAAGGAAATAATCTGATTGTTTTAGCGTAAATCTACTAGTCGTTCAAACCTAAAGTAAATTATCTAAATCTTCCTCACAGATACTTCGAAAACGTGAAGAAGCGGCCGCCATAATAGATAGCGAGTAGCGTAGCCAATCAGAAAACGGCATTCGTGGTAAAACGCTAGTAGATTTATACTAATGCGTGATAGGTGATGAGGGCACAGGCCGAATCAGCTGTCACGCATATCGAGAGCGAATGATCTAATTGTTAATTCTTTCTTTGCGTCACTTGTATTGTATGTAATTTAACACCACAGCTCTGTAATGTGTGTTTGACTTTAAAATGAATGAAAAAAATCTAGTCGTTTAAAACTTAACAAGTAAATTATCTAAATCCTCCTCGAAGACACTTCGAAAACACAAAGAAGTGGCCGCCATTTTGTTGGCAACCTCTACTCAATGTCTACTACTCAATATGTTCTACTACAGAACAGATAGCGATTTTTGTAGTAAAAGAACAGCATTCGTGAAAGAATGCTAGTAGATTGATACTAATAAATTATAATTCATTCCTAAATTTTCTCGAGTCGTGGTGGGCTTGCTTTGACCATGTAATATGACAAGTGTTCATTTATGGAGAGACATTGGAGGGAACAGGATTCTTGTAGCACAAACGCTGTCACTGGTGCTTTGCACCTGGTGTGAAGGCAGTACTAATGATCCAGCTCACAGATGCTCCTCTTGAAAGACTGAAGAGTTGCCACTGAGGCCAGATTGATGTGCATTGATGTTTCATAGTTTGAAAGCTGAAGGGATAAAGTTGAACCAAAAGCAAAAAAGTTTAGACTTGTCATTTTATTATATGCTAGTTGCTTGGCAACGAGCGAAAGACTGAAAAAGAAATTCAGAGTCCCTGGCAGGAATCGAACCTACTCCGTAACACCGGTCGGATGCTCTAACCACTGAGCTACTGGAACCCCTGTAGTCTTGTGGCCAAACCAGGATTTTACCCAGTTGGCTACATCCCATGGGTGGCAAGCTGTTCTTGGTACCATTTTAAATCTTAGAGCCTGCTGATTAAGAATCTGTTTGTTAACACATAGAAAAAGTGTCCAAAGACCTATCCTGGATCGAGACAGCGTTGACCACTTCTTACTTATAACACTTAAACAGTCAACGGCCAACAATCCGCTTCACCGTGGAGACCGAGAACGACAACAAGATTGCCTTTCTAGATACGTCAGTCTTGTGAGAAGCAAACGGCAGCCTTACCACCAGTGTCTACAGGAAACCAACACACACTGACCAGTACTTAGGGTAACATGTATTTTCTTTCCATGGTCGTTTCGTTCCAAGTCAAACTGATTTCGTTCCATAAAAATGTTGTTTTGTTCCATTCAAAAGTTTTTTCGTTCCACAACAGACATAACCGTAAAGCAAAGTATACAGCTTACCTCAAGCCGAGCAGCAGCAGCAGATCAAGACATTTGTCTCAAATTTGTCCCTCTCCCCAATCCTCTCGCGCGCTAACTTAATGGAGTAAAGACCCGGACACACGCCTAGCAAAGAATATTGAAAGTGTAAACAAGGTCTTGTTTCTCAAGATGTGTTCAGGATCTCATGTCACAAAAGCATTTAAAGGAGCACTGTCACCGGCACGAAGCCCAGTATTTACAGAAAAACGTTTAAAGTTCAGATAATCAGTTTAAAACTCTTAAAACCTTTTCGTGTTTTTGTGGAACGAAACACCTTTTATATGGAGCAAAGTTAGTTTGACTTGGAACGAAACGACGTGGAACAAAACGACAGTAAACCCAAAAAGTATCCGAGCCTCTTCGCCGTTGCCTAGAGCAACAAGGCGTTCGGAGCGTGTTCAAGCCCGACACCACACTTAGGTCTCACTTAGTGAGACCGAAAGACAATGTCGATCCAGATAAGCAAGATGGCGTAATCTACGAGATCCCTTGCGAATGCGGTGAAGTGTACATTGGAGAAACGGGAAGATCTGTGCAGGAGCGAATCAAGGAGAACGACAGAGACATACGCACCCAGATCTCAGCTGTTTCTGAGCGCACCCACGAGACCGGCCACTATCCGCCTTGGAACGAGGTCAAGGTTATTGATCGGGACCATCACTGGTACACCCGTAGGATCAAGGTAGCCTGCAGAACAAGCGTTACTTTTTTGCGTATTTCAGGCGAGTGGAGGCTCCAGCGAAGCGTGCATGGAGCGCGCGATATCGCTGGAGCCTCCACTCTCCTGAAACACTCAAAACATAACGCTTATTCTGCAGGCTAGGCCAAGGAAGCTATCCACATTAGACTCCACTCTAATAACATCAACAGGGTTAACGGAATCGAAATTCTTGAGGCGTAGATGCCCACGATCAAGAAACACAATAAGAGGCCAGCGGACCGTAGAGGGAACAACCTTCTGACCGGAACAATGTCAGATTGAAATGCACCAAATCACAGCCGATCACTGTGGTATCAATGGTGGAGTGTAACCGGTCGACCTCATGGCCTGAAGAAGACTAGTAGTAAGCAGTCGAAACGTCTACATCTTAAATGACTACATCGTAAGGCAAACGATAATACATGATGGACCTTTTTATCGACAATAATAGTAGTTCTGTGTTGAGAGTTAGCAAAATCCGCCTGAACACATCTCTTGGAAAGCGCTCAAGCGAATTTGTTTTAGAGGCTATCAAGCACTCCGAGTTTACTTTTAAATACTGTTGTTTAAATTCGACCGTAAGTGTGTGTTATCTGTCTCTGGTTGAAAAGTGATCATATTCTCGAAAAAAATATTTCTTTAAAGTTAAGGTGTGAGTCACAGCACAGTCGTCAGGTAGCTCCCTTTCCATGTACAATGTTTTGACAAAATCGCCCACAGAAATCCCGGAGATTGAACATGCTACGCTGCATACAGAGAAGATGGCTTTTGATAAAACAGCAGGTTTATAGCAAACATCTTTAGTATCAAAGTTTCCCTTAGCTAGAGCCGTTTGATTAAAAAAAACTGTGTATCTGAAGTAGTTTTTTCTTTTAAACACTAGATTGATTGAGTTACAAAGAAGCTAAGGCGCCCTGTACTTTCTCCACTAATGTGAATTACACGTAAAATAACCAAGATCAAAGATCTGTTTTATAGCGATCCATGTCTTCTTCCTTTCAGTGCCTGTTTCATGTCAGCTGAATGCACAACAGGTTTACTTGTTTACCAGGCATACAGAGAATTAATAAATGGATTGGTTTTTTATTGTGTTCAGGTGACAATGCAGTTCAAACAGCCGTTGATAACCCTTATGGCTTTGAAGTGGATTGTATGGTAGAGGTGCCAACGGCAGGTGTTCCGAGATACGGCGTCATTAGGTGGATTGGGCATCTCCCACAAGTGAAGAATAAGCTGGTGGCAGGACTGGAATTGGTAAGAAGGGTAATCTCTGTGTTCCTCAAACACCATTGAAGCATATAGTTATTGTATTATTTGTTTTCTTTTATCGACTTGCCTGCCGAGAGCTTAACTTTCCTCAACTTTACAAAATGATCTTACCAAGCCAACATTATGAAATCAAACTGTACTTTGCAGAGGACTGTAGAGGGGGTGGGCATAAATATCTAACACCCTCTATCACCATCCATTCGAGGGGTCTCTGTGTATTTTATGAAAGACAGCACTGCATACAAGGCCTGATGATGAAAACTATGCCACAGAGAACGGTTTCTTTGTTGGTTTTCAGTTACGTGACGAAGCAAGTAAGGCAGTATTGTGTGTCGCATCTGTAGAAATTACAGACACTGGATATGACAACTGATGTCGCTCACATTACAGGAAGATGAACAGTCCGCCTGTTCAGATGGGACCTATAATGGTGAGAGATACTTCACATGCCCTCGAGGAAAAGGCTTCTTTACACTACTGATTCACTGCAGACCAGATGCGCGCTTCACTTCAAAGACAATCGGCAGCGACAACAGTTTTCACTCTGGCAAAGGTAGATTTTAGCATTTTAAACTGCACTAAAGAGGCCTTCAAGGGGTGGTCTGGTGTAACTTTGTCGCTCGTTTACGACTCTGTCTGTCGCTTGTTTCGTTGGGACAAATGTCGCTGTCGCAAAGAAAACAAAGAGGAATCGATGGTGAATTGTTCCTGTCGCAAACTGTCGCGCTTTTCTGCCAATTTCTATTGGTTTTTGGTGTTTTGTTTGAAGAAACTGATAGATTACATGTATCGACGTAATAGGCCATTTCGGAAAATACCATAATACTCTTTGTCCTCCCAAGTTTTGCATAAGCATTGTTTTTGTTTTCTCTTGGGACCATTGTAAGTCCCACGAGAAACTGGAAACAATGCTTATGCAAAATTTGAGAGGACAAACAAAGAGTATTATGGTATTTTCCGAAATGGCCTATGCTTACAAATCAGCAGAGTCCTCGCAAATAGCATTTCAGCCGTTCAAAGCGGTTGCAAGGGGAAAGGGACACGTAATACCCATAAAAGCAACATCCTTTAAATTTTGGCCAAATTTAAGAACAGTTCATTTAAAAGCCTCCATAATCGTACGTCCTCGTAAATAAGTGTTACCTGTTTAATCCGCTCTCTTCAAAACAATATGCTTCGTAATAACTTCTTGCCAGGTTTTCACCTTAAAGAGAAAATAGGTTTATGATATAAGCGTAATTTTCTATATACATGAAGATCAGGGAAAGCAATGTGTGAGGTACTAAAAACGAAAACGAAAAGCAAAAACAAAAAAAGCGTCAGGGATGAAGCTGGAGGACGTTGTTGTTCAATGTATGCAGGCAAGGAAATAGGTTGTTCACAGTTTCAACAGTTCAGAAGCATTTCTTATATTAATAGTGTTATTCTTTATTTGCGTAGACCAGTGGTAACAAATGCGATGATAATATTTCGGATGGAGGCCCAAGAAACTCACCGTGCAAACCAATTATACAGGGTGGTAAGGAAATAACTGTGATTATTTCTTTTAAATTTTTCTTGTGCAGAAACCTTGCCATGCCATTCTGGGGAAAGTCAACAAACGCTGCGTTCCTTACAAGTTCAGTTACGAGAGAAAGAACAACGTGAAGCCAACTGGATTCGACGGCTAAGACAGACACAGGAACATAGAGATGGCTTACAAAGAGAATTGGTGAGACAGGAACAAGAGTTGGAAGATTGCCAAGAACAGTTGCGAGATAAAGATGAGCAGCTGAGAGGAAAAGAACAACAGCAAGAAAACTCACAAAGACAGCTGAGGGAGATGGAACAGCGATTAACAAATTACCAAGAACAGTTACAAGAAAGAGAAGCCGGACTACTTGAGCAACTGAGAGAAAAAGAACAAGATCAAGAAAACTCACAAAGACAGCTGAGGGAGATGGAACAGCGATTAACAAATTACCAAGAACAGTTACAAGAAAGAGAAGCCGGACTACTTGAGCAACTGAGAGAAAAAGAACAAGATCAAGAAAACTCACAAAGACAGCTGAGGGAGATGCAACAACAGTTAGCTAATTTTGAAGGACAGATGAGGGAGAAAGACGAACAAAGGGAAAACTTAGAGGGCCATTTAGAAAACTCACAAAGACAGCTCAGGGAGATGGAACTACGCTTAGCAAATTTCGAGGGACAAATTACAGAAAATGAAGCAGAAAGGGCAAACTTAGAAAGACAGTTGGCTGTAAAAGATCAGGAAGTAAATGAACTGGAGACAAGTCTTTCAGCAGCTCAGCAAGCAATCAGCAATCAAGTGCGTCGCCAAGAAACTTGTGACTGGGTCATTGCCCGCGATGAAATCCAAATAAAAGAGAAATGCCTTGGTAGGGGTGGCTGGGGAAGCGTTAACGAGGGGACATATTGCGGCTGCGTTGTTGCTGTCAAACAGATCCACGAGTTGATTCTCTCACCACATAACAGGCGCTTATTTGAGAGAGAAATGAATATTGCTTCAAGATGCCGCCATCCTTGCTTACTGCAATTTATTGGAGCAACAAATGATGAAGGAAGTCCTTTGTTTGTCACTGAGCTCATGGAAACAAGTTTACGAGCATTGCTAGAACAGCGTGAACTCTCTGAAACAGAAATATGTGTCATTTCGGTGGATGTGGCTCTAGCACTTAACTATCTACGCCAAAGGAGGCCCTCCCCCATCCTTCACCGGGACGTCAGCAGTGCTAATGTGTTATTATGGCGACAGGGTGACCAATGGAGAGGCAAAGTATCAGATTACGGCACTGCTAAGTTTGTGCAGCAAACCATGACGGTAGCTCCTGGCGCTTTGATTTACAGCTCACCCGAAGCGCTTTCTTCCAACCAAACACCCATGGTTAGTGTTTCCTGTTTATAGAAATTCAAGAATTATTTTTAAACTTTTTATTTGCTGACCAAGATAGTTATCGACCCTGTGACACTTGCAAATAGTCGGGAATTTAAAACGAAACGCTGCTCTCTGCCTTTCTTTCAACGACTCTTCTCTCAACGTAAATGTCATACTACAGTAATTGTACAGAAAGGCCTTGTAATCTCAAATGTTCAATTTTACTAACTTCTGATTACTGCACTATTGTTGACAGAATGAAAGGAGTGGGACAACCTTGGAAAAAGATATTTTACATGAGTTAGATTGCTCCTGAAAAATTATATTTGGTAGATATTACAAAATCATGGTTAAACTCAGAATTTCCTTCTTCCTTTCGGCCGCTTTACACGCTACGATAAATGAGCCCAACAGTATAAGAGCACGAGTCATGCGTGTATTTTGGCACTTGATTTGCGCCCCATTAGTGGGAGTTGGCCCGATTCAGAAGAACAGATATAGAGCGACCTTTTGGCTACCTTGTGTTGTCATAATTATTATGAACTGAATATGATTCACGATAATGGTGATAGTGCCAACTATGATAATGTTGATGACGATGATAATGAATATGAAATAACCATGAAATGAAGTTCATGTAATACTTCTAGGATAATGGCGTTAGCGTTGGGGATAATGATAACGGTGTCGCTAACTCTAGCGTTAACGATGTTGAATGAAATAGTGAAGTAATTTTTCTGACATACGTAATAATATGGGAACGTTAGTTAAACAGGTGCTGTGTTAGACTAAAAGTTTCTGGATAAATTTCTAATTCTGTGAACTGTCAAAGTGTGTAGTAAATTGCTTCAGTATAATGAAATTATTGTCGCTCTTGTTAGGTTGATGTTTATAGCTTTGGTGTTCTCCTTTGTGAAATGTGCATCCGTGAACTGCCAGATCCTGAAAAACGTGATGAACAAGTCCTGCTTGTGACAAACAGAGTATTTCGAGGCCTGGTACGACGATGCCTTGAGACAGATCCCGCAATGAGACCAGACATGGCACAGATTATCCAGGAACTGCAGCAGTTTAAGGAAACAAGGTCATAAATTCCTATCTACTGTTCGGGCACTACAGCCGTAAATATTTGTTGACTTTTTAAAAGGCCTCTTTTAGGCGACAGCTTGTTATGAACACGTCATTTTATGGGACGTTGTTCATTAAACAGCGTTTGGAAAAAGTGTCAATGAGCTTCAGTCGTTTACGGTAGAAGTGGCTGCACAGTAAAGACTCAGTAAGCTTGTTTTTATATCCAGTATTCCATGCCATGTGGAGGATACAAAAGAATCCGATAAGATCGTAAAGAATAGAATAGAATGCAACGAGATGGTAAAGAAGAAAATAGAACAGAATGCAATAGCCGAATACGATAAGATCGTATAGAGTAGAAAAGGTTTAATAGGTTAGGTTAGGTTAGGTTAGAATGTAATGGAATGCTATGAAACGGGATGTAAAGACATTAGATTAGATTAGATTAGATTAGATTAGATTAGATTAGATTAGATTAGATTAGATTAGATTAGATTTGGCCGGTAAAGAACAAAATAGAACAGAATAGAACAGGATACGATATGATAGTAAAAAAATAGAAAGGAATGTTTTACGACAAGATCGTAAAGAGCAAAATGGAGTAGAATAGAACACGATATGGTCGTAAAGATCAATAGCATACAATGCGATAAAATCATAAAGAACAGAATAGAACAGAATAATATGATATGGCGTGAAGAAAAAACTACGTAAACAGCATACGAAAAGATGGTAAAGAGCTGTGTAGGATACATTAGAATGCAATAAGATCGTAAAGAAAAACAGAAAGAATTTTATCTTTTAGTAGCTTCATATTTTAGGATTCGATTTTCATAATTTGTGAAGATATTACTGTTTTTTATGCTATTTTTCTGGTTTTTAAGTTTTTGTGGCTGAATAATGAGATTCAGTCGAACTGAAATAATTTAGCTTTGTGAGGAGAAAAACCGGCTAGGATTGTTTAACACTTCGGAGTAAATTTCAGAGGAAAAGTCAAGATCAGCTGGTCGACCCCATCAGAAAGTCACGGCTGCGCGCTAAGTGCAAAACTGAACCAATCGCCTTGACATCCGCACCGCTAACTATTCTTGACCGTAAAAGAAAAAGTGAGCGTAGAAGCTTGGGAAAATCAAGGAAAAGTTTTCAAAAGCTTAGTTTTTCTTAGAGGGCTCTTTCATGTCTGATCGTCGACTGACATCAACGTAATGTGTCGTATATGTTTGCACGTATCTTTTAAATCAAGACGAAACGCTTTTCAATACCTCTTAAAGACATACCAGAAATTATTTGAAGGTAACGAAAACAAACGGTCCCTGTTTTGTGGCAAAGTGTTTACAAGTTGAGCGGAGACTACTTTGGTGGTGTGGCCCATTTGCTGTTGTGACAAAATTTTGTCGAAATCAGAGAATTTGTTGGTGTAAATGCCTGAAAGATGACCGCCTTTTTGTACAAAGGGCCGCAAATAATTTCCAAACTTATTGACAGAAAGACTCTGTTATTTCTGCAGATGAATATACTCTGCTCGTCAGTGGTAACAACTTTGAAGAGCTTCTTATCAGAGGTAAAACGTGGTGGGAATCGTCATAGATCTGCATTCCTCGACATCAGTTTACACACTCCTTTCTGTGTGTAAGTTTCGTATGCCAAAAAATGTACTTTCTGTGTGTCTGTGGTTTGTGCATTTCAAAGTCGACTCTAACTGGTTAGTAACCATTGCTTGTCATGGTTGTGTGACCACTGACTGGTGTCCATTTGAACCTGAGACAAGCAGTTCTTCAAACCCTTATATAATGTTTTTCAGAAGTCAATTCCGATTCTGTGTCAGTAAAGATCGAGGTAGAATCCTTCAGTGCGCATCTTTACCTTTCTCGGTTTTATGTTTTAGATTAATCATTACACACATGTACCTGATCATCTAAAGCTAAGAAGTGGAGTAAAACAGCGTCGAGGAGTGGTATATCCACAGTCGTCGCTTTTTATAACAAAGTTTGAAGTAATGTTTAATAAATGAGCAGGAGTGTTTTATCAAGTTTAAAACACGAGGTGCAGCCGAGTGTTTTAGGACTTGATAAAAACACGAATTGCGAATTTATTGAACGGCTTAAAAAGCTATACTTTACAACTATCCATTCTTACACTGAAATTTAGATTTTTGTTTATTTTGGCCCAGGAATCGGATGTAAAATTTAGCCCTGTCTTTATTAGATATAAAGACTTCATGAAGTAATAAAGGTCAAATGAACCGAATCTTAAGTCAATTTTTATTGAATTTTGTAGTTTAAGTAAGAAATAAACATTTTCTGGAGTTTCAGAGTGATCAGGTATTGTATCCCAGAGATATTGGAGGCTGAAAAGTGCTTCGTTTTGGCTTTCGTATTCGTAGAGAGGTCGGGTCAATTGTCGGGAATTTGTCGGAATTAACAGTCGTGACGTCACTGTTGAGCTGAAAAATTGCAGGAACATTAAAAACTACAAGTGAGTCTTGAAATTAGCCCATTGGCGCCCAGCCGTTTTTACGTTTTCGGAGTGATTTTCCACCTATAAACGATCCATAGCATTTCGTGAGTCTTTACTGAAACTCCCATGGAAAAGTTGTTTGCTGTCCTAAGGCACTCGAGGCTCAAGGTTTTTGAAAACGTCATTCTGACAAAGCTATTTTTCATCCGTGCAGCTACAACAACGGCCCAAGTTCGGTTTACTTGCGATTTTAACTAAGTTTACAGCCATTTTTCATCTGTAGTGGCTGCCTGATAAGCATCATTGAGCGTGACTATAGCTAAGAGTCCACTTTCTCACTCGACGAACTGGGAATTTGGCCGGTCGAACACTTAGTACCTTTTGGACTCGACTATTGATTAATTTCTCGACCTACCGCTGCATATTTTGGAATTTGTGAGCACTGAAGATGACCACAAGCACGAATTTTTGGCGGTAGGTCGGAGTGGCTGTAGACTTAGTTTATATGTGAAAGAATTGGGGAAAGGAACGGGCGCTGTCAAAAATTCTCGTTATTTCCCAGCATGCCATGCGGTCGAGATGTTGAAAAAGGCGGAAAGACCCGGATACACTGGAGCAAAAGGCTGTATCTACGCTCGGGAGAAGAATATGAACAAAAAAAGTCATTTCTAAGCTAGAACAAGGACTGAATTTTGTTATGATGGTTGAAGTTTGTTTTTTTCGATGAGGATTTTTAGTAGTGTATTAGGCACCGGTTAGGCCGTTTTTTTGCTGCGGTTTCTCATTAAATTGCTGCGGAATACATTAATGTCGATGACGTAATAATAGTGGATGTATTCCTTTACATAACAGAGACAGTGGTCGAATTCCTTAGGATAATACTAGTGGATATATTCCTTTACATAACAGAGAGCGGATGAATTCCTTCGCATACTAATAGTGGATGTATTCCTTTTCATAACAGAGACAGTGGATGACTTAAATCCAACAATAAAGCGCGTGTAAAATTAAACCTTTTCGTTAGGTAGACATTCGCCGTTCTCTGCCGAACACATCATTCACAAACTTCTATCAGTCGACTAGGCTTGCCCGGTCTCTTTTAACCCTGATTGGTTTATGGAGAACTTTGTGATATTTCCAAAATAAAAACGCGCTTTTTGTTGGTAGCGTCAATCTTGTTTTCCGCTCCGTTAGTCACTAATTATTCAAAACTAGTGATAAAAACTGCCCCATATTTGCATACCAACTTTACAGTAAAAAGCCCATGGGGCACTCTTGAAACCACAGGCATTGAAATAACAACAGTAAGAGTTCGGAGGGATCAATTAAATAAATTACACGTTTCTTGAGAGACAAACATAAACTTTATTGCCTTTTTATCAGTCTGTTTTTTCAGCGAATACAAAAAGAATACAGAAAGAAATTTGAAATGAATAAAAATACATTTATTGACAACGAAAGCTCCAACAAGTACTAAATGTTTTATAAATTGTTTTCCGCCGCCACCGCCACCACCACCGCCACAATTATATTGTTTTCCACCACCACCACCACAATTCTATTGTTTTCCACCACCACCACCACAATTCTATTGTTTTCCACCACCACCACCACAATTCTATTGTTTTCCACCACCACCACAATTCTTTATTTTCATTTTTCATTAACGGGCGCTTCTTTACTCAACTTTAATTATACAGATCTGAACATACAACACAAACCACCACCACCACAATTCTATTGTTTTCCACCACCACCACCACCTCCACCACAATTCTATTGTTTTCCACCTCCACCACCACATCAGCAGAAATAAAACCATTTCAGTAAATTTTAACCTTTTATTCGAAGGACAAGAAGGACACAACACAAGACGAAAAGGACATTATAGGGACAAAACAAGGTCATTCAGGACAAAAGGAGACAATCGGGACATTTGAGGTCTTTTTTCTTTCCATGAGGTTCTCGCGCGTGGAATCACGCAAGGGGCTACCGCGCGTCGAGTCAGATTTTAATCCATGAAGCCGGGTTTCAATCCAGCCAACTTATTTTTATTGACAAACTATGTACCATCGTTTGGTCAAAATTCTTTTTAAAAAAAAGCTATGCTGAAGAAGTCAAACCTTATTATATGGCCTTTTTTTATTTAAATAGCAATGAAAAAGAAAAACCGCACTGCAAAGAAAGTTGTACTTTGACTTGTTCCTTCCGTTCGGAATAATAGAACTCATTATCTTAATGTTCCGTGTCATTCGTTATTTTAAAAGGTTTCGGTATATTTGTCTTACTGGAATACAGCTATTATTGAGAAAAGAAGTTTTGCTCTCAGTTTCGTCGCTTAAGCTTTCGAGAATCGCTGGGTGAAGAATTTTTGTAACGCCCGCGGTCACTTCAAGGAAAATAGGCGCCTAAAAATGCACGGTCTTAATCACGGTGAATAAGACCTCAAATGTCCCGATTGTCCCCTTTTGTCCTGAATGACCTTGTTCAACCTCGTTCCCAGGGTCTCTTCTCTTCCCGCCCCCTGGAGCGAGAGAGAAGAGACCCTGGTTGGGTCTGGTCACATGTGTCTGAGACAATTGAAGACGTTAGGGAGGGGTCCTTATATCTCAATATTTTGTCGCCGTTCCTTTTGTCACAATCTAAGCGAGGCTTTCGTGTTCTCTACTCGCTGACAATTTTATGGAGTCTGCCGATCGACTGGGTTCATTGTGGGTTCTGGGAAAGTCATCGGTTTCAAAACAACTCTCATCCGTTGGAACTAAAAAGTTTATTTCTCTGATATTCAAAAAGCTTTCGATCACCATCGTTGGTTTAATATCGAAAGGCGAGCATGGACTGATGCGAAACGCAACCGCAAGTTAGTGTCATATCTGATAAGAATAGCGTGTTCCCGACCCGGCTGAGACGGCAAATGAGAAAGATATAAGAATCCTAAGATGCCCATGAACTCTTCATGGTTGCTGTGTACAAATTTCCCTTTTATTCGCTAACACTTTGGATTTGACGCATTCGAATTTATGCTGTAACAAATCAACGTGGTGTGGTACATATAAGAAGAATGATAATCTTTTCCTGTGAAAAGCGCCTCCGAAGATTTTCACGGTCAAAGATTTTGGATCTTCGACAGCCTCTGAAAAATATAGGTCATTTATTTCTTCTTCTTTCCGAGCCGCTGCACTTCGAGCAAAATATAAATTTGGAACAAACTTCAGCTGACAAAATGCTCGTTGCGTTTACCACTGTGCAAATGAGCAACTGTTTTGCTTCGTAGTATGCAAAATTTTGGCATCTGTGGTGCTGCGTCGGTAAAGTTTGGCTTACCAACGGAGAATTGATCATTTGGCCGTCTTTTGGCCGATTTAGCTTCGTGTATGTTTTCAGCGGGTTAACATGATGATTCAGAGGATGTTAGTGCTTTGTATTTTAGTTATTGTGACCTCAAAGGTCATTTCTGGGTTATCAACGCCTGTTTGTTGGAACCCTTGTTGTTTCTGTTTAGCGACTGTGGTTTTCATGTCCTTCGAGGCGTTTGGTTTGGCTCATTTCAATTCGTCCATTGACCGTACAGCCAGTCTTGTTATCTTAAGTTTGTAAGGATAGCGTTTTTAGCCGTGTGATTATCTTGCAATATTTATATTGCCGGGCCCGGCAGTAAGATCAAGATGTTCAGTGTTCCTATCACGGCTATCTGTCTTTCGATCCTTTCTTTAGCACTGTAGCTTCTAAAAGAGCTACACAGCAGAAATTGATCACTGAGCTTTGGTTACGGCTGTGTTTTTGTCTGTGATCGTTTCGCTCCGCTCTGTAACTGTGGTTCTTAGTAGTTTCCTCCTTTTGCTAATGCCAGTTTAGTGGCTGTGTTTTGAGTACGCCATGAAATGACAGGCAAGACCATGGTTTCGATCCTCCCTTGTGGATCTCGTCAGTTGCCGGGAATGGCTTGATTTATCACACTTGACATGGTCCGTGCTTCGCGGGTAACAGTGCAACAGTGCTCACACGCTTCGATGGCTTTCCGTACATTTCCGTTCTCCCCTAGGCTCAGTAGAGACAACTTTCACACTAATCCGCCCCTCCCTCGACTTGTTTATTTGTAATCTCCCAGATTCTGGGAGACACGTGAACAGACCCAACCAGGGTCTCTTCTCTCTCGCTTCAGGGGGCGGGAAGAGGAGAGACCCTGGGAGCGAGGTTGGACCTTGTTTTGTCCCTTTTGTCCCTATAATGTCCTTTTCGTCCTGTGTTGTGTCCTTCTTGTCCTTCGAATAAAAGGTTAAAATTTACTGAAATGGTTTTATTTCTGCTGATGTGGTGGTGGTGGAAAACAATAGAATTGTGGTGGTAGTGGTGGTGGAAAACAATATAATTGTGGCGGTGGTGGTGGCGGTGGCGGCGGAAAACAATTTATAAAACATTTAGTACTTGTTGGAGCTTTCGTTGTCAATAAATGTATTTTTATTCATTTCAAATTTCTTTCTGTATTCTTTTTGTATTCGCTGAAAAAACAGACTGATAAAAGGCAATAAAGTTTATGTTTGTCTCTCAAGAAACGTGTAATTTATTTAATTGATCCCTCCGAACTCTTACTGTTGTTATTTCAATGCCTGTGGTTTCAAGGGTGCCCCATGGGCTTTTTACTGTAAAGTTGGTATGCAAATATGGGGCAGTTTTTATCACTAGTTTTGAATAATAAGTGACTAACGGAGCGGAAAGCAAGATTGACGCTACCAACAAAAAGCGCGTTTTTATTTTGGAAATATCACAGAGTTCTCCATAAACCAATCAGGGTTAAAAGAGACCGGGCAAGCCTAGTCGACTGATAGAAGTTTGTGAATGATGTGTTCGGCAGAGAACGGCGAATGTCTACCTAACGAAAAGGTTTAATTTCACACGCGCTTTATTGTTGGATTTAAGTCATCCACTGTCTCTGATATGAAAAGGAATACATCCACTATTAGTATGCGAAGGAATTCATCCGCTCTCTGTTATGTAAAGGAATATATCCACTAGTATTATCCTAAGGAATTCGACCACTGTCTCTGTTATGTAAAGGAATACATCCACTATTATTACGTCATCGACATTAATGTATTCCGCAGCAATTTAATGAGAAACCGCAGCAAAAAAACGGCCTAACCGGTGCCTAATACACTAGTATTTCTTTAAAAAACATAAAGGCAAAAGGGGGCATTTTCGTCAGTTTCGTTCTTGTCCAAACTCAAAAGACCATATTTGGTAAAAAAAATCGCTACGTTTCTTGCGTTTATTGGATATCCAAATTTAAGGGACATTCCATTTCGTGCTCACAACTGACGGTTAAGGCAATATTCGTGCGATTGAGAAAGTTGCAATGTTTTGAAGCATGGGAGTCTTGTGCGGCCGGTTTTGGCCGGCACGGGCGCCAAAATCAAAATCAAATCAAATCAAATCAATTATTTAAGCTCGATAACGTGAGGAGTGGTTGCCCATTCTCCCGAGCCAGGGGCTCATGTAATAAACGTTCGAGCGTTCCGGATCGAATTGGAATTTAGAAGTGTTGGTTTTTGTGGAAGGGGGAAAACCGGAGTATCGGAGTACGCGGAGTAGAGAACCAACAACAAACTCAACCCACATATGACACCGAGTCTGGGAATCGAACCCGGGCCACATTGGTGGAAGGCGAGTGCTCTCACCACTACGCCAACCCTGCTTCTGTGTCGTTTTCTTAGCGGAAAGGATTGTGCAATAAACTGCAGCAACAATTCCAAGTGTAAAGTAAGTACTTTCAAGTTTCCACATGACCCAAAACTACGGAAGGAATGGCTCATAAGACGGCTGAAGAGGGAATCGCTTGTTCAGACCATTTTACATTTCACACCACACAGCCTCAAACAAAATCTCGTGGCAAGGAGTTTGCTAGTTCCAGCTTTCAAGCCACGAAGACTGAGTTGAAAGAATAAAAACGTGGAATCCGAAACAAAAATTGGCCAGAAAAGAAGCAACACCGACAACAATTCAAGCCCGCCGAATAACGGGACGACTTCAAGCGGCAATTCCTAATCTATTCGTTCAGCGTTTGCAAAACGCAGAAAGTTAGAAGTAGGCATTTTCCATCTTGTTTGAAATAGCTGGAAGTAGAGTGATCCTTTTGCTCTCTCTGATAATTCGATCTTATTAAGTTTGCTGGGATGTGAAGAGCTGAGACGTCCGTGCAAACCATTGATATCCTTATCAGTGGCGTACAAATCGAATTTACGTATGTACAGAAGCCGTAAATATATTTGGCCAGAGCCTTTCACTTCGCATCCTTTCGGCAAAGTTAGCGCTTGTTTACATTCAAGGAGGATGATCTTAGTGGTTGGATAATAATATCCTAGAAAGCGGAGTAACTGTGTGTCCTCTTCATACGCCAACCTGGACGGGAGTTTGACCGCACGGGAACAAGTTGTCTCAGATTTATAAGCCGAAAGCTAGGCAATTGCTCCAAATTGAAAATTAATTTTGTCGCCTTAGTTTAAGATATATCGGCAAGCAGAACTTCGATTCAACTTGTTCAAAACTGGTATTGCCAGAACATCGCGAGTATTCATAAAACAAAGCCATCTTTGCATGTCAGACGTGCGAATGTAGGTTGTTTAGCCCCCAAGGCGATTAGCCCCCAGCCTGTCAGCCCCCAACCTAAACCTAAGGTGCTAACATTTCAAAATGAAGGAAATTTATGCGACCACACAACGAAACGGGACGTGTAGAGACAAAAGGAACAAATTCTAAATATTTTTAATTCTTTATCATTTTTTTTAGTGTAAATATTAGTGTGATTTAGTGTAAATATTAGTGTAAGTATTCTTAATGTTTGGAGGGCCTGACTGGGTTATCAGTTGTCCATACTGTCATGTACTACCCTCGTTAAGTAAAGTCACTACCACTACTACTATTTATTGTAACACACTGTTAACAAGGTAACAAAATCCAAAACCCAAACGAATCTCGCTATTTCGAGCATTCTTTTCAGCGCCAACGATACCGGTGGATCTCCACCCTGATTAACAATGTTAAAAATATCCAAACTATATAAATATTGTAAACGATTTACTGTTTAAACTGTGAGAAAGTAGTGCGCAAAATAAAAAGCTGTCAAAACTAAAGAATGTTGGAGTGCATCAAAAAATGGGACCAAAACACTGGAAATTTACGCTGCGGAAATTAACGCTCACAAAAAGAAATTCGCGTTAATTTGATGAAGCATTACTGATTTCCTATAATAAGGTAAGACTTCTGGTTGGGGCTAACAGGCTAGGGGCTAACCGAATTGGGGGCTAATCGACCGGATACCGGACGTGCGTAGAAGCAGGTGCTCTGTAATGTGATACTTTAAAAGTTATAGTGCTAACATCGCAAACACCTCCATTGCGAGAAATGTAAACTGATTTTTTTTAAGAAATTAAGTAAACCTTTGTCCGTCCATCCATTTTTGTGCACTGAGATTTGTGGTCAGTTACCTCGAGCGTTCCCGTCGCTAGTGTTTGACAATTTACGCTACTGAATAATCAAGGTGAATCAGCTTTAGTATTTAGCTTGATATTAGTTTAACTTAATATTTAATAGGATCTTTAGATTTGATAGTACAGTTTTTAGATATTTGAATTTTGTACTTTTTTTTTCTAATTTTGAGGGCCATAAGTTTATCAGCTTTTAACTATTTAGTGTTACCCTCCATAAATAAAGTGTTTGCTTACTTACTTTAGTTTTATTCGTTCGCGCATGTGACTGAATTTCGTTTGAATCGAATCAGGATGCAACGTTCTTGCTTTGCCTATAGACATTTGGTTATTTCGTAGGTCACAAGTAAATAAACTTGATAAAATGTGTTCCCTCTACTTTTCTGGCTGTTTATTTATGCACGGTTTCTTGTTCTTGTTTACTACAACTTCGTTGTCGCTACCCACGTATTTCCTTCTGATGTTACTTTCAGTTTATGATGCGTCTTTTTACCAAGTGTTGCTGAGTTGGCGGTGCGTTTTATAGCCGAGTGCGCGTTATAACCAAAAACTACGGTACTTTCACGTGGAAAGCTCTCTCTATTTTTTTTTTAAAACAAGATGACAGCTTCTCATGTATCCAATAGGTATATTGCATTTTGGCAACATATCTGTTTGTTAAAATCCGACGTTTCGGAGTAGTCATGACTCCATTATCAAGGAAAACATAAACGAGATCATGCAAATTACAGCATTGAAAGCGATTTTGGCGCGAAAAAATTAACATAAGAGGGTGCGAAGATTATAAAAATACTTTCGCACGAATGGAGTCTGATTGCACGTTGAGATTTGGCTTTAATGCTCTTATAAAAAGCATTTCGTACACTAAGCAGTCAAGTTTAGTTTTGCATTTCTTAAGCACTTGGAAACGCTTTAGCAGGTCCTGAGGCGTTGTTCCGTGCATGTTCTTGTAGTGTTAGGCAATGATTGTTGTGTGTCCTTTTACACGATTATGTAAATGTCCGCGTGTGTAACCTACATAACCCGCATCGCACAGGTCACATTGAAAACCATAAACAACACACTGCTGATTTACAATTGGTGGTTTTGTTTCCTTAACATTAAGTTCTTGTTCAATTTTCCGGCTCACAAACACAGGCTGGATGGTGGTATGTATTTTTAGGCTCAAATCCTTAAGTTGTTTCTTCACAATATCCGCTGAGATTTGGTCTTTGAATGGTAAAACCACTCGAATCGTGTCATCTGTCTCTTGAGATGGTGATAATGTACGAAATGCTTTTAATAAGAGCTTTAAAGCCAAATCTCAACGTGCAATCAGACTCCATTCGTGCGAAAGTATTTTTATAATCTTCGCACCCTCTTATGTTAATTTTTTCGCGCCAAAATCGCTTTAAATGCTGTAATTTGCATGATCTCGTTTATGTTTTCCTTGATAATGGAGTCATGACAACTCCGAAACGTCGGATTTTATCGTTCGTTTTTACGGTTTTATGTTTTAAGAAACCTCTTTTAATATATCTGTTTGTACTGACAGAAAAGAGGAAAAACGTACTCAATCTATATATACCATACTCTGAAACCTTGGGTGACAAACCTTTTCCTTTAAAATTCTTAGTGGCATGAATTATATACCCTCTGGAGCTATATAATATTTTATTTTACATTCAAAGGACATAATGATTTATCATCTAAGTGTTTTTATCCTAAAGGAATGCTTGATTTGTTTTGGAAGCAGTTTTGGTGGTATGATAAATACATGTATCTGTACAAATGGTACAAGTAACCACATCTAGATTGGATGGAGTTTATGGGACAATGATTATGTTAAATGTACATCATGCAAGTTATTGCAAGTAGTGTAATGATACATAAAGGTATAATAAAAGGATATATACCACATGGAAAACTATCAGGGAGGTTGGTAATGGCCATGAGATCAGATGTTTAGCATCAGTGTGCAGCCCACCCATTCACAAGCTTGCTCATTTCTAGACCAAGTTATGACTATGTTCTTTTCCCTGGCCATTTCGATACTGACATAAACCAACTGTAGGTGAAATCCTGACAACAATCCCACATAATTCATACATTACCCAAAATCAGAAACTTTTTCCAGGTACACATACTTATGTTGGTGATGGGCTGACAAAAAATATGACAAAGTTTACAAGCATACATATACATATCCATTTAGTGGCTCATTATAAATTGGGCCTTCATTCTCTAGATACTGGTTATAAGTCATCTAAATAACAGCTGCATTTGTGCACACAGCCGTAAAATTCTCATTGTTAGTTATACAGGACATGGAATGTGGTATCTTATCAGATGACTTTGAGATTCCACGACAGCAGACACTTTCCTGTCCAGTTTGCATGCATTTTAAGCTCAAGTCAAGATTGCAAAGAAAAGTAAACATTTCATTAAAAAAGCATATTTGACTTAATTACTGGCATTTTTTCAATTATACGGATACCCCTGTTACAACGACTGTACATGTTACCTAGCCTTGGCGATTTCACGCAGTGTCATCGGAATGAAATCGGACTCATAAAAACAGCTGCATGGAAATTATGGTATTGCATAACAATAAACAGTGAAAATGTACAAAAAACACAGGGAGCATATAAAATGCGTGAAATAAAAGCGAACAGCATGCAGTTGTAATTGTACGGCGACCTTTTCATAGTTTGGTGAATATTAATAAAGGAGAAACGCGGATCAAAACAACAGCAGTGCATTGAAGTATGGCTTCACAGTATACATCGAAAATACAATTAAACACCACAGAGAACAAAGCAAATGCTTCAAGGGCGATTCCAACGTATTTATTGACGTGACGTCACAACAACGTGCTTGTTTCCATTCCTTCCGTGTTAAGCGCGCGGCCAGTTAAGAAACGTCTTCGTACTCCCAGTTGTTTTACTCCCTTAAAAGCTCAGATAGGACAATTTCTACGTGATTTTGTATTCAATTAAGTTGTCCTTTTTAGTGTTCGTTCACTTTGAAATGACACGAAGAAAAGGTTTTCGAAAATTTTGGTTCATTTGACCTTTAATGAATTTTTAATGAAAATCTGATTCATTTCACGCTTGTTCGCGAAAAACTGCAATTAGCAAGAATTTTTACTAACTGCAGGTGAATCCCTTGTTCTTTGTAATGTGCACGTAAATCTTGACATTGTTGATGCATTCCACGACGTTCAAAAGTATATTTTTTTCATTTTTATTCACCCAACACCAGGGGCGTCGTTAGGCATTTACATTCTTAACTCAAGAAGGTTGCAACAGCAACCCAAACGTCGTGATATAGTTAAAGCCAGCCAGTGTCAACCTTTCACCCTCTTTCTTTTTAAAGCAAATTTGGAACAAAAGAAATGCAAATCTCAGTCGTTGGAAATAAGCCCCATCCTCCGCAATTAATCGAAACCAAGCAAAAAAGTGGCTCGGATATATGAACAAACTATTGAACCACCCTAAAATTGGGGCATGAAAACATTTCCTTGGTTGTTTGGTCGACTGAAAAGCTCTAACGTTGTAAGACAGGACTGTGTTGTTCGAGGGATAATATGAGAAAACCAAAAGAATTATGCTCTCCTTTTTATTATACACTGGAGAGCTTTGGTCAGTGAAAAACACCTAGAGATCTTGTAAACATTGAGATTATGCATACTCTGTAGCCAGTTTCACTCTGGTATAAAAAAAGATTACGGTCACGTTGCCGTACTAAATGACTTTTACCTCAGTCTGTGCAATTCCAGGGCTATGTATCGATTGCTTGTACGATTTTCACGCAAATAGGTTATTTTGTGAAAGGGTTCAAGTAGGTTGGCCCATCGTTAGTTCAGTGAATGTCATGTACACCAGCTTATTTTTCAATTTAGACAAAACAGTTGCATGGTAGGATTTATTCATATATTTTTTACAGATCCACTTTTATACAATATGCATGCATTATTCTGTATATTATGGTCTCTGGTAAATGTGCCAGTTATTGTTGATTTCTGATATCGGCCTTTTTAACATTCGGTTGTTTTTTTAAGAAAACGAAATATGCTGGATGTCTTCCACTCGTGTTCGAAGTTGTTCATAATTATTTGAACATCTTGGATGACTTTTGTTAATGTGAAGGCATGAATTATTTTTGAAAATTGAAGGGTGCGCTCTTTTAGGACGTTAGAAAGAGGAAAATACGCCGGGCGCTGAATTGCCAAAGAACGCATATTCTGAAAAGGGAAGACTCTTAGATAATTAAGAATTATTCACCGAAGTGGAGGTAAATAGTGGTGGATATTTACCGAGCCGCGAAGCGACGAGGTAAATATCCACCACTTTCACCGACACTGAGGTGAATAATTGTTTTAGTATATACCACCCAAGCTGAATAATTAGCGGACCAAAACATTACTTTATGTGTGAATATACCGAAAAGCGGTCGGAAATTGTAAAATCTCGCGCGCCGGCTGCTCGGAGGTGAATAGTATTTGCTAATCACCTCCGAGTTAACCAATCAGAGCGCGCGAAAAGCACTATTCACTTGTGTGGTATATACTAATCTGAGATAGTCTGGACCGAGGTCTCAACCTGACTTCCGGTGCCACGTCACGTGCTTGGCGGGCTGCGCACGATTTGTTCCGCCAAACTTTTCCGTAAACAACGTTTTTTCCAAAGGATTGCGAGTAAACCGCATCACAAAGAAGACTACTGAATCCGTTCAAGAGAATAGGCTTGGAAAAGAACACGATTACCGTCTATTGCGACTTTCTATTCAGGAATGGTCTGAAAAGAATGCTCCCGAAAATTATAATAAGCTTATACAGTGTAACAAAATTAATATTGTGCGTGTAAGCATGGGCTCATTAGGGCCGTTTATACGAGAGAAAATAAGCTGCGGCTTACTCTGGCCACGGCTTACATAAGACGCGAACACTCCGTTTAAATGGTACAAAATCTACGTTCACGGCTTTCTCAAGCTGCGGCTTATCCTGGCCTAGGTGTTTTTACTCGTATAAATGGCTCCTTTCGCGTCTTATGTAAGCCGCGGCCAGAGTAAGCCGCGCTTATTTTCTCTCGTATAAACGGCCCTAATGTTTTAGGCACATTAGTAGAAAATCCCTAGCAACAGAAGAGGGGAATTTAAAGATGGGAGGAATAGATTGTAGAGAAAAATTAAACTGTACTGTTCTTATTTTTGTACTCAACAGAGAATTTTCATCCCCTTAACTGTATTATCGCGAAAATTTGAGCCGAAATATGCCTAAAGAACACTCCAGTTTTCACTGTTCAGAGTTATGTATGTTCGAGTTAAGCTTCTGTATGTTAAAGCAAGTGAATTATTGGCGTAGGGAGTCCGTAATACACTGATAGTGTTT
>JAEMWC010000142.1:502500-505000 GCA_016490735.1 Pachyseris speciosa | reverse complement strand
CTATGGAGAAAAAGAACATGCCACGACTGAAATATTATTTTATCACCCCCATTTGCATACGTTTTAATTTGGCGCTAGACATTACTCAGGGGCACCCAACGAGCCAAATCAGCCAAAAGCTGTAGAAAGGTATTTTTAAGTACCCTATGTTGTTTGAAGTATGTTTAAAGTGATGTTCAATTTATTCAATTTCAATTTATTCAACGTATTTACCAAGTAGAGCCTAATAATATAAAAGTAGAACAAAAATAAATAGATCAATCAAAAATAGGTAATCAGATACAAACAGATACAAAAGGTTCAGTCCGTCTCCGCCCACAAATAGCAAAGGCTAATCGCGGTGGGCGGAGCAACACGCAGTCCGTGGTTAACCGATCAACTAATCACATTAACAAATAAAATAAATTACAAAGTACAACAACTAGAACCATTAAGAATTACTAGCAATTATCAGTACAATCACAATACAAACTACAACAATATTAGATTAAAGGAATGAAAACAAGATGATATGAAAACGACAATAGGCGGATAAGAAGGTTAAAAAAAAAGTCTAACAAAACTATGCTTCGTATACATAAGTTATGTAAAATTTGTAATTTTATGCAGATGTTTTCAATAGCTAGAAGAATTTCATCTGTTCGGATTCCCTAGCTGAAATTTTGATTTGCCCGAAAATGTTAGGGAACAAAATCTTCTTTGAGAAAATCCTAGATAAAGATAATTTTCTAGAGAACTATTTTTCTTTTCGAAAATGCTAGCTGACGTTTTTGACTGCCAAAAACAGCAATAACGACCTTTCCGAAAACCTCAGGGGCTATGATTTCCACATTACGAATCTTTTAGGCCACGTTTTACTTACGAAAATCTGAGTGCACTCTTTAATCAACGCCGAAAGCCTAAGGCGAACTACCCTCCACCGAACAGATATCTATCGAAACGTGTCGCTGGGTGCCCCTGATTACTGTTCGCCTGTTAGAGGATTCTTAAATTCTTTAATCAATGCAAAAAGAATCCTCCCAGCATACTGATTTCCAAAAAAAAAGCATTGTGTTTTCCCAGGTTTAAATTCTATACACATTACCCAAGACTGATGGAACTACCCTGAGAGTTGTTGCAAGAAGTATCAAAGCTCTTCTTCAATAATTGCAGTTTGATATTCAGTTTCAATCAATACTTTCATGATTACAAATTGACATCAGAAAATGTCTTTTTATATATTGATTTATGACGCCGTTATTTTAATCAAAATAGAAAAACAGAAAACGCTTCATGCATAATGCATGATTCTCAGCTTGCGGCAGCGCGCCGTTCTGCCGTAGGTGATTTCATAACACAACAGTTCATATCGCAGGGTCTTAGTTTAAAGATAATACATTATCTTCCTCAGCTGCAGTCTTCATGCATATACGTAACGGGGACCGCGCAGCAAGTTTTTTTAGTAGGGGGGGGGGGGGGGGGAGGCGCTAAAGAAAGGCGCGTGGACAAAATTTGGGGAAGGGGGTTAAAACGATAAAACTATTAATTTTTTTTCCACATCTTCAGTGATGTTGCTATCGGGTCTCAAAATTCACCATCACTAATTGAAATATCATAGACAGTTATACCAATGATATCAAGTGAACCTTTAATTACTATAAATAAGCCAGAAATCCAACGATTTTGCTTGAGCTGCCTTGAACTCAGTATGAGCTGAGTATGATATCAAGAATTATGCAGATCTCGGAGGGTGTTATCCGCCGAAGCCGAAGGCTTGAGGAAGATACTTCCCTCCGAGATCTGCATATCTTCATATCATACAAAAGCCGAGTTCAATAATTGTTTAATTATTCATTCAAAATATTTCCACGGCTCCGAAATTTAACAAAACGATAACGATAAGTGAATGATATTAAAGTTACTGTACATCATATACTTGAAAAGTGCCAAACTTACGCTTTCTGTTTGTGTTGCGGTCGGTAAATTCGTTTGCGATGTCAATGGTGGAAAGCCTGTCAGTTCTTTCTTTGTGTATGTTTAAAGCTGTCAGGTTACTAAATCGTTCCCGGTTCATCCTTGAACGGAGCCATGTTTTTAGCCTCCGGGCAGTCGAAAACGATCTTTCACCGGCTGCACTGGTTGCCGCATTTACGAGAGTGAGCTCGCGTAGCGTGATAACTTCTTTTATCATTTCCCGTTCTGGGTTGGTAGCTCTTTAATTTTTACTATGATGTGGTCAAAACACGAATAATCACCGTCCTTCAGCAGTTGCAGTTAACATTGAAATGTTAACATCGTTTTACAGTTTTTCCATAAACTTAAGCTCTTTGGATTTGTCCTGAGAATTGAGGGTCTTAATTAAGAGAGACTCCATCTTCGCATACGTATCAAAGCTTGGCTGGTCAAAACGCTGGTCAATAGCGTTCATCATCAAGTCAATAGCTTCAAACTATATTCACCTGTAATAGTCTTGTGCGGTCACAGGATATGTTGGCCTCCAGTGCCAATTTCAATTCTTCTC
>JAEMWC010000142.1:462500-495000 GCA_016490735.1 Pachyseris speciosa | reverse complement strand
TCGCTCGTTCTTTCGCTCGCACCAAATATCTGAGAGCCTGGAATAGGGTGAAGAAATACCTACCTACCTACCTACCTACCTACCTTAACTTACCTTAACCTACCTTGGATAGGCTTGAGGAATTCAAATTTTAAAAAAAATGTGACAGTAATGAAATTTACTAGCCAGTTGCGGCAATTTAGCCAGTTCATGAGTCACTCAGCTCTGCACATACATGCAAGTCTGGCCAAAGTACGAGGATGTTTGTATTATGGCATCTTACATTCACCCGTCAACTGTAATCCTTCCTCCCCTTCCAAACTCGTGAATCCAAATGTGTGTTTTAGCACCACTGTGGTATTGGAATCTTGTCAGAGTTCAGAATATTTTATTGGCAATTATTTGATTGACGTTCATCAAAGCTCAGCCTTTCCAGTTGTGGGCCTCTTTTGGAGCTAGTAGAGCGCGTGTTATAATGGGGTGGAAGAAAAGGGGAAAACTTTTAACAAAATACCTACCTGCAGACTGGCAAATTTCGTTCTATCTCGTGGCGTTCACGTTGTAAATTGGATAGAGTCAGCGATGAAGTCAGGTTAAGCACGCGCGCTCGCGAAAATTGTTGACTGAGTGAAACGCGCGCGTGTTCCCATGAGAGCGTCGGCTTTTGTGCGCGCTGGACTTTCCCAGAGCGGAAGAGGAACTGTTTCTCTTCTGGCCCTATTTTTTGTAAAACATTTGGAAAAACAGTCAAAAAAGTAATTTATATTTACAGTGAACACGACCAGAATAATCGAACTGATGACGTGGGCTGCTTTTTGGATCACATAAAGATCATTTCCGAGAACTTACTTCAGCGTGACGATAGCAAAAGTTTTTTATTTATTTTTATTTTTATTATCTTGCCACACAGAATAAATTACAAATAGAATAGAAAAGATAATAAACAGCTAATTAATATTAAATTTAAAGTGAACATACAACTTGGAAGGAGTGACTGTGGCGGGGAAATCTCCGAGAAGCAAAGCTTATGAGGAATAGGAAGTACTAAGTAGGAGAAACTGAAACTTTTTCGTGAATCGTCCGAAAATAGCGCACTACGTCATGTCAGTCGCAGAGAATAAAGACACGAAACTCCCACGAAATTGCGTGTTTCATACCGCGCGGGGACCTGGCACTACCGGATTTTTGCGGACTTTTTAAAAATTCCAGCTTCAAGATGGCGGGTGATTAGGAAAAACACGAATCAAAACATGTCCCTTACGAAGAAATATTTGCCGATATTAACTCGGAGAATCCGCCAAAGCTAAGAAAAGAAAAGCTGCAATCTTTCTGCAATGCCTTGAACTGAAAGTATCCGGCGAGAAAAAAGAGCTTGTTCAAAGATTAGAGCCACTCGGCAAGTGTAAGGAGTTATTCCATAAAAAAAAGTCGCCCGAATCCAAGAAGATTATAAGTTTTCAACTGCACTCGATCCTGCTTCTATTCCTCTTCCATCTGCAAGGTGGAAGGTTATTGGCAAGAACACAGATGTAGCCGTACCGATCGTGACCGAGAGCACCATTAAAGAGTATCAAAAAGCTAAGTATGCTGGAGGAGAAGGGCCGAGTACAGAAAGGCTTACCGATTATCCTCTTCGAGAAGAATAACGTCAGTCAAAGCTATATCGATATAGTCATCATACTTCGAGAAGGAAAGAGTGGGGTTTTGTTTGGAAGTGTTTCTTGGGGAGCTCTCTTAATGATGCTGGCATCTCATTCCAAAGTTTAGCTCCTACTCTTGAGAAAGCTCTTTTTTGGATTTCTAACCTAGATTTCTTAATATAGAATTTATTTGCTGACGAAGACCGAGTGTTATAAGAGTGAACACTGGTAGTGTCGCTGAATAGGTTTAAAATGTTACAAGGTACTTTCCGGTTTCGTATATCATGCATTCAGCAACAGACGGATTTGAAATAACGTACAATTGAACTTGAGTTCTTCATTCAAACATACCTTGTAAGAGTTATTGAACTTGTAATTTATGTTAACGATTTAACGATTTAATGACTTGGTACAATCTGTTTAAAAATTAAGTAAGTCTGCTCTTGTAAATTTATTAAATTTTTGTAATTGTTTTGTATGACTGTTCCGCCCAGACTAGCAATGCTATTTGCGGAACAGTCCTTTCTACGCTGGATATTTATTCTATAAATAAAAGTTGTTGTTGTTGTTGTTGCTACGGAAGCTATTGAACATTCTGGCGTTATGTATGTGAAGGCTATGATTCTGAAATCATATACACGGAGTGTTTCTAAACCTGCAACTATCCTTTTTGCTAACAATACACCTGTAAAAGCATATTGTCAATGTGCAATTGGAAAAAGTGGACTGTGTTGCCATGTGATAGCCCTATTAATTGAACTTAATTATTATCGTGACAACAAGAAAATCTCAACATGTCATGCACTGAGAAGCTTCATAAATGGCATAAGAAGGGAACCTCGGTGACCAAAAGAACAGCGACTCAAGTTAAGTTAAAATACTTGAGAAATTTACGCGGAGCAAGAAGAGATATGAAGAAAGTCAGGGCGAAGAAAAAAGTTGTGAAGCCAAGTGATGGTACCAGTGACTACAGTGACTGGTATGAGAGAGACGTTTTGGAAATGGAAGGGAAGGTAATGGCCAAACTTGATACCATAAAACCTAGCGTTGAAAGTCATTTTTTCTCAGTCTTGTCTCAGCACAAAAAAAAAGTCGGGCTTATTTCTACATCTAAGATACAAGGCTGAATTTGAAAAAAAAAAAAAGAGCTGGAAATGAATATGATGAAGACGTGTTGAAACCAAGGTTCGGAGAGAGTACAGAGGCTGTTTGGAGACCAAAATGTGACGCACCTGAATCAAACAATGTCTCGACAAAGGTTGATCAAAGTGTAACCAAACAGCAACCCAGCCTCCTGCAAAGAAGTAAGTACGTCCCTGTTGATCAGTGTACTAATGACTGGAGGGCTCTTAGAGTTGGAATAATCACTGCCAGCAAAGTTCCGGCATTACTTGGATTCTGTGGGATAAAAGAATTTGACAGTGCTTGGTTTTCACTAAGGAATAATATTGACGAAAGTATGTTAAAAATCGCCAAACTTTGTCAGAGGCAAGCAAGAAGAAAGAAATGCTCTTGCCAAGTTTTCTGAAGACCAGTGAGTGTGGATACTTTAAACACCCCAGGGATAAAATGTTTGGTGTAAGCCCGGACGGAGTGAGCTCTGGAGAACTGGAATTCTTGGTTGAAATTAAGACTCGCTCCCTGCCAAATCAAAGTCAGCTAGCAAAGTTAAAGCAAGAAGAGACTGGAGCAAAACTAAAGGCTGCTCAAACTCTACTAACACAACTTAGTATAGTGAAATTTAATATTTTCCTGTTTTTAATTCTATAGACACTCATCTTCACTAAAGTGCCAATGCAGGGTCTAAAAACTTAACAAGCTAGTGGTACCCTAAATGATTACCACATACAATGAAGTTACCATTTTAATATGCACTTTCTCTTTATTTTACATGTAGATCACAGGGAGTCACCTAGTCCAGTGCCACTTGCAAATGGAATGTAGGGAAACATCATTAAATTACTTGATGTCTTATGTTCCAGAAAACAAAGCCACATCTTACTTTCCTGTTTCTAAAAATCATGTTTTGACTGAAATTATGCTTGAGTTGTTAGTAGATATGTATGACAAGAAGCTCTTGTCAGACCCCTGGGCATATTTTGAACACCAAAGCCTTGTGCAACTAGGAAAGAAACTTGAAGGCTCAGTGCCTAATTTTGAAAATATGCGACATTTTCGATCCTGGGTTAACTCTCAAGCAAAGCTAATTAGGCCCGTAAGTTTTAAAAAACACATCTAATGTGCTTCTTCTATGATGACTGACCCGTAGCAGACCTTGGCCAGGAGAAGTCTAAATTTAAGGTCCAAGGTAGACTACTGCATAGCTGTACACATTGTTACAATAATATCCGTCCACATAAATGTTTACATTAGTAATTAGCAATTTCAGGAAATATCTGGACTCCCTGAATGGTTTGGATTGATTACAAAATTCTGAGGAATAGGGTTTTTTTTAGGTCAAGGATTTTCTGATTTTAGGAAGAGTAAATATAACATGTTTTCCACATGAAGGGTAAAGATATATATATATATATATATATATATTTTTTTTTTTTTTTTTTTTTTTAATAGCCCAATTAGAAACAAAAACACAGTGTACATTTTAGCTGTCTATAATAAATAAGAAGCTGGACAGGTTGTATCAAGTTCATCACTGTTTACAGCCAATCAAAACTTGTCTAATGGACCTAAATGAAAAATGAAAGTGGTACAGTTGCATCATGAGACACTTCCCTTGACTTTGATTTTGTTGCATCTTTTGCACAGATGGGGTGAAACAGCATGTTTACAATATTAGCCAGCACTTTGTATACACATCCTAGAGGGTCAACTCTATTCTTGGGCCAGCAAGCATTCAAAATTGACCAATCCCGCATGCGCCCAATGTAATTTTCATTGTATATTCGTAGCATGGCCACATCAAAGTTCTTTGCTATATCAGTCTCTTCATACTGTGCATCAATTAATTTCATTGGAGGGCAGTTGTGGCACAAACCTTTGGCATGACATAAGTCTTCGATTCCAAACCCTTTATCTGTAAGCAATGTAGCACCTTGTCTTGTATCATATCCAGCAGTTCACAGTCTGCAGTTCAGTCATTATCCGTGATTGACCCTGCGTATGTGTCAGTGCACATTACAAGACTGCCAAAAGGTGTTATCCAAAATTCCTGTTTTGCCAGTGTCATGGTTCTTGTATGTACTAAATGTTGCATTGCTGATGTCAAAGTTTTCTGGTGAAGCAATCCAGTTCTCTGGGCAGTCTCCCAGCAACACTGTGTCCTGAAAACCAGATGCACAAAAATCCAGAAACGGCACCTCTCCAGGGCAAGGACTTATGTCTAACTGATCAAACAGAGTTGACAGAAAAACACCCCATGCCGTAACGATTCTGGATTGAGTTGAAACACTGGTGCCTGTCATGTATCCAACAATACCAAGGTGAAGTGCATGTCTGCATACTGTCATAAAGCACATCAACTCAGTCCTTTTTGTCAACTTTCTCGGTTGGTGAGTTTTACAATCGGGGTACATTATAGCAGGTATGTAGGGCTCAAAACAAGCAAACAGGCAATCAAAGTCTTCAACAGATAAGCCAGTCATGTGGAAAAACTGCTTTGAATTCTTTTTCAAGCATTTGTAGGATAAAGTTGTTTTCTCATGCGTGTGCACAAACTGTTTCAGCTGAGACTGATATGTTTCATTTTCTAATTGTAAGTTTTTGACCAGATCACTTAATTGATTTGCTTCATTTGTTTTTGTTCTCAGCTTTTCTTTAAGTTCATCAATTTCCTTTTGTAAGATTTCATTTTTAGAAGGCTCATTACTGCTGCTATAGGAGAGAACCCTCCTTTTCTTTACCTTGCTGCCTTCTGACTGTTGTTGCATACACCGTTTTGCACACTCTATTTTGCTGACTGGGGTTGTTTTGTTTGTTACCTTACGCTCAGCAAACTCAGGTGCGCATGGCATATCTGGAAGATCATTTAAGTTATCGCGTTCCCCTTTGTTCCAGTGAGCAGAGCAAATGAAATCCCGTTTGAAGTCAATTCCTTTGTTTTTCAGAATTTTGTTACACTCACGCCGTTTCTCGGGGCAGTCTGCGATTTCGTTTAGTCTGTAATATTTCAAGTCCTTATTTTTAGTGCGCCAGGAATTAGTGCAGAGCGTAGCAGCACAATGCCAGTGCTCTTGCTTGACTTTTGGAGACTCGTGGCTTCCTGAATCAGTAAACTTGATGCTTGGTAAGTCCTCTAAGTTCAGTCTTTTGCCACACGACCAGTTCTTTGAGCAGATGACCTGCTTCTTAAAATTTACGTCCTCTTTCCGCTTTCCTAGCACTTCTAAACAAACATCCTGTACCGTCTTTGGTTAGGAACCCACTTTGGTTAAAGTGTAGTACTCTACATTTGGATTTTTCCACGAGTTTCTGCAGTAGTTACTAGCACAAGACCAGTGCCAACCTGCACGAGCAGTCTTCCCATTTTTCGCCGCCATCTTTGAGGAAAAAAATCCGGTAGTGCCAGTACCCCGCGCGGTATGAAATCACGCCAGTGTACTTCCGTCCAAAATGGATGCCCAGGCTGAAATGATCAATGCAAATCGTGTCAATACCCCGTGTTAAAACCTTAAGATTGATGAGTCAGTTTTCAGAAAAAAGCATGGAAGAACTTTCTCGTAAGTTTTTACTCCTTCAGGATCGTGTGGGAACTAAGGTAGAGCGAACCATACGTTCGTTTGATCTCTCAACGAAACGAGTACCAACGCAAGTGTTACGAGGCGAGTTATTACAGGCTCTTTCCGAAGCTGAACATCCGGAAGATTCTTCGAAAATTGCTCTTGGTGGTATTGAAAGAAAGACCTTAAGGCTCGAATGTGCCTTGGTTTGTATAACGCGACTGACAGAAGAGGACGCTAACTTGCTTTTGGCCATCTCTTCAGCGGAGGAGAGGTATCAAACATACATGGACAGAATTCGGTTCGAGTTTGGCAAAAAAATTATACGGGGAAGTAGAGTTTTTGTTGCTGTGAAAGGCATCTCCAAGAAATTGCCGGGAGTCGTGTGGTACAAAGGAGAGTTACCATCATGCTATGGCACAATGTTTGGAGTTGAATTAACCGTAAGTAAGACAGGAAAGCTTTTATATTTACTACTCAGCAGTAATGAACCAGTCATTAGAGTCCTAAAGTGTGAATTATGGGATTTGTTGAGATTTTCAGAAGGAGCAAGATGAAAAATGCTAACTTGTCAAAAATCAGCATGTTAAACAAATTGGCTCTACTGAGATATTACCACCGTTATGCTCCATACAAATCCTTCTAAATTTCACTCGGCGCATAATTTAGAAGGATTTGTATGGAGTCAACAGAAGAAAATGCCAATTTTTGGCAAGTAGGCCTTTCTTATGATGTTCTTTCTGAATATCTGAACAAATCCCTTAATTTCACAAATTTCGTTTTTGTGACTATTTTGCTAAATTTTATTTTACTGTGCTTTTCATAATCATGTGGAATTTCATCTTCAAGCACCAACCATGCACCAAACCGCATTTTGGCTTCCATCAATCAAGTTGCGTGCACAATTCCGTAAATTTGCATGTACACGTGAACCTTCCGAACATCACTCAAAGAGTTCTCACAGTATAGTATTGTTCATTACCAAGAATACGAATATGGTCCATTGAACAGATAAGCAGCTACAGATAAACCTGAATCAGGAATACAACAACAGGAATACAACAACAACAACCACAGGCAGAAGTTACGGAAGTTAGAAGAAGTTAGAAGTTAGATATTAATTTTTATGGCAGTTTAGGGACTGTGGAGGGGAAGGGGCTGGTACCTCACTATAGCTCTACCACTTTTATTATTGGGATTGCTTTTTGGGGCTTCAGATTGATGACGTGAATAATATATGAATTTTACACTTGAACTTGGCCAGATGTTTGAGCCCTACCCAGGGCGGGGATGTACAAAAAGTAACCAGGGAATCCAGCTGTTGTCTTGTAGTCGATATGCTGTTTCTCTCTGAAAGTAGCCAGGGATCTAGTCCAGAATTATCAGAATTGTCCGGGGAAAATCTCTGCGCCCCGGCCCTTAATGACAGCCCTGCCATCCACTTTATAAATGGTCTCCGTGGTCCCTGCAGGTGCAGATACTAAGTGGTGCAGCATACTTCTCATTTAATATTGCATTCAAGTAATCACCCTTTGTTAAAAATTTGTCATGTACAAAGGATTATAGACTGTATATTGCTTTTATAGTAATAATAATAATAATAATAATAATAATAATAATAATAATAATAATAATAGACTGCAAGTGGTCTCTAATTTTGGCAATGGATTTCCGGGCAGTCGAAAGACACGTGTGCATGAAGTTTTTCAGCGCTTCCCTCGTGTCATATCTCCTCGCAACTTTGTGCGCGTACGTATCTTTCGCCCAGCCCACAATCCATCGATGAAATTAGAGACTACTTGCAGTCTATAATAATATTTATTGTTATAATTCTTGTCATTGTTATTACATGTTATTATGACTGCTGTCCTGTGAGAATTGGTTTTCTGTGTAGCAGAGTGTGATGCTTGTGAATCTTTGGTACTGCTGTAAAATAATTAATTTGCTGAATTTCACTCCAGACTAGCTAGAAAAAAAATTGTTTGACACTTAGTAAATTTACTCTGGTTTAGTTTTTCATTATACACTTTTAAAAAATGTGTCCCTCTTGAGAGTACAGGAGTTATATTTGGCTGGTTGCTTTCATTAACATTTGTTCTGATCACCAATGTTGTTTAAAAATTAATTAATTTCGCAGCTTCAATGGCTTACTGTCAAAATCCATACATAGTTTCAAAGCAAACTAAAAGGTCATGTACTGTATCACGTGCGTTACTTTTTATCCTTGAAATATTTTCTTGTTAAGATACTGATGGGATATTGTTTATTTTTTGTGAAAAAGCACAGGGATTTGTCTAATAGCCAAATATCAGTAGCTTCTGTATGTACCGAAGCTCCAAAGAAACCCCTATCACAAAACCCCAAAAACAATAGCAACAACTATGTGCTCCAGTGCCTATATGCTCCGGTACATGAAGAAGCACCCCAAATATCTATCAGATCAGAAATAAGCTTTCAATGCTCACACATGCCTACATGTGTTAGTTACAATGCTTTATGACAGTGGTGAAAATGGTCACCAGAATGTATGACTTAAGTTCTATTAATTATTAGTATAAATCTACTAGTGTTCTATCACGAATGCCATTCTCTGATTGGCTATGCTACTCGCTATCTATTTAAACAATAGAGTGTTTCTGTCAAGGAACTATCGGCTGATAGTTGCCCCGCAGAAATTTGATGTTCTTAAAACAAATATTTGCCCGAGAAGCGAAGCTTCAAGGGCAAATATGCTAGTTTTAAGAACATCAAATTTCCAAGGGGCAACTATCAGACCGATAGTTCCAAGACATAAACACTCTATTGTCTTTATTGTTCACCACTAAATTTTCTTCCGCGCGCCACTTCAAAAACTTCAAAAAAACAACGTGCCACAAAAAAAAAAACAACAACAACAACGCCGTCAAAAAAACAACGCACCACTTCAAAACGCTTGTTTAGTAGCGAAAATTTTTCACGGACGACTACTATCCATCCGGGTATTTTCCTCGGACAGCCACTATGGGCTGATAGTGTCTCTCCGCGGATGAACACTATCACGTCACGTGATCAGTTTAAACCAATAAGAATCGGAGAAAATTTAGTGGTGAACTATAATCTGTGAGAGATTGAAAATTTTCCACTCAATAGGCTACCAAAGCAACGATATAACCTGTTAGAAACGTCCTTAATTTTGGTTTTAAGCAAAATAACTGAAAAACGAGCTCGGTGACCCCCATTTTTTATTATTGAAAATTAATAAGCGTATCAAGATCCAACTTTTAGCAAAGTTTAAAAAGAATTGTACTAGTGGATTTAGAGCCACCTTATATTATTGAAAATTTAAGATGGCTCTGAATCCACTAGGAGAATTTTTCTTTAACTTTGCAAAAAGTTGTATTTTATTATGCTAATTATTCATCAACAATAAAAAATGGGGGTCGCCGAACTCGTTTTTGAGTTATTGTGGCTTAAAGCTAAATTAGGGTTGTTTTAAACAGGTTATAGTGTGGCTATGGTGACCTATTATGTCAAAAAAAGTTTCATTACTTGTTCATGAGTGATTGGGCATTTGTTTGATACTACTATAAAGGTAATGATGTACAAACATTGGTAGCAATGATCCATCAAAATAAAGTGCTGAAAAATGCTGGAAACTGATGCGAGCCACCTTAACCCATTGGCACCCATGCCAACCAAAACCGGCCGTAAAAAAAATCCCATGCTTCAAAACATTGCAACTTTCTCAATCGCACGAATATTGCCTTAACTGTTAGTTGTGAGCACGAAATGGAATGTCCTTTAAATTTGGATATCCAATAAACGCAAGAAACGTAGCGATTTTTACCAAATATGGCCTTTTGCGTTTGGACAAGAACGAAACTGACCGTTTTTAACGTCAAAAACAACGGTATGTATGTATGTATGTATGTATGTATGTACACAACTGCACATCTATTTGTTTCATGTGACCACCTTTCTACCAACCAAATTCTGTGTCTGCCAATAGCTTCATGCCAGCCAAAAAATTGTCAAACATTAATATCTGTTTCAAAGCTTTTTAGAGTTGTTTTATTTTCTCTGAAAAATGTGTGCTCTTCCCCAATTCCATCGAATTCCATAGCCCTCAAGTCAAGGTCTGCTCTTCCCATATACCAGTAGTTGTGAATGATGCAAAAATATACTTCTTTACTTGAAGGCATTGTTCTGAAAATCAGTAAATTAGTGAAAATTCAAAAACCAGAATACTGTACACCTTATTCCAAAATGGCAGCCAATTTATTATTCTTTTGTTTGCATGCTAATTAGACCTCTTTGCCTCATTTTCACTTCAAAGTTCTTTTGTGGCTTTGCATGTTGACGAGGCAAAGAGGGCTAATTAACATGCAAACAAAAGAAGAATAAATTGACTGCCATACTGGAGTAAGACGTATGACAGGCAATTTCCATCATTATGCATGAACACTGGACTCAGTTATAACAAGAATGACAACTTTAAGGATTGTTCTGTGTTTTCATAGGAACACCATCGAGGTTTAGTGACAACAGATGGAACATTTATTTATGAACATCCACTGCTGCCCGAGTGGTATTCAGTGGCCTTTGGATCTGTTGGGTTTCTGTTGTCAGCTTAGTTTGCCTTTTTTGTAGTAGCTTGTGCATACAATGAGGATAAAAAAGCCAAAACTTAAGTGCCTGGGGAATTTTGGGATGGTGTAACATTGATACACTGTAAGGAAATGATAAGACTAAGATTTGAAATGTTCATCTTCTTTTCATAGGAACAGCCAGGCGAAGGGACAACAGATGGAACATATCAAAACACTCGATATTTTACTTGCGCTTCAGATTCTGGTGTGTTTGTTGGACTTGATAAATTAACACCACGAGATGAATCTGACTTTAAGGTAGGAGACCTAACAGAGTTGTAAAACCATCACTCAAAGTTAGGAGAAACTTATGTTTACAGAGTTTAGTTTGACAATATATAGTTTTATGAACTTTGACAGTTTGATAGTTAGTGTATTAGCAGAGTTTGTTTGTTTGCTGTTGGACTTTGCCTCTAGAACAAAAAGGGGAGATGTTGTTTTAACTTATATGAATTAGGTATTTGGATCTGCTACTTGGGATGTATTTTGGGTAATTAAAGATGGAGCTTTAAGAGAAACACGTACAGCTCTTCATCTCATTATTTAAACCTGAATAACACGATAGTTACTAATCTGTATGACAAAGTAGGGTGAGTTTAGATAGTAAACATTATTTCCATGTAATGGTTAAAGCTCACACATTTAAAGTGCACCTAATCCCCCATTCTTTTCCCTCTCAAATGATTTCCTAAATTATAATAAATTTAGACTAGAAGCACAACTGTGAAAGACGTTTTGGATTAGGTTCTTGAATCTTTGATTTTCTGCACCTCACTCCACATTCTTTGACTTAATTTTATATCTATCGACTTAAAGTTACTTCTGCAAAATCTCACAAACATTACTCTAAATTTCCTTTCAATTTTCTGGCAAGTGCAGAATTGAAGAATATTCTGAAAAAAGGGCACATGTTGTCAATTGGGCTTAAAATCCTTATTTATTTTCATTTATATTGCAACTTGTGAAATGCTTTGCTTTAAAATTTATATATCAGTTGGAATTCACCTTGAAAGAACCTAACCTACAGTATGATACAATCAGAGCTTATTGTGTCATACGCTTACGCCAAGGTTGGTTACAGGTGTTCACATAAATCAAAATTCAATTTAAATTAACTATTATTAAATTACTTACTATAAAATTATATATCATATGAATTAGCCTGACTAACCTCGTTCGGGATAACAAATTCTTCAGAATTTTTATCTAAAAAAACGAGGTTTTTCAGGCTATTTTGAATACGAACATAAGAATAATTTAAAGGCAGCCACTTTTGCATTCGGTATATGGGGATTTCTGTGCATGTTCCACAATAAAACTGAGGCCTGGTTTGCGTCTTTCCATGACAATTGCTTGGTACTTTGCTGGGTTTCTTCTCATACCATTTTACTCATACCATCTGTCTACACGAGCGAGGTCATTGTTGATGCTTTCTTCAATTTTAGCGGACTCTTTGTCAGCATAAAATATCTGCGTGTCGTCTGCATAGGCAGACAAACTGCTGTGTTTGATGACATGGACGAGGTCGTTCATGAATATGTTGAATATCAAAAGACCTAGGACGCTTCCATGTGGAATTCCTGCTCATTGACATTGATTTGTAAGGTAATCCTTGATGAGCTCGGTGTTGTCGTCAGCGCCATAAGCTCTGAACTTTTCCACTATTAAATCATGTGGCAGAGTGTCAAACGCCTTAGATAGGTCCATTGATACAAGGCCAATAATATTCTGATTATCCATGTCCCTTTTCCTCTGCTCCTTGAGGCTGAGGAGGGCGGTGTCAGATCAGTGAGATTTCCAATATGCTAGCACGTAATCATGGAAAATGTCTTCAAAATAAGGGCTGAGACTCGAGTGGACTAAGGTTACAAACACTTTAGAAAGGGACAGCAAGATAGTTAAGGGTCTGTAATTTGTTTTATTAAGGCGACAGTCTAAACATACGTTGTGTATGCAGCAAAAGAGTAAAGCGATTTCAGATTGAAACTTTGTGTTGTTTTTGAACAGGATACAAGGGATGGAAATACCAATGGTAAGCTACGTGGCAGACACGTTTTTGTTTGTAAGAGAAATTGTGCAATCTTTTTACCCATTGAAGCTGTTCTACCGGAGGAAAACTTTGATGAGAATCCTGTTAAGGCAGAAACCAGACGAAAATTTGAAAAACATTCAACGACATTAAGTTACTCACGACATTAAGTTTCTCAAACTCATTAATAATTCATTACGTCAACTACCAATCACTGGATGTATAAAGCGTTTTCGGTCACTCATGTAAAAAAATAAAATCACCAACCATTCAATAGATAAAGTCAAGAAATTGGGATATTATAGAAAAGTTATAAATAAACAACTTGCCATAATCTCAGGGCCGTGCGATATCCCATACTCGAGTTATTGGGCAAAATGTACCACTCAAAATTAGTGTTCTGTATGGAAACGCCATCTTGGTGTCCCTCTGAGGGACACCAAGATGGAGGCCAGAAACGAGTTTAAAGATGTTTCTTAATTACTTAAGCTATTTCAAAGCCTTTGTTCTCTCTGTTGAGCTTTCAAACATTCACATAGACGCTTCTGTTACAATGTTGGCTTTTCAAACCTCAAAAACACATGGCGAATCGATGTTTTCATGCAAGTGACATGCTTGTGAGCAGACATCTTTATCTCACGCACTGTGAAAAACTCTAAAATTCAAACTGCTCTATTTTCAAAACAAAGCAAGCTACCGAGCTGAAAACATGCAAGCAGATACATTTCTAAAATGTCTTTTAAGTGATGAAGATAAAAATGCAAGTTTGTTAACTATTACATTTATACTGAAACAATTAGATGATTTGTTCTCTCTCTCTCTCTCTCTCTCTCTCTCTCTCTCTCTCTCTCTCTCTCTCTCTCTCTCTCTCTCTCTCTCTCTCTCTCTCTCTCTCTCTCTCTCTCTCTCTCTCTCTCTCTCTCTCTCTGCGCCCTCATCAGCTATCACACGATACAAATCTCGTGCTCAGAGAAACTTACTTAATATTTAACTATTAGATTATGAGCTCGAGATTTCTATCGCGTGATAGCTGCTGAGGGCGCCGTCCGAAACAGCTATCATGCATAGAAATCGAAGGAAATAATCTGATTGTTTTTAACAAAAATCTACTAGTCGTTCAAACCTAAACAATCAAATTATCTAAATCTTCCTCACAGATACTTCGAAAACGTGAAGAACCGGCCGCCAGAATAGATAGCCAGAATAGATAACGAGTAGCGTGGCCACTACTCAATGTCTACTACTCAGCATGTTCTACTGCAAAACAGATAACGAGTTTCGTAGTAAAAGAACAGCATTCGTGAAAGAATGCTAGTACATTTATAGTAATAAATATAGTTCATCCCTATATTTTTTCGAGTCGTTGTGGGCTGGCTTTGACCATGTAATATGACAAGTGTTCATTTATGGAGAGACATAGTCGGGAACAGGATTCTTGTAGCACAAACGCTGTCACTGGTGGTTTGCACCTGGTCTGAAGGCAGTACTAATGATCCAGCTCACTGATGCTCCTCTTGAAACTGACTGAAGAGTTTCCACAGACCAGATTGATGTGCATAGATGTGCATTGATGTTTCATAGTTTGAAAGCTGAAGGGATAAAGCTAAACCAAAACACAAAAAAGTTTAGACTTGTTATTTTATTCTATGCTAGTTGCTTGGCAATGGGCGAAAGACTGAAAAAAAAACTCAGAGTCCCTGGCAGGAATCGAACCTACAACCTCCGTAACACCAGCTGGATGCTCTAACCACTGAGCTATTGGAACCCCTTTAGTCTTATGGCCAAACCAGGATTTTACCAAGTTGGCTACACCCCTTGGGTGGCGAGCTGTTCTTGGTATTATTTTAAAGCTTAGAGCCTGCTGATTAAGAATCTGTTTGTTAACACGTAGAAAAAGTGTCCAAAGACCTATCCTGGACAGCGTTGACCACAATATTCCCAGAGTCCTCAGGCTCTTTGGCCAGTGGTTAGTCGCCAGGAGAGACTCTGGGATAATGGACCGCCATTTTCCCAGAAAATCTGGGGTAAAACAATGGAAGCCGGTACGGGCCAGCCAATCAAAAAATTTGAATTTTTTCGATTATCCCAGAGTCTCTCCTGGTGACTAACCGCTGGCCAAAGAGCCTGAGGACTCTGGGTATGAGATTGCGTTGACCACTTCTTACTTACAACACTTTAACAGTCAACGGCCAACAATCCGCTCCACTGTGGAGACCGAGAGCGACAACAAGATTGCCTTTCTAGATACGTCAGTCCCGTGAGAAGCAAACGGCAGCCTTACCACCAGCGTCTACAGGAAGCCAACACACACTGGCCAGTACTTGGGGTATCCTCGTTTCTTTGCATGGTCGTTTCATTCCAAGTTAAGTCAAACTGGTTTCGTTCCATAAGAATGTTGTTTTGTTCCATTCAAAAGTTGTTTCGTTCGACAACAGACATAACCTTAAAACGAAGTATACAGTTTACCTCAAGCCGAGCAGCAGCAGCAGATGAAGAAATTTGTCTCAAATTTGTCCCTCTCCCCAATCCTCTCGCGCGCCAACTTAATGGAGTAAAGACCCGGACACGCGCCTAGCAAAGAGTATTGAAAGTGTAAACAAGGTCTTGTTTCTCAAGATGTGTTCAGGATCTCATGTCACAAAAGCATTTAAAGGAGCACTGTCACCGGCACTAAGCCTAGTATTTACAGAAAAACTTTTAAATTTCGGATTATCAGTTTAAAACTCTTAAAACTTTTTGTGTTTTTGTGGAATGAAACAACTTTTGTATGGAACAAAGTTAGTTTGACTTGGAACGAAATGACGTGGAACGAAACAACAGTAAACCCAAGAGGTATCCGAGCCTCTTCGCCGTTGCCTAGAACAACAAGGCGTTTGGAGCGTGTTCAAGCCCGACACCACACTTAGGTCTCACTTAGTGAGACCAAAAGACAATGTTGATCCGGATAAGCAAGATGGCGTAATCTACAAGATCCCTTGCGAATGCGGTGAAGTGTACATTGGAGAAACGGGGAGATCTGTGCAGGAGCGAATCAAGGAGAACGACAAAGACATACGCACCCAGACCTCAGCTGTTTCTGAGCGCACCCACGAGACCGGCCACTATTCGTGTTGGAACGAGGTCAAGTTTATTGAGCGGGACCCTCACTAGTACATCCGTAGGGTCGAGGAAGCTATCCACATTGGACTCCACCCTAATAACATCAACAGAGTTAACGGAATCGAAATTCTTGAGGCGTAGATGCCCATGATCAAGAAACACAATAAGAAGTCAGCAGACCGTAGAGGGAACAACTTTCTGACCGGAACAATGTTGGATTGAAATGCACAAATCATAGCCGACCACAGTGATATAAATGGTGGAGTGTAACCAGTCGACGTCATGGCTTGATGAAGACTGTCAGCAAGCAGTCGAAACGTCTGCATCTTAAATGACTACATCGTGAGGCAAACAATAATACATTATATTATTATTGTAACTACCACGATGAACCTTTTTATCGACAATAATAGTAGTTCTGTGTTGAGAGTTAGCAACATCCACCTGAACACATCTCTTGGGAAGCGCTCAAGCCAATTTGTCTTAGAGGCTATCAAGCACTCCGAGTTTACTTTTTAATACTGTTGTTTAAATCCGGGCCTAAGTGTGGGTTATCTGACTCTGGTTGAAAAGTGATGATATTCTCGAAAAAAAATATTACTTAAGAACCGAGGTGTAAGTCGAAGCACAGTCGTCAGGTAGCTCCCTTTCCATGTTCTATGTTGTGACAAAATCGCCCACAGGAATCACAGAGATTGAAAATTCTAAACTGCATACAGAGGAGACAGCTTTTGATAAAACAACAGGTTTATAACAAACTTCCTTAGTATCTTTTGAAAACAAAGTTCCCCTTAGCTTGAGCCGTTTCATTTAAAAAAAATGTGTATCTGAAGGACTATCTGAAGTAGTTTTTTCTTTTTAACATTAGAGTGATTGGGTTACAAAGAAGCTAAGGAGCCCTGTACTTTCTCCACTAATGTGAATTACACGTAAAATAACCAATCAAAGATCTGTTTTGTAGTGATCCATGTCTCCCTCCTTTTAATGCCTGGTTCAGGTCAACTGAAATGCAAAACAGGTCAACTTGTTTACCAGGCATACAGAGAATTAATAAATGGATTGGTTTTTTATTGTGTTCATGTGACAATGCAGCTCAAACAGCCGTTGATAATCCATATGGCTATGAAGTGGGTACTATGGTAGAGGTACCAATGCAGGCAGGTGTCCCAATATATGGTGTCATCAGGTGGATTGGGCTTCTTCCACAGGTGAAGGATAAGCTGGTGGCAGGACTGGAATTGGTAAGAAGGGTAATCTCTGTGTTCCTCAAACACCATTGAAGCATATAGTTCTTGTATTATTTGTTTTCTTTTATCGACTTGCCCACCGAGAGCTAGTCTCCTACGCCACTTAGTGGCGAGGAGCGGTGCGTGACGAGACAAAGAGCGGCTGCGTAGGAGACAAGCCGACAGCTTAACTTTCCTCAACTTTACAAAATGTTAAGAGATTTTTGTTTCGATCTTACCAAGCAAACGTCATGAAATCAAATTGTACTTTCCAGAGGACTGTAGAGGAGATGGGCGTAAAAATCTATCACCCTCTATCACCATCCATTGGAGGGGTCGCTGTGCATTTTATGAAAACAGCATTGCATAAAAGGGCTGATGATGAAAAATATGTCACAGAGAGAGCGGTTTCTTTGTTGGTTTTCAGTTAACTGACGAACCAAGTAAGGCAGTATTGTGTGTCACATCTGTAGAAATTACAGACACTGGATATGACAACTGATGTCACTCACATTACAGGAACATGAACGGTTCGCCTGTTCAGATGGGACCTTTAATGGTGAGAGATACTTCACATGCCCTCTAGGAAGAGCCTTCTTTACATTACTGATTCACTGCAGACCAGATGAGCGCCTCACTTCAAAGTCAGTAGGCAGCGACAACAGTTTTCATTCTGGCAAAGGTAGATTTTAACATACTGCACTAAAGAGGCCTTCAAGGGGTGGTCTGGTGTCACTTTGTCGCTCGTTTACGACTCTGTCTCTCTCTCTCGCTTGTTTCGTTGGGACAAATGTCGCTGTCGCAAAGAAAACAAAGAGGAATTGATAGTGAATTGTTCCTGTCGCAAACTGTCGCGCTTTTTCTGCCAATTTCTTTCGGTTGCTGGTTGTTTTTTTTTTTGAAGAAACTGATAGATTACATGTATTGACGTAATGCTTACAAATCAACAGAGTCCTCGCAAATAGCATTCCAGCCGTTCAGAGTGTTTGCAAGGGGAAAGGGACACATAATACCCATAAAAGCAACATCCTCTAAATTTTGGCCAAATTTAAGAACAGTTCATTTAAAAGCCTCCATAATTGTACGTCCTCGTAAGTAAATGTAACTTGTTTCATCCGCTATCTTCAAAACTATTTGCTTCGTGATAACTTCTTGCCAGGTTTTCACCTTAAAGAGAAACTAGTTGATATAAGCGTAATTTTCTCTATACCGGCATGAAGATCGGGGAATGAAAAAAAAAAAAGCGTTAGGGATGAAGCTGGAGTACGTTGTTGTTCAATGTATGCAGGCAACGAATTATGTTGTTCATATTTTTCAACAGATCAGAAGCATTTCTTATATTAATAGTGTTATTCTTTATTTGCGAAGACCAGTGAAAAAAAACAATGCGATGATAATATTTCGGAAGGAGGCCGAAGTAACTCACGGTGCAAACCAATTATACAGGGTGGTAAGGAAATAACTGGGATTATTTCTTTTAAATTTTTCTTGTGCAGAAACCTTACCAAGCCATTCTGGGGAAAGTCAACAAGCGCTGCGTTCCTTACAAGAGCAGTTACGAGAGAAAGAAGAACGTGAAGCCAACTTGATTCGACAGCTAAGACAGACAGAGGAACATAGAGATGGCTTACAAAGAGAATTGGTGAGGCAGGAACAAGAGTTGGAAGATTGCCAAGAACAGTTGCGAGATAAAGATAAGCAGCTGAGAGGAAAAAAACAACAGCAAGAAAACTCACAAAGACAGCTGAGGGAGATGGAACAACAGTTAGCTAATTTTGAAGGACAGATGAGGGAGAAAGACGAACAAAGGGAAAACTTAGAGGGCCATTTAGAAAACTCACAAAGACAGCTGAGGGAGATGGAACAACGCTTAGCAAATTTCGAGGGACAAATTATAGAAAATGAAGCAGAAAGGGCAAACTTAGAGAGACAGTTGGCTGTAAAAGATCAGGAAGTAAATGAACTGGAGACAAGTCTTTCAGCAGCTCAGCAAGCAATCAGCAATCAAGTGCGTCGCCAAGAAACTTGTGACTGGGTCATTGCCCGCGATGAAATCCAAATAAAAGAGAAATGCCTTGGTAGGGGTGGCTGGGGAAGCGTTAACGAGGGGACATATTGCGGCTGCGTTGTTGCTGTCAAACAGATTCACGAGTTGATTCTCTCACCACATAACAGGCGCTTATTTGAGAGAGAAATGAATATTGCTTCAAGATGCCGCCATCCTTGCTTACTGCAATTTATTGGAGCAACAAATGATGAAGGAAGTCCTTTGTTTGTCACTGAGCTCATGGAAACAAGTTTACGAGCATTGCTAGAACAGCGTGAACTCTCTGAAACAGAAATATGTCTCATTTCGGTGGATGTGGCTCTAGCACTTAACTATCTACACCAAAGGAGGCCCTCCCCCATCCTTCACCGGGACGTCAGCAGTGCTAATGTGTTGCTATGGCGACAGGGTGACCAATGGAGAGGCAAACTATCCGATTACGGTACTGCTAAGTTTGTGCAGCAGACCATGACGGTAGCTCCTGGCGCTTTGATTTACAGCTCACCCGAAGCGCTTTCTTCCAACCAAACACCCATGGTTAGTGTTTCCTGTTTATAGAAATTCAAGAATTATTTTTAAACTTTTTATTTGCTGACCAAGATAGTTATCGACCCTGTGACACTTGCAAATTGTCGGGAATTTACAACGAAACGCTGCTCTCTGCCTTTCTTTCAACGACTCTTCTCTCAACGTAAATGTCATACTACAGTAATTGTACAGAAAGGCCTTGTAATCTCAAATGTTCTATTTTACTAACTTCTGATTACTGCACTATTGTTGACAGAATGAAAGGAGTGGGACAACCTTGGAAAAAGATATTTTACATGAGTTAGATTGCTCCTGAAAAATTATATTTGGTAGATATTACAAAATCATGGTTAAACTCAGAATTTCCTTCTTCCTTTCGGCCGCTTTACACGCTACGATAAATCAGCCCAACAGAATAAGAGCACAAGTCATGCGTGTATTTTGGCACTTGATGTGCGCCCCATTAGTGGGAGTTGGCCTGATTCAGAAGAACAGATATAGAGCGACCTTTTGGCTACTTTGTGTTGTCATAATTATTATTAACTGAATATGATTCACGATAATGGTGATAGTGACAACTATGATATTTTTGATGACGATGATAATGAATATGACATAACCATGAAATGAAGCTCATGTAATACTTCTAGGGTAATGCCGTTAGCGTTGGGGATAATGATCGTTAACGATGTTGAATGAAATAGTGAAGTAATTTTTGTGACATATAATATGGGAACGTTAGTTAAACAGGTACTGTGTTAGACTAAAAGTTTCTGGATAAATTTCTAATTGTGTGAACTTTAAAAGTGTAGTAAATTGCTTCAGTATAATGAAATTATTGTTGCTCTTGTTAGGTTGATGTTTATAGCTTTGGTGTTCTCCTTTGTGAAATGTGCATCCGTGAACTGCCAGATCCTGAAAAACGTGATGAACAAGTCCTGCTTGTGACAAACCGAGTATTTCGAGGCCTGGTACGACGATGCCTTAAGACAGATCCCGCAATGAGACCAGACATGGCACAGATTATCCAGGAACTGGAGCAGTTTAAGGAAACAAGGTCATAAATTCCTATTTACTGTTCGGGCACTACAGCCGTAAATATTTGTTGACTTTTTAAAAGGCCTCTTTTAGGCGACAGCTTGTTATGAACACGTCATTTTATGGGACATTGTTCATTAAACAGCGTTTGGAAAAGGTGTTAATAGAGCTTCAGTCGTTTACGGTAGAAGTGGCTGCACAGTAAAGACTCAGTAAGCTTGTTTTTATATCCAGTATTCCATGCCATGTGGAGAATACAAAAGAATCCGATAAGATCGTAAAGAATAGAATAGAATGCAACGAGATGGTAAAGAAGAAATAGAACAGAATGCAATAGCCGAATACGATAAGATAGTAAAGAGTAGAAAAGGTTAGGTTAGGTTAGGTTAGGTTAGGTTAGGTTAGAATGTAATGGAATACAATGGAACCGGATGTAAAGACATTAGATTAGATTAGATTAGATTAGATTAGATTAGATTAGATTAGGTTAGATTAGGTTAGATTAGGTTAGATTAGATTAGGTTAGATTAGATTAGATTAGATTAGATTAGATTAGATTAGATTAGATTAGATTTGGCCGGTAAAGAACAAAATAGAACAGAATACGATATGATAGTAAAACAGAAAGGAATGTTGTTTTACAACAAGATCGTAAAGAGCAATATGGAGTAGAATAGAACACAATATGGTCGTAAAGAACAATAGCATATAATGTGATAAGACCATAAAGAACAGAATAGAACAGAATAATACGATATGGCGTAAAGAACAAACTACGTAAAACAGCATACGAAAAGATCGTAAAGAGTCATATAGGATCCATAAGAATGCAATAAGATCGTCATGAAAATGACCACAAGCACGAATTTTTGGCGGTAGGTCGGAGTGGCTGTAGACTTTATATGTGTGTATATGTGTGTTTATATGTGAAAGAACTGGGGAAAGGAATGGGCGCTGTCAAAAATTCTCGTTATCTCCCAGCATGCAATGCGATCGAGATGTTGAAAAAGGCAGAAAGACCCCATATACTTGAACAAAAGGCTGTTCTACGCTCGGGAGAAGAATATGAACAAAAAAAATCATTTCTAAGCTAGAACAAGGACTAAATTTTGTTATGATGGTTGAAGTTAGTTTTTTCGATGACGATATTTAGTAGACGATTTTTCATTAAATTGCTGCGGAATACATTAATGTCGATGACATAATAATAGTGGATGTATTCCTTTACATAACAGAGACAGTGGTCGAATTCCTTAGGATAATAATAGTGGATGTATTCCTTTACATAACAGAGAGCGGATGAATTCCTTCGCATACTAATAGTGGATGTATTCCTTTTCATAACAGAGACAGTGGATGACTTAAATCCAACAATAAAGCGCGTGTAAAATTAAACCTTTTCGTTAGGTAGACATTCGCCGTTCTCTGCCGAACACATCATTCACAAACTTCTATCGGTCGACTAGGCTTGCCCGGTCTCTTTTAACCCTTACTGGTTTATGGAGAACTCTGTGATATTTCCAAAATAAAAACGCGCTTTTTGTTGGTAGTGTCAATCTTGTTTTCCGCTCCGTTAGTCACTAATTATTCAAAACTAGTGATAAAAACTGCCCCATATTTGCATACCAACTTTACAGTAAAAAGCCCATGGGGCACTCTTGAAACCACTGGCATTGAAATAACAACAGTAAGAGTTCGAAGGGATCAATTAAATGAATTACACGTTTCTTGAGAGAGAAACATAAACTTTATTGCCTTTTATCAGTCTGTTTTTTCAGCGAATACAAAAACAATACAGAAAGAAATTTGAAATGAATAAAAATACATTTAAATTGACAACGAAAAGCTCCAACAACTACGAAATGTTTTATAAATTGTTTTCCGCCGCCACCGCCACCACCACCACCACAACAATTCTATTGTTTTCCACCACCACCACCCCAATTCTATTGTTTTGCTCCACCACCACCACAATTCTATTGTTTTCCTCCACCACCACCACAATTTTAATGTTTTCCACCACCAAAATTCTATTGTTTTCCACCACCCCAATTCTATTGTTTTCCACCACCACCACCACAATTCTATTGTTTTCCACCACCACCACCACAATTCTATTGTTTTCCTCCACCACCACAATTTTAATGTTTTCCACCACCACCACCAAAATTCTATTGTTTTTCACCACCCCAATTCTATTGTTTTCCACCACCACCACCACAATTCTATTGTTTTCCACCACCACCACAATTCTATTGTTTTCTACCACACCACAATTCTATTGTTTTCCACCACCACCACAATTGTATTGTTTTCCACCACCACAATTCTTTTTTTATTTTTCTTAACAGCCACTTCTTTACTCAACTTTAATTATACAGATCTTAACATACAACACAAACCACCACCACCACAATTCTATTGTTTTCCTCCACCACCACCACAATTCTATTGTTTTCCACCGCCACCACCACAATTCTGTTGTTTTCCACCGCCACCACCACATCAGTAAAAATAAAACCATTTCAGTAAATTTTAACCTTTTTTTCGAAGGACAAGAAGGACACAACACAGGACGAAAAGGACATTTTACGGAGAAAACAAGGTCATTCAGGACAAAAGGAGACAATCGGGACATTTGAGGTCTTTTTTCTTTCCATGAGGTTCTCTCACGCATGGAATCATGCGAGGGGCTACCGCGCATCGAGTCAGATTTCAATCCATGAAGCCGGGTTTCAATCCAGCCAACTTATTTTTATTGACAAACTATGTACCATCGTTTGGTCAAAATTCTTTTGAAAAAAAAAACTATGCTGAAGAAGTCAAACCTTATTATATGGCTTTTTTTATTTAAATAGCAATGAAAAAGAAAAACCGCACTGCAAAGAAAGTTGTACTTTGACTTGTTCCTTCCGTTCGGAATAATAGAACTCATTATCTTAATGTTCCGTGTCATTCGTAATTTTAAAAGGTTTCAGTATATTTGTCTTACTGGAATACAGCTATTATTGAGAAAAGAAGTTTTTCTCTCAGTTTCGTCGCTTGAGCTTTCGAGAATTGGTGGGCGAAGAATAATTTTTGTAACGCCCGCGGTCATTTCAAGGGAAATAGGCGCCTAAAATTGCACGGTCTTAATCACGGTGAATAAGACCTCAAATGTCCCGATTGTCTCCTTTTATCCTGAATGACGTTGTTTTGTCCCTTTTGTCCCTATAATCTCCTTTTCATCCTGCGTTGTGTCCTTCGAATAAAAGGTTAAAATTTACTGAAATGGTTTTATTTCTGATGATGTGGTGGAGGTGGTGGTGGTTGTGGTGGAAAACAATACAATTGTGGTGGTGGTGGAAAACAATAGAATTGGGGTGGTGGTGGTGGAAAACAATAGAATTGGGGTGGTGGTGGAGGAAAACAATAGAATTGAGGTGGTGGTGGAGGAAAACAATAGAATTGGGGTGGTGGAGGTGGAAAACAATAGAATTGGGGTGGTGGTAGTGGAAAACAATAGAATTGGGGTGGTGGTGGTGGAAAACAATAGAATTGGGGTGGTGGTGGAGGAAAACAATAGAATTGGGGTGGTGGTGGTGGAAAACAATAGAATTGGGGTGGTGGTGGAGGAAAACAATAGAATTGGGGTGGTGGTGGAGGAAAACAATAGAATTGGGGTGGTGGTGGTGGAAAACAATAGAATTGGGGTGGTGGTGGTGGAAAACTATAGAATTGGGGTGGCGGTGGAGGAAAAATTTAGAATTGGGGTGGTGGTGGAGGAAAACAATAGAATTGGGGTGGTGGTGGTGGAAAACAATAGAATTGGGGTGGTGGTGGAGGAAAACAATAGAATTGGGGTGGTGGTGGTGGAAAACAATCAAATTGGGGTGGTGGTGGAGGAAAACAATAGAATTGGGGTGGTGGTGGTGGAAAACAATAGAATTGGGGTGGTGGTGGAAAACAATAGAATTGGGGTGGTGGTGGAAAACAATAGAATTGGGGTGGTGGTGGAGGAAAGCAATAGAATTGGGGTGGTGGTCGAGGAAAACAATAGAATGCGGGTGGTGGTGGTGGAAAAATATAGAATTGGGGTGGTGGTGGAGGAAAAGAATAGAATTGGGTTGGTGGTGGTGGTGGAAAACAATAGAATTGGGGTGGTGGTGGTGGAAAACAATAGAATTGGGGTGGTGGTGGAGGAAAAAAAAGGAATTGGGGTGGTGGTGGAGGAAAACAATAGGATTGGGGTGGTGGTGGAGGAAGACAATAGAATTGGGGTGGTGGTGGTGGAAAAAAATAGAATTGGGGTGGTGGTGGTGGAAAAGAAAAGAATTGGGGTGGTGGTGGAGGAAAACAATAGGATTGGGGTGGTGGTGGTGGAAAAGAATAGAATTGGGGAGGTGGTGGAGGAAAACAATAGGATTGGGGCGGTGGTGGTGGAAAAGAATAGAATTGGGGTGGTGGTGGTGGAAAACAATAGAATTGGGGTGGTGGTGGTGGAAAACAATAGAATTGGGGTGGTGGTGGTGGAAAACAATAGAAGTGGGGTGGTGGTGGTGGAAAACAATAGAATTGGGGTGGTGGTGGAGGAAAACAAAAGAATTGGGGTGGTGGTGGAATAAAAACAATAGAATTGGGGTGGTGGTGGAGGAAAACAATAGGATTGGGGTGGTGGTGGTGGAAAACAATAGAATTGGGGTGGTGGTGGACGAAAACAGTAGAATTGGGGTGGTGGTGGTGGAAAAGAATAGAATTGGGGTGGTGGTGGAGGAAAACAATAGAATTGGGGTGGTGGTGGTGGAAAACAATAGAATTGAGGTGGTGGTGGAGGAAAACAATAAATTTGGGGTGGTGGTGGTGGAAAACAATAGAATTCGGGTGGTGGTGGTGGAAAACAATAGAATTGGGGTGGTAGTGGAGGAAAACAATAGAATTGGGGTGGTGGTGGAGGAAAACAATAGAATTGGGGTGGTGGTGGAGGAAAACAATAGAATTAAGGTGGTAGTGGAGGAAAACAATAGAATTGGGGTGGTGGTGGTGGAAAAAAATAGAATTGGGGTGGTGGCGGAGGAAAACAATAGAATTGGGGTGGTGGTGGAGGAAAACAATAAAATTGGGGTGGTGGTGGTGGAAAACAATAGAATTGGGGTGGTAGTGGAGGAAAACAATAGAATTGGAGTGGTAGTGGAGGAAAACAAGAGAATTGGGGTGGTGGTGGAGGAAAAAAATAGAATTGGGGTGATAGTGGAGGAAAACAATAGAATTGGAGTGGTAGTGGAGGAAAACAATAGAATTGGAGTGGTAGTGGAGGAAAACAATAGAATTGGGGTGGTGGTGGAGGAAAACAATAGAATTGGAGTGGTAGTGGAGGAAAACAATAGAATTGGAGTGGTAGTGGAGGAAAACAATAGAATTGGTGTGGTGGTGGTGGAAAACAATAGAATTGGGGTGGTAGTGGAGGAAAACAATAGAATTGGACTGGTAGTGGAGGAAAACAATAGAATTGGAGTGGTAGTGGAGGAAAACAATAGAATTGGAGTGGTAGTGGAGGAAAACAATAGAATTGGAGTGGTAGTGGAGGAAAACAATAGAATTGGGGTGGTGGTGGTGGAAAACAATAGAATTGGGGTGGTAGTGGAGGAAAACAAGAGAATTGGGGTGGTGGTGGAGGAAAACAATAGAATTGGGGTGGTAGTGGAGGAAAACAATAGAATTGGAGTGGTAGTGGAGGAAAACAATAGAATTGGAGTGGTAGTGGTGGAAAACAATAGAATTGGGGTGGTGGTGGAGGAAAACAATAGAATTGGAGTGGTAGTGGAGGAAAACAATAGAATTGAGGTGGTGGTGGAGGAAAACAATAGAATTGGGGTAATGGTGGAGGAAAACAATAGAATTGGGGTGGTAGTGGAGGAAAACAATAGAATTGGGGTGGTGGTGGAGGAAAACAATAGAATTGGGGTGGTAGTGGAGGAAAACAATAGAATTAAGGTGGTGGTGGAGAAAAACAATAGAATTGGGGTGGTAGTGGAGGAAAAAAATAGAATTGGGGTGGTGGTGGAGGAAAACAATAGAATTGGGGTGGTAGTGGAGGAAAACAATAGAATTGGGGTGGTGGTGGAGAAAAACAATAGAATTGGGGTGGTAGTGGAGGAAAACAATAGAATTGGGGTGGTGGTGGAGGAAAACAATAGAATTGGAGTGGTAGTGGAGGAAAACAATAGAATTGGAGTGGTAGTGGAGGAAAACAATAGAATTGGGGTGGTGGTGGAGGAAAACAATAGAATTGGAGTGGTAGTGGAGGAAAACAATAGAATTGGGGTGGTGGTGGAGTAAAACAATAGAATTGGGGTGGTGGTGGTGGAAAACAATAGAATTGGGGTGGTGGTGGTGGAATACAATATAATTCTGGCGGTGGTGGAGGAAAACAATAGAATTGGGGTGGTGGTGGAAAACAATAGAATTGGGGTGGTGGTGGTGGAAAACAATAGAATTGAGGGTGTGGTGGTGGAAAACAATAGAATTGGGGTGGTGGTGGTGGAAAACAATAGAATTGGGGTGGTGGTGGTGGAAAACAATAGAATTGGGGTGGTGGTGGTGGAAAACAATAGAATTGGGGTGGTGGTTGTGGAAAACAATAGAATTGCGGTGGTGGTGGAAAACAATAGAATTGGGGTGGTGGTGGTGGAAAACAATAGAATTGGGGTGGTGGTGGTGGAAAACAATAGAATTGGGGTGGTGGTGGTGGAAAACAATAGAATTGGGGTGGTGGTGGAGGAAAACAAATTTGGGGTGGTGGTGGAGGAAAACAATAGAATTGGGGTGGTGGTGGTGGAAAAGAATAGAATTGGGGTGGTGGTGGAGGAAAACAATAAATTTGGGGTGGTGGTGGAGGAAAACAATAAATTTGGGGTGGTGGTGGAGGAAAACAATAGAATTGGGGTCGTGGTGGAAAACAATAGAATTGGGGTGGTGGTGGTGGAAAACAATAGAATTGGGGTGGTGGTGGAGGAAAACAATAAATTTGGGGTGGTGGTGGAGGAAAACAATAGAATTGGGGTGGTGGTGGAAAACAATAGAATTGGGGTGGTGGTGGTGGAAAACAATAGAATTGGGGTGGTGGTGGAGGAAAACAATAGAATTGGGGTGGTGGTGGAGGAAAACAATAGAATTGGGGTGGTGGTGGAGGAAAACAATAGAATTGGGGTGGTGGTGGAGGAAAACAATAAATTTGGGGTGGTGGTGGAGGCAAACAATAGAATTAGGGTGGTGGTGGTGAAAAACAATAGAATTGGGGTGGTGGTGGTGGAAAACAATAGAATTGGGGTGGTGGTGGTGGAAAACAATAGAATTGGGGTGGTGGTGGTGGAAAACAATAGAATTGGGGTGGTGGTGGTGGAAAACAATAGAATTGGGGTGGTGGTGGAGGAAAACAATAGAATTGGGGTGGTGGTGGAGGAAAACAATAAATTTGGGGTTGTGGTGGAGGAAAACAATAGAATTGTGGTGGTGGTGGTGGAAAACAATAGAATTAGGTGGTGGTGGTGGAAAACAATAGAATTGGGGTGGTGGTGGAGGAAAACAATAGAATTGGGGTGGTGGTGGAGGAAAACAATAGAATTGGGGTGGTGGTGGTGGAAAACAATAGAATTGGGGTGGTGGTGGAGGAAAACAATAGAATTGGGGTGGTGGTGGAGGAAAACAATAGAATTGGGGTGGTGGTGGAGGAAAACAATAGAATTGGGGTGGTGGTGGAGGAAAACAATAGAATTGGGGTGGTGGTGGAGGAAAACAATAAATTTTGGGTGGTGGTGGAGGCAAACAATAGAATTAGGGTGGTGGTGGTGGAAAACAATAGAATTGGGGTGGTGGTGGTGGAAAACAATAGAATTGGGGTGGTGGTGGTGGAAAACAATAGAATTGGGGTGGTGGTGGTGGAAAACAATAGAATTGGGGTGGTGGTGGAGGAAAACAATAGAATTGGGGTGGTGGTGGAAAACAATAGAATTGGGGTTGTGGTGGAGGAAAACAATAGAATTGGGGTGGTGGTGGTGGAAAACAATAGAATTGGGGTGGTGGTGGTGGAAAACAATAGAATTGGGGTGGTGGTGGTGGAAAAGAATAGAATTGGGGTGGTGGTGGTGGAAAACAATAGAATTGGGGTGGTGGTGGAGGAAAACAATAGAATTGGGGTGGTGGTGGAGGAAAACAATAGAATTGGGGTGGTGGTGGTGGAAAACAATAGAATTAGGTGGTGGTGGTGGGAAACAATAGAATTGGGGTGGTGGTGGTGGAAAACAATAGAATTGGGGTGGTGGTGGTGGAAAACAATAGAATTGGGGTGGTGGTGGAGGAAAACAATAGAATTGTTCTGGTGGCGGTGGCGGTGGCGGTGGCGGTGGTAGTGGTTGTAGTGGCGGTGGAAAACAATTTATAAAACATTTCGTAGTTGTTGGAGCGTTCGTTGTCAATAAATATATTTTTATTCATTTCAAATTCATTTCTGTATTGTTTTTGTATTCGCTGAAAAAACAGACTGATAAAAGGCAATAAAGTTTATGTTTCTCTCTCAAGAAACGTGTAATTCACTGTTGTTATTTCAATGCCAGTGGCTTCAAGAGTGCCCCATGGGCTTTTTACTGTAAAGTTGGTATGCAAATACGGGGCAGTTTTTATCACTAGTTTTGAATGATTGGTGACTAACGGAGCGGAAAACAAGATTGACGCTACCAACAAAAAGCGCGTTTTTATTTTGGAAATATCACAGAGTTCTCCATAAATCAGTAAGGGTTAAAAGAGACCGGGCAAGCCTAGTCGACCGATAGAAGTTTGTGAATGATGTGTTCGGCAGAGAACGGCGAATGTCTACCTAACGAAAAGGTTTAATTTTACACGCACTTTATTGTTGGATTTAAGTCATCCACTGTCTCTGTTATGAAAAGGAATACATCCACTATTAGTATGCGAAGGAATTCATCCGCTCTCTGTTATGTAAAGGAATACATCCACTATTATTATCCTAAGGAATTCGACCACTGTCTCTGTTATGTAAAGGAATACATCCACTATTATTATGTCATCGACATTAATGTATTCCGCAGCAATTTAATGAGAAACCGCAGCAAAAAAAACGGTTTAACCGGTGCCTAATACACTACTATTTCTTTAAAAAACATAAAGGCAAAAGGGGGCCTTTTCGTGGTTTCTCTTTGACGTTAAAAACGGTCAGTTTCGTTCTTGTCCAAACTCAAAAGGCCATATTTGGTGAAAATCGCTACGTTTCTTGCGTTTATTGGATATCCAAATTTAAAGGACATTCCATTTCGTGCTCACAACTGACAGTTAAGGCAATATTCGTGCGATTGAAAAAGTTGCAAAGTTTTGAAGCATGGGAGTCTTGTGCGGCCGGTTTTGGCCGGCACGGGCGCCAATGGGTTAGTGTCGTTTTCTTAGCGGAAAGCATTGTGTTTTGTGCTGCAATAAACTGCAGCAACAATTCCAAGTGTAAAGTAAGTACTTTCAAGTTTCCACATGATCCAAAACTACGGAAGGAATGGCTCATAAGACGGCTGAAGAGGGAAGCGCTTGTACAGACCATTTTACATTTCACACCCCACAGCTTCAAACAAAATCTCGTGGCAAGGAGTTTGCTAGTTCCAGCTTTCAAGCCACGAAGACTGAGTTTAAAGATGATGCTGTGCCAACTTTTTTCAAGAATAAAAACGTGGAATCCGAAACAAAAATTGGCCAGAAAAGAAGCAACACCAACAACAATTCAAGCCCGCCGAATAACGGGACGACTTAAAGCGGCAATTCCTAATCTATTCGTTCCGCGTTTGCAAAACGCAGAAAGTTAGAAGTAGGCATTTTCCATCTTGTTTGAAATAGCTGGAAGTAGAGTGATCCTTTTGCTCTCTCTGATAATTCGATCTTATTAAGTTTGCCGGGATGTGAAGAACTGAGACGTCCGTGCAAACCATTGATATCCTTATCAGTGGCGTACAAATCGAATTTACGTATGTATAGTAGCCGTAAATATATTTGGCCAGAGCCTTTCACTTCGCATCCTTTCGGCAAAGTTAGCGCTTGTTTACATTCAAGCAGGATGATCTTAGTGGTTGGATAATAATATCCTAGAAAGCGGAGTAACTGTGTGTCCTCTTCATACGCCAACCTAGACGGGAGTTTGACCTCACGGGAACAAGTTGTCTCAGATTTATAAGCCGAAAGCTAGGCAATTGCTCTAAATTGAAAATTAATTTTGTCGCCTTAGTTTAAGATATATCGGCAAGCAGAACTTCAATTCAACTTGTTCAAAACTGGTATTGCCAGAACATCGCGAGTATTTTCAAAACAAAGCCGTCTTTGCATGCCAGACGTGCGAATGTAGGTTGTTTAGCCCCCAAGTCGATTAGCCCCCAACCTAAACCTAAGGTGCTAACATTTCAAAATGAAGGAAATTTATGCGACCACACAACGAAACGGGACATGTAAAGACAAAAGGAACAAATTTATTGTAACACACTGTTAACAAGGTAACAAAATCCAAAACCCAAACGAATCTCGCTATTTCGAGCATTCTTTTCAGCGCCAACGATACCTGTGGATCTCCACCCTGATAAACAATGTTAAAAATATCCAAACTATATAAATATTGTAAACGATTTACTGTTTAAACTGTGAGAAAGTAGTGCGCAAAATAAAAAGCTGTCAAAACTAAAGAATGTTGGAGTGCATCAAAAAATGGGACCAAAATACAGGAAATTTACGCTGCGGAAATTAACGCTCACAAAAAGAAATTCGCGTTAATTTGATGAAGCATTACTATAATAAGGTAAGACTTCTGGTTGGGGCTAACAGGCTAGGGGCTAACCGACTTGGGGGCTAATCGACTGGATACCGGACGTGCTTAAAAGTAGGTGCTCTGTAATGTGATACTTTAAAAGTTATAGCGCTAACATCGCAAACACCTCCATTGCGAGAAATGTAAACTGAATTTTTTTTTTTTAAGAAATTAAATAAACCTTCGCCCGTCCATCCATTTCTGTGCACTGAGATTTGTGGTCAGTTACCTCGAGCGTTCCCGTCGCTAGTGTTTGACAATTTACGCTACTGAATAATCAATGTGAATCAGCTTTAGTATTTAGCTTGATATTAGTTTAACTTAATATTTAATAGGATCTTTAGATTTGATAGTACAGTTTTCAGATCATGATTTGAATTTTGTACTTTTTTTCTAACGGTTATTAGCTTTTAGCTATTTAGTGTTATCCTCCATAACTTACTTACTTACTTACTTACTTACTTAAAAACGAAAATTTGGTTTATCAACGGAGTTGATAATGTAAATTGACCACCGTACAGGGATTCGATTAGCTGACGTTTCGAGCGTTAGCCCTTCGTCGGAGCGAATCGAGGAATTGTGGGTTGTGTATGGTTTATATACAGAAAATGGAGCTACGCTATTGGTGGTAACATGGTAACGTGAAAAACAGGAATAAATTAATTGAATGAAAAGCGCTCGTTGATACCGTGGGGATTAAGAGTGCCAATTTGAAAGATCAGTTTTTGCTCGAGACTTTTACGGCTTTCCGTGGTACCTTGATGTAGGGAAAGGCCGGAGATCGACAT
>JAEMWC010000142.1:385000-457500 GCA_016490735.1 Pachyseris speciosa | reverse complement strand
CTCTGTAGCCAGTTTCACTCTGGTATAAAAAAATGATTACGGTCACATTGCCGTGCTAAATGACTTTTACCTCAGTCTGTGCAATTCCAGGGCTATGTATCGATTGCTTGTATGATTTTCACGCAAATAGGTTATTTTGTGAAACGGTTCAAGTAGGTTGGCCGATCTTCACTTACTTCACTTATTTATTTTGATGTAACCTCGTTCAAATGAATGATATTATATACATCTCGGTCAGCGGATTCCTAGAGAAACGTAAATAACAATTATTTGCGGAACTTAGCGTCGTCCGCAATTTCTACAACATTATGTGATAGATTATTCCAGTCTCTAATTGTGCGCGGCACAAAACTGAATTTGAATATGTTAGTGCGAGCGTAAATTGTGAAGTAATATCTATTGTGCATATGTCTTGTCTTTCTGGCCGGCTTTGATAATTCATCCAGGGGCAGGATTGCGTTGTTATCTAAACCCTTTTTGAGAAGACAGAGTCTGCCGTCTATTTCCCTCCTGATCTTAAGTGACTTCCACCCTAGATCCTTTAAAAGCGTAGTGACACTGCCAAGTTCATAATTCTGGTAATCAGATGTTACAAAGCGCGCAGCACGCCTCTGTATCTTTTCGATCTCGTTTGATAGGTTATCCGTATATGGATCCCATGCTTGGCTCGCATACTCGAGTAAGGGTCTTACAAGGCCATGGTAGGCTGCCTCTTTTACTCTTCTGTCGCATGTTGAAAGGTTCTGTCTAAGGAGTCCGAGAAGTTTGTTGGCACGGCCTGTTATATCTGCTACATGGCGGTTCCATCTAAGGTCATCTGATATCGTTACTCCGAGATATTTCGTGTGCTGGGCAGATTCCAGATTCGTGTGTTAAATAGTGTATTGATAAGTGTCTTATGGGTGGTTTTACGAGTTATGCGCATTATCTTGCACTTGCTTGGCTCAAAGCACATGTACCATTTCTTGGCCCAAGATGTTAGATGATCGATATCCTGTTGGAGTAGTTCGCAATCTTGGATTTTCGCGATTGGCCTATAACAGACACAGTCGTCTACAAAAAGTCGGATTTCCGATTCGACCTCATCCACTATATCATTGATGAATATATTAAATAATACCGGTCCAAGGACTGTTCCTTGAGGAACACCCGATATGACTGGCGTCCAATCAGATTTTGACCCATTGATTGCCACTCGTTGATGTCTCTGACATAGGAAGTTGTTAATCCATGCTAGTGTTTTACCGTTTATGCCGTAGCGAAAGAGTTTCGCTTTAAGACGTTCGTGGGGCACACTATCAAAAGCCTTTGCAAAGTCCAGGATAAACACGTCAGTTTGGAGACCTTGATCAAAAGTTTTAGACCAGTCGTGTATTACTGTACATAGTTGTGTGGTACAGCTACGACCTTTATGAAAGGCATGTTGTCTGTTCGTTATCAACCCATGTGCATCCAGATGGTTCATAATGTTTGAGCACACTATGTGTTCTAAGACTTAACAGACAACACTTGTTAGTGACACTGGACGGTAATTGTTCGGGCATGATCTGTCCCCTTTCTTGTAAATTGGGCAGATGGTGGCTACTCGCCAATCTTCAGGGAACTTGCTTGTTCCAAGAGACTTCTGAAAGATGTACTTAGTATATATTTTTTTACAGATCCACCGGCTTTTATAAAATATGCATGCATTATTCTGTATATTATGGTCTCTGGTAAATGTGGCAGTTATTGTTGATTTCTGATATCGGCCTTTTTAACATACGGTTGTTTTTTTAAGAAAACGAAATATGCTGGATTAATAATTATTTGAACATCTTGGGCGACTTTTGTTAATGTGAAGGCATGAATTATTTTTGAAAATTGAAGGGTGCGTTCTTTTAGGACGTTAGGAAGAGGAAAATATGCCGGGTGCTGAATTGCCAAAGAACGCATATTCTGAAAAGGGAAGACTCTTGGATAATTAACAATTATTCACCGAAGTGGAGGTGAATAGTGGTGGATATTTACCGAGCCGCGAAGCGGCGAGTTAAATATCCACCACTTTCACCGACACTGAGGTGAATAATTGTTTTAGTATATACCACCCAAGCTGAATAATTAGCGGACCTAAACATTACTTTATGTGTGAATATACCGAAAAGTGGTCGGAAATTGTAAAATCTCGCGCGCCGGCTGCTCGGAGGTGAATAGTATTTGCCAATCACCTCCGAGTTAACCGATCAGAGAGCGCGAAAAGCACTATTCACTTGTGTGGTATATACTAATCTGAGATAGTCTGAACCGAGGTCTCAACCTGACTTCCGGTGCCACGTCACGTGCTTGGCGGGCTGCGCACGATTTGTTCCGCCAAACTTTTCCGTAAACAACGTTTTTTCCAAAGGATTCCGAGTAAACCCGCATCGCATAGAAGACTAATCCGTTCAAGAGAATAGGTTTGGAAAAGAACACCATTACCGTCTATTGCGACTTTCTATTCAGGAATGGTCTGAAAAGAACGTTCCCGAAAATTATGATAAGCTTATACAGTGTAACAAAATTAACGATTGTGCGTGTAAGCATGGGCACATTAGGGCCGTTTATACGAGAGAAAATAAGCCGCGGCTTACTCTGGCCACGGCTTACATAAGACGCGAACACTCCGTTTAAATGGTACAAAATCTACGTTCACGGCTTTCTCAAGCTGCGGCTTCTCCTAGCCTAGGAGTTTTTACTCGTATAAATCGCTCCTTTCGCGTCTTATGTAAGCCGCGGCCAGAGTAAGCCGTGCTTATTTTCTCTCGTATAAACGGACCTAATGTTTTAGGCACATTAGTAGAAAATCCCTAGCTGTCTGCAACAGAAGAGGGGAATTTAAAGATGGGGGGAATAGATCGTAGAGAAGAATTAAACTGTACTGTTCTTATTTTTGTACTCAACAGAGAATTTTCATCCTCTTAACTGTATTATTGCGAAAATTTGAGCCGAAATATGCTTAAAGAACACTCCAGTTTTCACTGTTGAGAGTTATGTATGTTCGAGTTAAGCTTCTGTATGTTAAAGCAAGTGAATTATTGGCGTAGGGTGTCCGTAATACACTGATTGTGTTTATTACTGTGCAGACTGATTTTCAATCGAGTGTCGAAAGTAATTCTCGTTTGCTTTGGTTTTGCTTTACTTCCGTGATTGGTTCGCGAAACTCGCGCCACTTTCTTAACCAATGACTGAGAAGCAGAACCCAAACCAATCGTGACTTGCTCCCGCGCATTTTCCCGCGCTTGTCGCCGGCTGCATGTAACTATTTTGCCTGGTTCTGATTGGTTCATTGCATTGTTTGCGACGTACTGTCGTGATTGGTCAGAATAATTGCTATGGTTTTAGTTTTACGACGCTCAATTGAAAAACGCTCTACAAATTTAAATAAACAATGTGACCTAGAAACAGTGAAGTGATCATTCCTAGATTCAAACAAAGTCTCTTTGCCTCGAAACCTTAGGTAACCGGGAAACGCTTTGAGATAATTGTTACATACCATTCTATACTGACAGTGAAGTGATGTATTACCTGTATGTTAAATGTAGAATAAACGTATCTTGCACGTTTTGCCTGCTGCAATTATTATGTATTGCCTATATATTAGAGGTGTGTGTGTGTTGTTTTTTTTTAACAGCTTTATCTGTCTTGCAATTTCTGTGCGTTTTATCTTGAGATTTTGTGTATCGTTTATTTCCCAACAAAACAAAACAAAAACGAACAAAATAGAACAGAAGTCCGAATGAGAGGTAACAAGTTCACTTACGTGGTGCAATATACGCCAAGCCAATGTTGTATAGACAGCGCAGTAGACCGTTGTGCTAACATTTCACTCTTTGATTGAAGTATTTTCATATCATTGAGCTAGTGCTCGAGGGAACAGTCACCTAGAGTTCCTTTCTCAAAACTCTCAAAGATCTTCCGGGCTCGTTATCACTTGAATTTGTTTGCTATCGATTGGATTTTAGTTTTTGGTGTTAACTAACAAAAACGAACAAAATAGAACAGAAGTTCGAATGAGAGGTAACAAGTTCACTTACGTGGTGCAATATACGCCAAACTGCTGCGACTGTCAGGCCACTTATATCCGTGAGACTGTGTCAACAACAGACAAACAATAGACAAACCGACTAATTTGACTAACAATACACCCACGAACATTTGACTAACAAAAGACGGATCGAAACGCACTAATCGCGGTTTACAGTCTTCACAGCCTATAACATCACGGCTTAACTGACAGACGACCAATAACATCACGACTTCGTTGACCAATCACATCAACGACCAGACCATCTCCTGACGTTACTCAAATCACTTGACTCTGATGATGACTTCCGCTTAGGTTGTCGAAACGTCAGACAATGTCACCATAAACAGTCCTTCTCAGGACTACACTCACCCGGACGATCGCGCTTCACTTAGTTATGATATCCTTAGTTATTTCTTCATCTTACATTCGTACCGAGCTGCTGTCTTCCGGGAGTATGAGAAACGCATGACTGATCTCAAATGGTAAACATGGAAGCTCTTGTAGGCGAAGGAGTATTGATTTTTAGGACGTTTGAAAATTGGCAAAGTTTAATCTCTTTCAAAGTGCTCTCTGGCGTCTTTTGTTTCAACTCACGATCAGTGTTCTGAGTGATAATACGCCCTTCTTCTGAGGGCTTAAATATTGTTCAAAATGACGAGTTTTGGCTTAAGATATCGAAACCTCGAGATACATGGGTTAAATAGTAGTAGCCCATAACTTGATGCAACAGGAAGATTGTTAGGTAAAGAACGTCAACTGTTCAGCTAGTGGCCTGAGCTAAGAGCCAGTTCCAGCAAGAAGAATGAGACGCCCACGAGAGGTGGTTATCTTTGCGACCTTTTCATTGCATTTTATTTCACTTCATTTCAAAGAAAGAAAGAAAAGCGCGTGGACAAAATTTGGGGGGGGGGGGGGGGGTGGTGAAAACGATAAAACTATTAATTTTTTTTCCACATCTTCAGTGTTGTTGCTATCGGGTCTCAAAATTCACCATCACTAAATTGAAATATCATAGACTGTTGTACGACTGATATCAAGTGAACCTTTAATTACTATAAATAAGCCAGAAATCCAACGATTTTGCTTGAGCTGCCTTGAACTCAGTATGAGCTGAGTATGATATCAAGAATTATGCAGATCTCAGAGGGTGTTATCCGCCGAAGCCGAAGGCTTGAGGAAGATACTTCCCTTCCAGATCTGCATATCTTCATATCATACAAAAGCCGAGTTCAATAATTGTTTTATCATTCATTCAAAATATTTCCACGGCTCTGAAATTTAACAAAACGATAACGATAAGTGAATGATATTAAAGTTACTGTACATATCATATACTTGAAAAGTGCCAAACTTACGCTTTCTGTTTGTGTTGCGGTCGGTAAATTCGTTTGCGATGTCAATGGTGGAAAGCCTGTCAGTTCTTTCAATGTGTATGTTTAAAACTGTCAGGTTACTAAATCGTTCCTGGTTCATCCTTGAACGGAGCCATGTTTTTAGCCTCCGGGCAGTCGAAGACGATCTTTCACCGGCTGCACTGGTTGCCGGAATGAATGAGCTCGCGTAGCGTGATAACTTCTTTTATCATTTCCCGTTCTGGGTTGGGTAGCTCTTTAATTTTTACTATGATGTGGTCAAAACACGAATAATCACCGTCCTTCAGCAGCATTTATAAAATTTCCATCTGGGCAGTTAACATTGAAATGTTAACATCGTTTTACAGTTTTTCCATAAACTTAAGCTCTTCGAATTTGTCCTGAGAATTGAGGGTCTTAATTAAGAGAGACTCCATCTTCGCATACGTATTTTTGGCTCCGTTATTTTTGTTAAAATATGTTTAAATTTATTTTTATTTTTGCAAAAAAGTGGGGGGCCTACCCCCCAGCCCCTCCCTCTGCGCGGTCCCTGCGTAAGGATTATTTACCTGTCCCTCGGGGGTATGTGATATAATCACCTGGTACCGCCCCTTACGCCCTCAGGGTGGTACCAGGTGAATATATCACATACCCCCGAGGGACAGGTAAGTAACATGCTTATTTGTCAGTTGGTGAGGTTTTCTAAAAGGAAGAAAAGGCCATTAAATAACGAAAAACTTATTTTCTACTTAGTCGTGTTTTAATTTAAAAGTACTTTTAATGGTAGATTGTAGGCGGTGAAGTTTCGACTGTAAACATGTTTTTTTTTTTTTTTTGCGTTTGTTTTCGCTTTTCTTTTTTTTTAACAACAATGCGTAGACAATGTGTTTTGTTTACTGGTACACCGTGGGGTTGAATTTAGTTCTGTATTATTTACACAACAATATGTATAGATAATTTCTTTTGTCTGCTGGTATGCGTGGTAAACAGTGCATAAGCCGGCAGTGCGTTCAGTACACTACAGACACGTAGTTGAACGACTGCTGTTAAATTTTGGAAAAAGTGAGCCCTCGGCTAGCATTGTTTGCAAACAACGATGAGTGATAGTGAAGATGAAGTCTTCTAACCCCAAACAGCTTTTCAAGGTCTTGAAGCTCCTTCTCGGCGGTTGGATTTGTTTTGTGAATAGGACAAGTCAGACTCACAGCCAGGATGCTCTTTCGGATTTTAACACTTCTGGAGAAAATGATTTATTGCTTGAAGGTCCACCCACTACCTATGTTTTCGCAGCGAGTATGCCCCACGAAGTAGTTATGGCGGAGAGAAAGAAGGAAAACGCGGTACACAAGTCGTTGCCGATGATGAGGTTGCTAAACGGAACAGTCAGTAGATACCAGCTAACACACGAAAGACCACCGCGTGCTCGGTAACTGTTTGACGTTTCGTGTTTGTTTGTTTGTTTGTTGTTTCAGAGTTTACAACTAATGGGAGACTAAGTCGAGGGGAATATGAACAGGGGAAATATATATTGCATTGTTTTGCTATTGTTATCAGCTATTGTTTCAGCCCCGCACTCCCCTGTTACAATCAAAGCTGCCACCAACTTTTCAGACAGTGAAAAATGATGAGGGGTTATGTAATATACTCCCCTGAAAAGAACAAAGGAAACCAAGCCAACTGACAAATAAGTATGTATGTACGTAGCGTTCCCACACTGCCTGCCTTGACTAGCTTCTCTTGCTAAATGTAGACACGTGTGAAAATGTATGTGATGTCTTTTGTTATTTTAAATAAAGTTGTTATTGTTTGTTAGAACATTTTCACACGTGATAAGCATAGGGAGTTAGTAGTGGTCAAAGAGAATCGCTACCGCTTAAGATCTTCAAATCAACTTCTTCTTTGCATGCCGAAAGGTATCACAAAAAAGACTCTAGGTGACAGGGCATTCGCAGTCGCAGCTCCCAGACTATGGAACTCCCTCCCAGAAGAGCTTCGAAGCAAGAGTGATATAAACGATTTTAAACGCCACCTTAAAGCGCATTTTTTTACCAAGGCATTTTTAACACCTTAGTTGGACTGAACTGACTAAGCTTGCTTTTGCTTCGCTTTTATTTTGTTCTTATTATTCAATACAATTGTATTTTATTGCACGAATCTTTTTTTTTATTCTCTTAGGCTTTTTGTTAAATTTGGTGCTTAGGGTAAAGTTTTTAATATTTTTAATTATGTCAGGATTTTAGGTTTTAACTTTTTAAATTAATCGGTAGTTTTACTTTGCTAACTGGAATGCGCTTTTGATTATTTTTATAGGAAAAGCGCAATACAAATATTATATTATATTATATTATATCATATCATATCATATCATATCATATCATATCATATTATATTATATTATATTATATTATATTATATTATATTATATTATATTATATTATATTATATTATATTATATTATATTATACCCTTCTTTTTTATGGGACACACTCCTCCTAACGTGTCACCAATATGACAAGGCATTCTTGAAAGCAAATGATTAAACCGATACTTCGAATCAGTTGATTGTGTGGTTTAATGAGGTAAATGTTTCTGAAGCAGAGCGCACCAGCGACCCTGTTAAAGGAGCTCGGTCATGGTGTTTTGGGTTATTATTAGAGACATTAAAAAATGTATGCAAATCCCACAAGCTTTACGTTTTCATTGCTTGTTTTATGGATATGTGGTTACTTGAGCCTGAGCATTAGCTATGCCATGCTGATGAGGCCTAACAAGGCCGAAACAGCTGTCCATGGCTGCTAATGCTTGGGCTCAATCTTTGCTTTGGTAGATTTAAGGGGTAATGCCCGCTACCTTGTGGCCTTAGTGCCTTTAGAGTGGCTTCAGCTTACTTGATCACATTAATTTGTGAAGTATCCTAGTTTCTGAGATATGTTAGGCGTCCAGTTGCTGAAACTTTCACTGTTGTTTTGGTCATACAACGAGGACTTGCGGTTTCTAGGGGAGGGCGTGGCTGACACATTCTACCTCTTGTCGTAGTTTAGGTCTTTCAACCTCCTTTAAGAGGTCATCTCCTTTGAGTGGACTTTATGCTCGGTCCCGAGGGTGTCCATGAAACAAAGGCATATAACGACTGCCTTCCTGAGATTCATAAGGGAGACAGTGACGGACGTTTTCAAGTTTATTTTCCATATTTTGATAGCTGTAATATTACAATACACGGTATCTTGAGATCATTTTCGCACCACTGTGTTTTAGCACCACTGTGGTATTGGAATCTTTCAGAGTTCAGAATTGTTTTATTGGCAATTATCTGATTGACGCTCATCAAAATTCAGCCTTTCCATTTTTGGGCCTCTTGTGGAGCTAGTAGAGCGCGTATTATAATGAGGTGTAAGAAAAGGCAATTTCTTTTTACAAAATACCTACCTGCAGACCTTCAAATTTAGTACTCTGTCGTGGCGGTTTACGTTGCAAATTAGATAGAGTTAGTGGTGAAGACAGGTTAAACACGCGCGGTCGGGAAAATAGGCCATTTCCGAATTACCTTTGGCCTCTTTTTCAAAGCGAGTCCTGGTGCTCATCTTTTGATGTGAAAATTAGTTTCCATTCACATGCAAATTAAACTCATTTTCATACGAAAGGATGAGCACCAGGCCTCGTTTTGAAAAAGAGGCCGAGGTAATATTGTTGACCGCGCGAAACGCGCGCGTGTTCCCATGAAAGCGTCGCGTTTTCGCGCAGCTGTTGGCTTTTGTGCGTGCTTCGCGCTCGCTCAATCGAGTCGCTGGACTTTCCCAAAGCGGAAGAGGAACTGTTCCTCGTCTGACCCTATTTTTTGAAAAACATTTAGACAAACAGCGAAAAATGTAACTTATATTTACAGTGAACACGACCAGAATAATCGAACGGTTGACGAAGGCTGCTTTTTGGATCACACAACGATTATTTCCGAGAACTTACTTCAGCGTGACGATGGCAAAAGTGGGAGAAACAGAAACTTTTTCTTGAATCGCCCGAAAATAGCGCATTACGTCATGTCAATCGCTCAGAATAAAGACACGAAACCGAGGCAGGGAAATTCCCAGTGTACTTCCGACCAAAATGGATGATGCCCAGAGTGAAGTTTTGAAATGCGACTGATCGATGCAAATCGTGTCAGTACCCGCGTTTACAACATTAAAACCTTAAGACTGATGCATTAGTTTTCAAAAAAGCATGGAACAACTTTCTCGTAAGTTTTTACTCCTTCATGATCGTGTGGGAACTAATGTAGAACGAAGCATACTTTCGTTTGGTCTCTCAACAAAACAAGTACCAATGCAAGTTTTACGAGGCGAGTTATTAGAGGCTCTTCCCGAAGCTGAACAGCCGCGAGATTCGTCGAAAATAGCTCTTGGTTGTATTGAACGAAAGACCTTAAGGCTGGAATGTGCCTTGGATTGTCTAATGCGACTGACAGAGGAAGACGTTAACTTGCTTTTGGCCATCTCTTCACTGGAGGAGAGGTATCAAACATATATGGACAGAATTCGGCTCGATTTTGGGAAAAAAATTACAATGGGAAGTAGAGTTTTTGTGACTATTAAAGGCATTTCCAAGAAATTGCCGGGTGTCGTGTGGTATAAAGGAGAGTTATCACCAGGTGGTGGCACAAATTTTGGAGTTGAACTCATAGTAAGTATGAGCTTTATGTTATATATGTACACGCTGTATGAACTTGTCTAAAGCCCCGGCTACACGTTCAAACATTGTTAGAAGAACACGTCCCAACATTGTTGCAAGAACGCTTCTAACAATGTTGGATACGCATAAAACATTGTTGGAAACACGTCGATTCGGCGGTCTGACTTCAACAATTTCCTCTGCCATTAGGCTTCGGATTGGAGACTGGGCCTTTAACTCTGATTGGTCTTTGCAATACAACATTGTTGAAAGGGCGGCTACACGCTTCAACATTTGTTGTATGTTGGAGAAAATGTTTGATTGAAATCAAAACATTCTTCCAACAAAAAATGTTGAACAAACGTCATCAAACATGCATGCTACACGTTCTAACATTGCTCATCCAACAAATGTTTTATAACAATGTTTGAACGTGAAGCTGGGGCTTAAGGTAAGGATCCCGAGCTATATATGTCATTTTACAAAACTTACTTATACAAGCTTAACTTACAGCACGTTCGTATTTGTTCTGACAACTTTTCTGAAGATAAGTTTCCGTGAAGTTAGTTGTTGTAGCTCAAAACTCTTTTAAGCTCGCTATGAATTACTTTTAGGGGCATTTTTGATCATCAAGCTTAATAAGAAAACAAAACTTGCTTCTCGTTTTAAGACTTGATTCCACTGAAGTAAACTGAAATGTAAGCAAAAATTTCATTACCACACTTCGCATTAATGACCTGAAGACATGATGTAAAGTGTGCACAGTTGTCTCCTTTCTTTTTTTGGGGGGGGGGGGGGGGGGGATTCTTGGGTAAATTTTTGCTGGTTATGTGCCACTGGCCTCTCAGAACCCCTACCCCATTATAGTCTGTTCTGCAGCCAAATATATACCCCATCTTAATCACTTTTGGGCAAATGTTATTTTCGTGATTCCATCTTAGTCACTTTCTGTTTATGCATCTACCTTGTAAAGCGTTTTAAGCTGGTCATCCTAAAATGAATTGACACATTTGTTAAAATGAATGTAGAAAACTTTACTTTTCACCTACAGTACTAACATTCTGGTACATTTACCCCAAAATCCAGAAAATGTGCGACCCCATTCTATTAACTCTATTGAAAATGCAAGCCCATTATAGTCAATCCAGTCAAGAACATGCGACCCCATCCAGCGGCACACTCCCATTAGCCTATTACAAGGAAACCCTGACCCAGGGTCTTTTTGCTGGGAAATTTAGACAAATATTTCAAAAATTTGGCTTCCAGTTTGCTTTGGAAGAGCAATGTCATGGCCAGCATGCGCAATGATGATCTCAAGTGAGAAACAGATTTTTTTATCTGTCTGCCATCTTCAGTTGCCCGTAGGATTGATTTTGGCCAGTATTTCTTCTAATACACATTGTAGGTTCAGCTATATTTATCTTTTGGAGGTTTTTGATTGTTTGTTCCATGCCATATGGATGGCATTGATAATCGAAGATGAAACTTGAAGCTTGCTTTTTCAAGTTGATGTATCACCGCTGCATGTGTGCAAGATCTGTGACACTGTTTAAAATAATTATACCAGCATCAAATGGAAAGAGCCTGCATATTATTTGCTGTTCTTTTTAGTTATTTAATGATGAGTGCAGATGGAGTTTTAGTTTTTTAAGTTTAATTTGTTTGTACCATGCCATGTGGATGGCATTGATAATTGAAGATATATATTGGCAACAAAACTTGAAAGAACTTTCCAGCTTTTTTCAGTTGTAAACAATCTGAGAGACTGCAAGAATGCACTCTAAAAATAATTTACAACTGCAGGACAGATACTTACAAAGACCTTCTATGCCATGCAAAGCTGCCTTCTCTCTACAATATAGTAGGAGGCTTCATGAGATTGTAATTTTAATGTACAAAGTTGGAAATGGCTTGGCCCCTGACTACATAGGTGAACTTTTCAATTTTGCAAACAAAGGGTACTTCCTAAGAAATGCAGATTTTGATGTACCTCACAACTCAACAGTGAGATGTGAAAAACACTCTATTAGATACCTGGGCCCATACCTTTGGTCCAGACTATCCTCAAGTGATCGACAGCAACCCTTGTTGGATAATTTTAGACAACAGTAGAAAGAAAGACTTGACTTTTCTTATTGAGGGCACGTGCAGCAACTGTAATTTATGCATCACTTAACCATGTTTGCAATTGGCCATGTTCTAAACAAGTAAGGACCTGGGAACGAGGTTTTAAAATTTATCGACTGGAAAAAATTATTTCCACTGCATGAAAGAGCATCTATAATATTGTCACCTCACCAACTTTGACGCTGTTCAGTTGAACCGGAGCTGAAAAAAATGTGTTTGAAAACTGGGAAAATTAGAGACTTTGTATGGTTTGGAGGGACACACTTTCCGAAATAGAGACATTTGTATGGGATTTTTTTAAGTTTTACAGTCAAGTCAGGTCAAGCGTACCCCCCTAGAATACATTAATGAGTTGATTATTTGAACATTGAACCTGTTAGTCGTTTCGAATAATGCAATCATTTTTGAAATATTCGTATCAAACTTCAACTGCTGATTGGACTCTGTCCGTGGATGTGTTTGAAAAATGCATTTGACCAACGAGACTTTAAATCTGTCATCTCTTTTAATAAAGCAGACCTTTTTTAGCCCTTTAAAATCCAAAAACATTGTTCTTTCCGAGGAATCCTAAAAATAATGAATTTGTACAGAGTGAAATTAAACACAGCTGATAGCGTACAGCGTTGTAAACAACCAAAACTATTGACGAGAAGACTTGCTAGAACTTCGCCTGAAATCCTTTTATCACGAATAAGACTTCTACAAGCTCTATGGGATGTAGAAAGCAAAAAAACTGCTCGATTATAATAACATTTACAATACCGTTTTTCACCTATCACTTCCACTCACCGTTGGATACCATGTTGGATGCTTCGATTTCCCATATAAGGAGCGTCTTTTGTTTGCTTAGTCCAATCAGCAATCAAAGTTTTATTTGAATATTCTAGGGGGTACGCTTGACCTGACTTGACTGTAAATGCATGTTATCTGGTGGCTTATCAACCAAACATACTCAAACTTGCTGAAAATGCTTATTTTGAGATATCCATTCATGTGAGAAACAATTTAGTTCAATTCCATTGATTTTCAATGAGGTTTGGATTTGTTCCCAGGCCCTTACTTGTTTAGAACATGGCCCATGAAATTTTAATTATTATAAATTTGTGAACTCAACTGTGAGATACAGAAAACATTCTAATAGATATGTGGGCCCATACCTTGGTCCAGACTATCCTCAAGTGATCATCAGCAACTGTAATTTATGCATCACTTAACCACATTTGCAATGGAATTTTAATAATTATCAATTTGTGAATACTTTACATATCAGATTTTCTTTGAACTAAGTGATATTAAATTTGTGAATACCGGTAGTTTAGATTTAAGATTTTTATGAACCTTCCTTGCCTTTACTTTGTAAATTTTAAAGTAGTTTTTTACACTTGTAGTATTTGTATTTTAATTTTTATTTTGTATTTGGAATGCTCTTTTAGTGTCTGCAATTATCTTATATTTAGCTAAACACTCTGACACTTAAATAAAGTTCATTCATTCATTCATTCATTCATTCATTCAAGTTGATGTATCGCTGCTGCATGTGCACGAGATCCTTGACACTGTACCTTTAAGCTACAAGATACTTGTCATTCTTTAAACATTGCATACCTGTAGGGAATTACCTTAATTGTTTCTTATTTTGCTTGTCATTTCCAGAAATTTTATTTCTGACCATCCACTGCTGCCCAAGTGATTTTAAGTGTCCTCTGGGTTTTTGTTTTACAGTTTTTGTTGTAAGTTATGCACACATTGGTGATAAAAATTAATAGCCAAATTTCTGTTATGTAGAGGAAAAAAGCTTGAGTGCCTGGTAAATTATAGAATGGTGTAACATTGATGCTCTGTAAGGAAATGATAAGGCTAAGATTTTGAAATGTTTATTGTCTTTTCATAGGAACATCCAGGCCAAGGGACATCAGATGGAACATTTCGAAACCGTAAATATTTTTCTTGTCCACCAGACTCTGGTGTGTTTGTTGGATTGGATAAACTATCGCCACGAAATGATTCAGAAGCTAAATCTCATAAGAAGGGAGAGGGTCATCAGAGTAATTTTTCACGCCTAAAGGAGAGCATTATGCCTTCATCCTGGAAAGGGAAAAATGAACCAGATTTGCACCAGGGAGATGTGGAGTATGCTCTTAAAACTGGTCAAAGAGTTGTAACATTCTTGAATGATGAACGCCCCATAAGGGGAACTGTACGCTACATAGGCAAAGATATAGATCGGCATGGGAAAAGCTACACAGTTGTTGGTCTAGAACTGGTGAGTCAATAGTACAACAAAAATTAATTGATGTATGCTATATGTAGCTAAGTGATGCTTTAATACAACTTCCTCAGATTCTACTCTAATATGATAACTGAAGAACTTTCCACAAAAAGGGTGTATACTGCTTTATACACTGTATTTAATTGGCTTTAAAATCCAAATCTCTCTAAATTTGCTCCACTTTAGCATGCACAGTAGACTGGTTATGGGGTCAGTTCTGCCATTATTTAAAATTTTTGTGATTTGAAGGCCTGGATCCAGCAAATTAGCATATGACTTCAACCTGAAACTGAATCAACTGAAGTGATGCATGAATGATTTCTCTTGATGCATGCATGAATGATTTCTTTTGAAAGCCAAGACAACAGAAATCAACCATGCATCAGATCCTCTTTGTTTTTGTTTATGGAGTTTTTGCCAAAAGTCCATAAGTTAATTTCTGGTCTTCAAGTCACCAAATGAGTGCAGAACTTCATTTCTGATACCATTTCCACTAATCTGTATGCCAAAGTAGAGTGAGTATTATTTTTTAAAAAAAGAGATTATTAAGGCCAACTAGAGGCCATATTGGCCTTCACTTGGGCTTCCAAGTGGCAAATGGATGTTTTGGAAATTGTGCGGAGAATCTTTGGATATCTGACATGTTTTGTATGCAAACTTATTGAACGATTGATATTATCAGTCACATCTGGGTTTGTCCTGATAGCGCCTGAGTTGCCCCAAAAGCACCTGAGGTAGTTCCAATAGCACATTGAGTTGTGCACAGCTGAGAAGTGGCAGAATTTGACATCTCACTTCCTGTTAAACATTTTGTGAATCTGCTGACCAGTGCATATAAATGGGGCTAAGTGTAATTTAGGCGAAGTTAAAATTGAGACAATGCTGGCAGCGGTTTTCATCATTGTGGCGCACATGGGTGGCGGGGTGGCCCAGTAAGTTGGAGGGTTTTATTGTTTACAGGGCTCAGGTTTCTGTGATTCATTGCACAATTCCTCGTGTTTGCTTGTGCGAAGCCTTTGTGCTGTTCTGCCCCCGCCCGACCCCTCCCTCTAGGTAAGGGTCGTTCCGTCTCCGCTGAAATTTTAATTCAGTGTGATGTTGCCGGATGGTGGTTGACACCCACAGGGATGCCATGGATACCTTAGCACTTGGCTCCTACAATCTTGGTCCCACCATCTTTTGAGGCACCAACCCCCAACCTCATCTATTGTTGATGAGTTTAATGCTTGGTATATATTTTTTGTATCAAAAGCAAATGTACAACCAAAATTATGATCATAAAACGACCAAATAAAAAAACAAGTTTCATTAAGATACTACACAAGACTAATGAAAGATATACAGAGGAGGAGGAACTTGCTCGTTCATAATTTTGTCTGAGAACTTAAAGGGAGCAGATACTTGTTTTGTGAACATGGATTTGTGCCATCACAACAAACAAAAATGTGACATTTCTGGTTCTACAAGGCGCAGTAAGACAGTAAGATACTCTCAAGTGCTGTCTTAAATGCTGAATTTTGTTACAAAAGTGCTTATGATGCGTCGTTTATTGAAGAGTTGTTTCTTTGGAGGCAGTTAGTTTCCAAGTGTTTATTGTTTCATTGCTGGCTGGTGAAGGTGGATTTTGTGCCTTCACATCACAATTAACAAACAAAAATGTGATATCTCTGGTTCTACAAGGCGCACAGACTCCACAGAGACAAGCAAAAGTTCTTCAAGGGGCTACAATTGAAACAAATGTCATTTATTGGTTTTAAAAATAATTTCAACATTAATCCACAGGAATCAGTTTTTTGTTCATATCCCCATTATCACCCTGGCTTGTAAATTATCTTATCATTTACATCTGCCTTGCTCGACCTAGAGCTTTTCGGTGCGATATCTGGCTTGCGGCTTAACAACAAGAAAACAGAAATTCTCTGGATTGGGGCTTGCGCTGGGCGTCAAGATGAATTATGTCCCGAAAAAGATTTAAAATGGGTTACAGACAAACTTAAGGCCTTAGGTGTCTGGATTTTGGCCGATCCCATGGTTAGCATGAAAGCAAACTACAACAAAAAATTAACAAAGGTTAGAAACTGCTTAAGCTGCTGGGAATACCGTCGTTTAAGCCTATTAGGGAAAATCATAGTATTAAAAAGTTTAATCGCCTCTCAGCTTGTTTATATTCTATCACTATTGCCAACAAACCATGCAGCTTTAGATGAGATTAACAACATGTTCTACAACTTTCTCTGGAGTGGAAGAGGGGACAAAATTAAGCGAGATGTAATGATCAGTGATTATAAAAATGGAGGTTAAAGGATGATTGACATTAAATCTTTTAATAAAGCTCTCAAATCAACATGGGTCAAAAAATATTTGGACAGTGATAATCATGGCAAGTGGAAATTGTTCTTTGACTCTGAATTACACGATTTCGGTGGGAATGTTATCTTTAAGGATAACCTCAACAAAAATGATTTGACAAAGTTTATACATACATCTGATGCCTTTACAACAGAAATTCTAAAAATCTGGTCAGAAATCAGTTATGACGATAACATAACTTCTACCGAAAATTTGCTCTCCTTACCTCTCTGGCAAAATTCACTTGTGAGAATTGGAAATAGACCTATTTACTACAAATCATGGTCTTTCAAAGGAATACAAAACGTGAGGCATTTAATGAAAGATGCAGATAACTTGCTATCTTTCACTGAATTCAAGAAACGCTTCGACATCAAAACCAATTTTCTTGTTTATCACGGTGTGGTATAGTGCTTAAAAGTGTTAAGGAATGCCATAGAAAACCAAAATGAAAAAAGCAGAAATTTCAGCACTTTTGTAGAAAACTTCATAAAAGCTCCTAAATCGAATAGATTGGCATACAAAAAGCTAGTCAGCACTAAACAGAGCAGCCCTAAGAAAGGCCAAGAGAAATGGTGTGTTGACTGCAACCTTCAGTGCTCCAAAACAATTGATTGGGAGATGGCTTACATGTACGAACTCCCTTTCTGCAGCACTAAAGCTACCAAATTAATTATTTTCCAGTTTAAACTACTTCACAGGCATTTAGCGACAAATGATTTCCTAAATAAAATAGGCATTCGAGAAAATGATATGTGTACCTTTTGTAGAACAGAGGAAGAGTCCCTTTTTCATTTATTTTGGTCGTGTAGCGAGACGTCTTGTTTTTGGCAGGGCTTTATGAAATGGTTGGCCGAAAACCAAATAAAACTAAAATCCAACATCTTCACTCCCGACATAATAATTGGCCTGAGGCGGACATCCTATCCAACACAAAGCAATACTTTTACTTCCTTGTTGCCAGATATTATATATGGTCTTGCAAAACAAAGGAAGTACTCCCAAAAATTGAAAGATTTCCTAGTTTTCTATCATCTTTAGTACCTTTTGAATCTTAAACCCCCCCCCTCCCCTCCAAAAAAAAGGAAAAAAAAAATAAAAATAAAAATAAAAAGAGTTTAATATAAAGTAATATAAAGGTCTTAAAGGAAGCCATGCATGCACAGCATAGATTAATAATTTAGATGAGAAATTGTAATAATTGACTGTATTATGTTCATAGCTTTCTGAATACATGTATGTTTAGTAGTTCTGTAGTAGTCTGTTAGTAATGTGATGTTCTGTACTTCGATGTAAATAAATGTTATTTATCTAATTTTAAAAAAAAAATTATCATTCTGGAAATGAAACATAATTTCTTTTTGAAATAGCTTCTTGTTAAAACATGTCCTCAGATCCGAAGATAGTTTAATTGGTTTCTTTTTGAAGCCTGATTGTTAGCGCCTGTGCAAATGATGCCAGAGTGAACTTTACGGAGGATACTTAGACAAAGAAGAATGAATGACGTTTTTAAACTTGGGCCTTCCATAGGAAGCCTGAGTGATATACAGCAGAACCCTGATAACTCTAACTCCCAAGAGAAACAAACAATAGTTTGAGTTAGCTTTGCGCGGAATATGCTTCTATTTTGTGCTTCTTTTGAGGATTGTACATCTTTTGAAAGTCAGAAAATTCAAAGGAAGTTTAGTGTTTTATGAGATTTTGCTGAAGGCATTTGTTGATAATGGGTCTTGTGGTTGGCATTAAATTCTGGACTAGTTACATTGCTTCTTGTGTTGTTGAAGTAATATATCAAAAATTCAGCGTCATGCTTTCATCTGTTTCTTGGTGTTTGGAACCCAGGATAAAACACGAAGCACAAATTTTTGATACAGCTTCTCAAACATGCATAAAAATGCAATATAGAAACTATATACTCTCTGTATGATTAGAACCAGTTGTTTTAATGCGCAACAGAGCATGCATTCTTTCACATTTTCCACAACTCTTTGCCTGCATACATTTTGTGAGAGTTGTTTGTTTTGCACCAGCAATCCTTCATTGTAGCTGACACTTAAAGGATGTTTGTTTCAAGGATGGAGTGAGTCGTTTCGTCTGCCTAAATCTTTATCTGAGGAGCAGCTTTTAGCTGACAAAGCCATTCCAGCTGCGAAAAAGTGGGTTTTGAACATTTTTAGATAATGGCACTTGGAAAGAGAGATGAAAGTACTGATTTTAGATCATATCCTGGCAGTCTTTACAAAGATTATGACTTGTACAAGGTGAATCCTGTAAATTGTGAAATATCATAAATGGATGATGTGATGTTATTTGTCTATTTTTACTTCCTGTCAAGTTTATTGCCATATTTGGTAATCCTGTTTCCAGACCATGCTTTCTGGCTTATGCTGGTATTTAAGTGGGCCTCAGTGTGATTAAAGGGCAGAAGTTATTCTCCTTCACTTGGTTCTCTTCACTCTTGTTCTACTTGTGAACAGTCTTCCAGATGGCGTACCATAAAACCTCTTTTAAGCCCCCAGGGGGCTTATTTAATGTCAGGGGTCATTAATGGAAGGCTTATTGGAGAATGGGGCTTAATAGAGAGGGGGGTCTTATTTCAAATCTGAAACATGCCGTTTTCGTTTTAAAAAAGCTTTTGTACAAACCTCAAAACAGCTGCAGTCAAATTTTATTATTTAATAAAGAGCAGCAAGCAGTATTATGTGTTTGAATATATGTTTGATTAAAAGCAAGCCAATTGGGCCGAATTGAATGAAGTGGATTTTGCAATAGGGAATAGGAGGGACTAATTACAAAATCTCATGTTCCAAAAGGGGAGGGGGGTTTATTAGAGGGGGTGGGGGGGGGGACTTATTACAAAAACCGACTTCCAAATGGGGGGCTTGTTAGAGAGGGGTTTAATCGAGATGGGGGGCTTAATAGAGCTTTTACGGTATTTCTAAACTGCTGCCTTGCAAATTAAGTTTACAAATCACAACTTTTTGTAGATGAAAAAAATGAACTACCACTGTATTGTACTAGCTGTTCTTGTGTTTAATTTGCTTTGTTTTTATGCTTGGGTCTTCAGATGTCCAATGACAACACATGAAAACCAAACATGGTTTGGATATCTGTTCCAAAACACATGATTGTGATTTTCATCTGGGTTTTTAATGGGTATCAAAACTCATGCACATGACAAATTTAGCCATTTTATTGGCAATCAAACTTATGAATTATTAGTGAATGTAGGAGGCATAATATTATGTCCAATACCCCTCTATGCACAAAGACTATGCCACTTTAGCATGATTCCTATTCCATTTCTACATGATAAATAGAGGATATTACATGGCTTCACGGGGATACATTACAAAATTTCTCCTTGAGTACGAGTGAAATATTTTTCAACACTTGAAGAGAAATCTCATATCTCCAAGTGATCATGTAATGTTCTATTTATTATATAAACATCCATGAAATACCAAACCATTTCATTTTTGCTGTGAAAGGCACAACTTACATTGTATTATGTAACCATAGCGAAGGTGATCCTTTCACGTGTGAAGATAACATGTTATATTTTCACATGTGAAGATAACGTGTTTTCCTGCCAAAGCTCACCTGGTATGTCATTGGTGTTTATATAATAAATGGTTTTTAAAGAGGAACATCTTTTCATTGAATCATTGAAGCTAAAACAAAATTGGGGGCTAGATGCACTTAAAGTCCATTACCATTACCATTTTTAAAAGTGTGTAGTCTCAAAGCATTAAGTGCAAGTTGTGCAACCTAGCTGTGAAATGGTTGATTTTAAAATTTATGTAACAGTTGAAATCCACCTTGAAAGAGCCTAATCTATTCTAGGTATACTTTATACATGTACGTGTGTGTTGCAAACCATTAAAGATATTTCAGGTTTAACCTACCAGTATGTATTATTTTTTAATCAGGACACAAGGGATGGAAATTGCACTGGTAAGCTACGTGGCAGACAAGTTTTCGTTTGTAAGAGAGAATATGCAGTCTTTGTACCCATTGAAGGTGTTATACCAGAGGAAAACTTTGATGAGAATCCTGTTATGGCAAAAACCAGAAGAAAATCTGATAAGGGAGATAACAAACAAGAACAAATCCGCAGGGATGAAGAACTTGCAAAGTCATTAATTTACAATGGCAACTCGACAGGTAAACTTCCTTTGAAATTTATTCTGTTTGTTGTACAGAAGTGTCTGTCACTTAGCACTGATGATGATTTGTTAAGCATGGTAAAGAAAACCATGTGAAAGCACATAAAAAACAACATCAACAGGAAGGGGATAGCTGTCAGTAGCGTCCACAAACTCTTGTGGATGTTATGATGGGCAAAAGATGAAAACTTTACGGTTACAGTGGTAAAAAAATGAAGAAAAATTTTCTCTAAGAATGTTCATCAATCTGCACATCTTAAAAGATGTGGTTGGAGAAGTCAAATTCCATATGCAGTGACAGGTCAGGCCAAATCAATGGCAGATAAATCAATTATTGTGAATGATATATGAAATGAATCATATATGAACTGCAGAAATGAAATCAAATGAAGAATGATCCTCGCAGTTGTGAACATAATTTATGCAATTGCAAAAAGAACCCTGAAAAATGTCAGGACTTCAACGGGGTTTGAACCCATGACCTCGCAATTACCGGTACGATGCTCTAACCAACTGAACTATGAAGCCACTGACGTTGGGAGCAGGTCAATAATTATTGTAGGTTCATATGTGACCCTCCACGGGAAAACGTACACTAACGACCTTCCGTTAAACGGTGTAAAACGTTAGCTATCCGTTTGTCATCCGTTAGAAACATTGATGAAAACCGTTAGTAGCGTTAGTCAAACCGTTAGCAGCTGATCCTTGCCCGTTAGAGTGTTAGTCATTTCCGTTAGTGACGTTAGTCAAACCGTTAGCAGCTGATCCTTGCCCGTTAGAGCGTTAGTCATATCCGTTAGTGGCGTTATTCAACCGTGTTAGCATCTGAACCTTTCCCGTTAGAGTGTAGCCGTATCTGAAGAACACATGTCAGCTAAATAAAAACGATATTTGCGAAAAGATGAGGATCATTTTTCGAACCGCCGATTGATGTAATCTTTACGAACATGCGGTTTGACATACATAAATCAGAAAGTCCAAACCTTTTATTTCCAACGCTCCACAGTTTCTGATGAACGAAACTAGAAAGACGCTTAAGAGAGCTCGATGTTTTGTTTTTGTTCTCTTTGTTTGTTCTCTCTCTTTTGAATTCGCCTCAGGAGTAAGCGCTATTAGTTTAATGTTAACATTGCAGCAAAAAGGTAAAACAAAGATTTCTTCCAAACTGGCAAAGAAATCTCGAAACTTTGCTCTGAAATATCCGCCGAATCATTGCGCCAAAAATAAAATACGACCGCTCTCGTTGCCTAGCATGTGACATGCCGCCGATAAAAAAATATTTCCCATCACTTTCTGTGAGCCTTGCATTCCCTAAATCAAGGCGTCTGTTGAAGAACTCGACGACAATTGTATTTGACTTTCAATGAAAATAAATAAGTTTATATTTTGTAAAATCCTTCCATCAGATGGAGCGAAAAATTTCGTAAGAACGTAGTTTATCTCTCTCTAGATCTTGCGTTATCGGCTGTAATCAGTCAAGCGTCGCCAATATTTGTCTGACCGCTTTTGAATGGTCGCTATCGGAGTTTCCAGTTAAATTTCGTTGCTCTCAGTCGAACAGCTTCGGGTATTATGTTAGCTAGCTTTTTTTACAGAGTCGATAGCAATAGTGTGGGATACCACAGGTATCAGGTATTCCACACATACAAACATTCGTCTTTTTTGGGTCGTCATGCAATGCTTATCACGTATGCTCTTCATTCCCAGTGGATCAAATTTCAAAAAAAATTGCATAAGGTTGTTTGTCTGAAAAATGTCAGTGAGCAAGAGACTAATTTTAATTTTCCACCAAACTGAAAAGATCCACTTAATTTAATATGTAATTAAAACTAGCAGAGTATGGGATTTAGACAACTGCCAAACATCAACAAAAGACGCTGTCGGCTTCACAGTGAATTGAAGACAGTGTGATCGTCTGGTGTTGCTTTATCGCACGTTTAATTTACGACTCCGTCTCTCGCTTGAAAGCGAGAGAATTGTAACTGTCACAAACTTTGCTTTTTCGGAAAATTTCTGCCAGTTGTCGGTGTTTTGGGAGAAGATTCACAAATGTTTTCGCAGTCGCTTCTACTCCTTGGAAGGCCTCATTGAATGCTCTCAGTCTTAGCCGTTGCAAAAAGAATTTGGCAGCACCACGCTTCCTTGTTTCGATCGACCGCTTAACTGAAGACTTCGTTAAAAGGAAAGAGATAAGTAATGTGTGACCGCACAAGCGTCTTAAAACGAACCGTTTAAAAAAACCGCAATGATCATTCTTCGATTCATTTCATCCGCATATATATACATTGTTCACAACTTATGATCCTTTAGAACTGGAGATCAGCCGCTAGAACTTTATGACAAACCGTCAGAACGTTAGCACAAACCGTTGGAGCGTTAGCACAAACCGTTAGAGCGTTAGAACAAACCATTAGAACGTTAGAACAAACCGTTAGAGCGTTAGGACAAATCGTTAGAAGGTCAGGGCCAAGCGTTAGAACGTTAGTACTAAGCGTTAGTAGGACTTCAAAGCCGTTAGCAATTCGTTAACTAACCGTTAGTTTTCTAACGTTTAACAGATGATCATTAGTGTACGTTTTCCCGTGGAGGGTCACATATGTTCCTGTGAAAGAAATGAGTGTGAATGATATATGAAATGAATCACATATGAACTGCGGAAATGAATTCAAATGAAGAATGATCCTCGCAGTTGTGAACGCAATTTATGCTATTGCGAAAAGAACCCTGAAAAAATTTCAGGACTTCAATGGGGTTTGAACCCGTGACCTCGCAATTACCGGTGCGATGCTCTAACCAACTGAGCTATGAAGCCACTGACGTTGGGAGCATGTCAATTGTGGGTTCATATGTTCCCATGAAAGAAATGAGTGTGAATGATATATGAAATGAATCATATATGAACTGCGGAAATGAAATCAAAGAAAGAATGATCCTCGCAGTTTTTCAGGGTTCTTTTGGCAATTGCATAAATTGCGTTCACAACTGCGAGGATCATTCTTCATTTGATTTCATTTCCGCAGTTCATATATGATTCATTTCATATATCATTCACACTCATCTCTTTCATGGGAACCCACAATTGACCTGCTTCAAACGTCAGTGGCTTCATAGCTCAGTTGGTTAGAGCATCGCACCGGTAATCGCGAGGTCACTGGTTCAAACCCCGTTGAAGTCCTGAAATTTTTTCAGGGTTCTTTTCGCAATTGCATAAATTGCGTTCACAACTTCAAGGATCATTCTTCATTTGAAATCAATTATTAACACTTCAGATCAAAGTTATGAATTCAAGGTCAGTGCAATCTTTTGCTTCAAGGATGAAGGAGGTAGTAAATACATATAACTTACCCACTTACCCACCCTTCCCCACATCTCTGTAGGTTACATAGGGATAACAGTAGCAATATTACCGTAAATCTTAGTTCATCCTTAAATTTTCTTGGAACATGGTGGGTTTGTATTACCGCGGCTGGAGACAACAGGATTCATCTAGCAAAATACTCTGATAAGAGGAGGGCGTTATAAAAAAAGAAGCTGAAGCAACTATCTACATTTACATCTTTAAGACATTTACACTGTAGCAGAAACAGGCACACTCTTTATATAAGGCTTATGTGTCATGACAGCGGCAGGTCATATATAAGATAGTCCTGATGATCTAGCTCACAGATGCTGCTCTTGAAAGACTCCATTGTTGGCACTGTATGGCCAGATTGATGTACATATTGTTCCTGACCATTGTTTGACAGTTCAAGGAATAGAGTTTAAACCAAAAGCCAAAAATTCAGACTTTTTATTTTATTCTTGTCAAAAATTTGTTACATTTAAACGTCCTGTTCTACATCATTTGTCTATCAGTTAGTTTGTCACCTATGTAGCTGTGGGTGAACTTTAGAAGAGAACATTCAACATTAAGAGCTCCCTTCTACTGAGAGTCGGCCAACCATCAGTGGACAATGGCTGACTGTTGGCCTACAGCTGGTAGAATGTGGGTACATGTAACTTTAGGATGTTAATTGCCTTGTTAATAGTCTCCGACACTCATCTTTTCTGTTAGTTCAGTATGATTTCTAAGCAATTTCTCTTCCAATGCTCACTTCCCCAGCCAGGTTACCAGTTTGAATTTTAATGTTTGCTCTGATCCCCCTCTAAATTTGGCACACGTATCATGCAAATTATTTCACATTTCTGTGTTGCACTTTATGGGTGCTTACCATTTGTCAGAAAAACCCGGATGGAATGACCGTTGAATAATGGTAAGCGATTTTCCGAATTTACCAACCAACCGGATGAGATTGGCACTTACTGTTTACTGCAAGGCATTCCATCATGCACATGACTCACTTGTTCTGGTGCAAAATGACCTGGAAACAGAACAATTCGCTCAAATCGTAAGCAATTTTCCGAAATTTCGCTCCGAATGGAAAAAGAGGACTACTGGTACCTCTGGAGGTTGTCCACAATTTTCCGAAAAGATTTTCCAGAAAGTTACCTTACCATTTCACTTCAAACCAAAATTTCTGGATTTTTCTGACAAAATTAATGACCAGTTAATAATGGTAATTGAACTGAGTGGAGTGCAATTTGGTCTGATTTCAAATCGAAGGAACGCGCAGTGCAAGTTTGATTTGAAATCACAGGTATGATTTCAGACCAAGATTGCATGACATGAAGTTCAATTACAACTTTATTACACCCATTTTCAAATCACACAGTTTTTTTGTCAATATTAATATTTGTTTATCCATGAAATTTGATAGGTTAGTATTATTTCATTTTCATTTTGATGGGTTACAGAAGGGATGCGATTTAGAGTAAAAAAATGGTGCAATTTGGGAATAAATTGCACTGTTGAGAGCCAATCAGATTGCAAGGATCACCAGTGATTTCAAAATAGGTGTAATAAAGCACCCTATTTTTCAGGGCGTGTCGATGTCACAACTTTTGAAAGATGTGATTTATTGCAACACTGTCACATGCAAACTCAGAAAAAAGAATTCCAAATTCTCCCAACAAGAGAACTTGAACCTATAACCTTCCCATTACTAGTTCAGATGCTCCACCACTGAGCTACAGCTGAAGGAGACTCATGGGAGCTAAGGCCATTAAACTAGCTCTGTGTGACAAACATCCTGTATACTGCAAGGATCAGAATGTCAATAGGTGGAATTATTGCTGTAGAGCGAAGCGAAGCAGCAACATAGTCAGGATTTAAGAAGAATATATAGAAGGGGGTACGAATTCTCGAATTCATCACTTTTTACCACAATGCATTGCATTTAACCACAATTTTTACCACAATGCATTGCATTTAACCAGAGTGTACTGTGCCACTTTTTACCAGAGTTCTCTGCGGCACACTTTTTACCAGAATGCATTGCATTTAACCACACTTTTTACCAGAATGCATAGCATTTAACCAGAGTGCACTGCGCCACTTTTTACCAGAGTTATCTGCGGCATTGCGCCAAGAAAGCACAAGGATGTCAGTCGTACCATCTTCCTTTTTCACATGGATTCCAGTGGTAATGTTTCGCCTTGATTTACCTGTAATATGAGGTGAAGAAGCACGTGCTTGACTTTCCCAACTCCCGCTTTCATTTTTAAAGCAGTATGTAAAAGTTTTACAAATCTGGACGCTTTCTATTTTCACTGTCTGTATCATTTCATGTCCAAACATAAGTTAGTTCACCATGTGTTTATCTTGTTTTAAACTTAGTATGTCATTTCTTAGTAGTCTCACCTCCTTGGTCGAATTCCTAAATGAAGAGAAATTGTCGTTGCATAAGTTTGTAGAATATAAAAACAAACGAAAACCCTAGAACCCGCTAATTTCATACCCCTGGGCTCATCACACACACGCAACTGGGAATACAAATGCAGATATTTTCGAGACAGCGTGTCGGCATGTGCAACACGTATGTTGAGCTTAGTTTGCAGTAAACCGCAGACCGGTTAGCTCAGTGGTAGAGCACCAGACTACCATGCGGGAGGTCGCGGGTTCTAACCCCGGCCGGACCAACACTCAGGGTCTTAAAAATAACTGAGGAGAAAGTGCTGCCTTTGTAATGACATCTGCAAGTGGTTAGACTTTCTAGTCTTCTCCGATAAGGACGATAAACCGTAGGCCCCATCTCACAGTACTTTCACTTAATCTGATTCTGTGGGACGTAAAAGAACCACTAGGGACGTAACAAAACTCTGGCTGTGACCACCCCTAGTGTCTGTCCTAGATATCTATATTACGGGGGCACTCATTAGTTACTTCATTAATTGTAAACTGCACTGTCTAGCAGTCTGGTCAATTCCCCCGGCCAGTGATGTAAACTATCCCTGAAAAGCCCCGACGGGGAGTGGATAAGTATGTATGTATGTATGTATGTATGTAAACAACGTGGGTTGAATTCAGTTCTAAGAATTCTTGCTAATATTGCGACCTCTCACGCGAAAACGTTCCTTACAGCAAGCAAACAAATAAGGGATGGCTAGAGAAGCAGAAGAAATGTTCAATCGAACGGTGAACTGCTCTTTTCACATGCATCACTTCGCCACATTCCTCTGGGTGAGACAGCTCCGATTTGCAATCTGTGGAAAAATATATATCAACCATTCAAAGCAAAAGATCTTCCAAAAGAACATGAAAACTTTTGACACAAATAAAGCGCATTCGCGAAGCTGTTTTCAGCGATGATGATGATTACTTGTAATGAAAATAGCGCAAATAGATCTAAAAAATACTTTTGAGCAGCGCCATCGCGTCTAGCTGCAATGTCAACACAAATTTGTTGTTCATCCTCGTTATTGAAATGGGTTTTTTATTTTCAATCAAAATGTTAGAATATGCTTGCTTTTGCGAAGAGGAAATGTAGAAATAGGAGAAACATTGCGTTACTTATTAGTTATTTGGACGCTCGGTATGCCGGTGTTTTTCAATGTTAACATCAGTGAAATTTACATTTGATTTAATCCCTGTTTCTCTTTTATATTTACATGACTGTGTAATTTTAACGCAGGGCATTACCTTGTGCTTTTAAAATTAAGAAATGGAGGAGCGATTTTCGTTTTGGAGTATTAAACTGTAGAATACCCTGCCACATTAACTTCGTCACTGAAAAACTGTTAACAGCGCTCTCAAATTACTTTCCTTCAAGCGATGCTCGATCTGGTGTGATAGCTGCCATAGATGCTACCACTTTTTCTTTTTAAACAGTTCCTATTGTTGTTTCATCGAGAGTAACTGCTTTCAATGGCCAGGTAAATGAATCACTACGTAAAATATGTCACTATCAACAGAATGTACTGCAGCATTACTTTTTTTTAGATACCCTCGTAATAAATTGTAATGAGAATGAGATAGTTACTATCTAGCATGGTAAAAGAATGAAAGATGTGATTTATTCAACACTTTCACACGCAAACAGGAAAAACTTGGAATTCTTCTATACAGTGGTAACTCGATTTAACAAAGTGCCACTTGAGGGACTGGGGAAATTGTTTCTGAACATTATATCAAGGAGTTTGTTATATCAAGGTCCTTTAGCATACAATGTAAAAGGTTGAGCTGAAGAATTTTGTTCGTTATATCGAGGACTTTGTTATATAGAGGTTCATTAAATTGAGGTTCCACTGTATTTTAATTTTCCTTATTTTTCCACTGTAAACCGCCATCCTGATGAAACTATATGATATGTGTGGTATATAAATCCATTACCATTACCATTAATTACCACTTGTTGCTAACTTGTTGGCAACCTATCGGTAGTCGGTTGGTCGAGTATAGGCCGACTGACCGTCAGTAGATCTAGAGTGGAGCTGTTCTTCACTATTACCCAACATTCAGTGGAGGTTGGAGGATGATTTTTCTATAAGGCCCAGGTGAAGTAGGTCTAGTTGATGAGATAACTAAACATTCAGTTAGTAACCTAACTGTGGTGTCATCAAACTAGCTGAGATGTTTGTGACATTCATTTTGAGTGGAAAAGCTGTTAAAAAATTGATTTTGTACCCTCAAATAGCTGTGTTTGTCATTTCATTGATTAGGCCAAGGTACTATGTCTACAAAGAGAGAGAGGGCAAATTCACTTGAGGAACCAGCCAGGGTTATCAAGGCTGCTGGAGTAAGCAGTACAACTGATCCCACAGAATTCATAGAGAAACAGCGTCAAATGTTGCTTGAGATGAAGAAATCAAAACTTTCTTCTCACCATTACGAAGATGTTGACATGCAGAATGATGAAAGGACAGACAGTGCAACCAAAATGGACTTTGAAGACAGACATTTTGAACAGACACTTCCAAACCGTACTCCAAGAGACAACATTCCAATCACAGAGCAGCCTGGTTTATCTGGTGCAAACCCCACCAAAATGTATTCTGATTATGTCCAAATTGATACTGAGGACTATCAAGAATTGATAAGGGGGCATGAAGGCAGCAAACATGGTATGTTATATATGTTGTAGTTCAATTTTATCCTTGTTTCAATTTTTATTTTCTTTGTTCTTGTGTATGGTAGTGTATGATAATGAGTACAAAACAATGGAAAAATATTGAAACAAGGATAAAATTAAACCACAACATGTACACTGTATCTAAGTTTCATCAAGTTGTTCAAAGGAAGGATACATGAGTTATGTGTTTTCAAATGAAAGGCTTGCTTTAGCAATTCTGTTAAGTGTCTCTTGTCAGCAAATGCTACAGAAGGGTCTGCCAGTACTGTTAATAAAGTTCCTCTTGCAAATTTTTTGCAAGTAGACTTTCTTATATACTTGAGCTCAGTGCGCCAGCAGTGAGTGTAGTGCAAAACCAGACATGTAAGCCACCTTACTGGTGTGTGTGCCAGATGAACTGACATAATGATGCTAGAGATGTGTTTTCCCATAACAAACCAATTTTGGATGATGTTCCTCTCTCACAGTTTCAGTTCTAGAATTTGACAAGATCCATCTCTGGTATTTATTTTCCTAGAATGCTGTCTCATAATTATTAATAATTTTGTATTACACAGCCATTATTGGTGATTTATGACACTGTACATGTACATTGCCTGATTGTACTCAAAACAAAATAAATTTGTGTTGTTAAGCAATGAATCTTATATTTTTATGTAGTTCAAACAGAACAGACAGACTCTTTCATTGACTTGTTCTTGTTTTATTTCAGCTGCAGTAATGCATCCTGATGCAAGGATGGATGGGAATATCAAGTCACCGTTACCAACAGAAGTTGCATCAGATGTCAGTCCTGGAACAAGTAACAAGCCTGAGAACAATGTTTTGTCAAAAGCACCTACAGAAATCCCAGAAATTGAAAATGCTACACTGCATACAGAGGAGCCAGCTTCTGATAAAACAGCAGGTTTTTAACAAAATGTTTTTGGAAAACAATTAATGTCCTCTTGCCTACTGCAGAACTGTGTTCCTTCAAACAGTTATTTGATTCTAAAAAATTGTTCATCTGAAGTGGTTTTTCTTTTCAACACTAGCCTGGAGTGACTGGGTTACAAAGAAGCTAAGGAGCCCTTTCCTTTTTCCACCAAGACGGTTTACATGTTTACCAGGCATTTTGATAAAGCACCGTTAAAAGTAAAGAATTATGATGGCTCCTACCAGTTTCCAGCATTTTCGAGCACTATTATGTGGTATCAAAGAAATTATGCCCAGTCATTGGTGAACATTTAGTTACAAAACTTTTTTTTTGACATAACAGGTTACCATAGCAACACCTTAACCTGTTAAAAAGACCCCTAATTTTAGCTTTAGGTATCTGCCATGTGTAAATTGGGCACATTTCAAAAAATAAAATAAAATATTCATGCTGCATTTGTATAATTTCAAATAATTTGTTTGGAGGTATCTCCATGCAATGAACAGGGCAAGATGAAAATGTACCAGCCCAGGACCTTTAGGAGCTAGCCCAAATTTATTTTTTTATCTACTGTTAAAATATCAGTTAAGTTTAAGGCGGGATTTAACCTGAACACCATTTTTGCATCACTTAACATGGATTTGATGTTATATCTTGTTCGCGTTTCAAAAATCCCTATGCTCATCTCACGGTCACAGAGCCAACTTTAGCCATACATTTCGGTCAGCAGAAAAGTCAAATGTACACGTGCAGTGTCGGAATTGAAAATATTATGGGATAAGTTTCAGTCGCAGAACTTTGGTTTCCTCATGATTGCAGGATTGTAAGACAATTGATCGCAGACTAACACACTCAGACAATCAATCGCAGAATCCTGCGATTGATACAAAACATAGCTTTGAATATGATAGCTACCATTGCAAACAATGGTTAGCAACAAATTAAAAGTTTCGTTATTATACCACATTATAAACAGAACCTCATCTACAAACTGTATGGCCTAAGCAGCTGGGGAAATGACAAAACAGAAAAAAAATACTACTAAGATCAATCAATCGTTACTATTTACCCATTCAACTGATTACCGTTAACCATTGCATAAAACTCACCCAACATCTAGTTTATCTCAGCAAGTGCTGCTCGCCTGTTGGGCAACTTGTGATAAAAACATCGTAGCTCGAAGGGTTGCTCCACTAGCCCAGGGCTATCGGACAGCAGTTTTGTGGCACCCTGATGAAGCACCTATTTATGTCAAAATTTTGGAGCTCAGGTACCCCCTGGTGGTGCGTGGCGGGTTAGTAATTAACTGAAGTGAAATCGCAAACTTTCTGTTTTTTCTTCTTGTGTCTGAAATTATGGCAAAATTGCATCAAGTTTGTTTTAATTATTACATGTTACGTTGATCTAGTTTAGGGCCCAGTCTGAAATGTAATATTCCTGTTTAAAACGAACGATGTTGCTTTTGGATTAATTCACTGCATGCAATAATTTTTTTTAGACAAAGACAAACTCACTGATCAGGCCTGAAACTACATTATTTGGTTCGTCTACAAGTAGTGAACGTTCTTGCCAAATATCTCTGCCTTAAACAAAGTATTTTTCGAATTATTTCATTTTCCCTGAGTCAACATTAGGCAAGAAATCGAAATTCTAGTCCAATGTGTGAAAAATCTTGTCAAAAACCCCACAAAATGAGTTGTTTTTAGGAGACGAAAGAGATGAAAGCCTTTCACATTCGATTCTGACATCTTGAATGAATTTGTGCTGCTGATAAGGCCTGCAGATTCACTGAAACCACAAGGTTTTGTTTTGTTTACCTGTTTCTAGGTGGGTACTTGTCCCAGACTTCCGGTTTTGTCAAATCATAGCCCCAGAAGACTACTGACAGGTTTCTGGTCAAATATGGCATCTACGAAGATAAGCAGCACACAAAAGATATAAGCAATCCTTCAAAGAAGCTAAATGTACACAAGAGTCAGCGAAAAAGCAGAAAAATGATTATACAGCCTAGCAAACAACCCAATCCTCCACTCAAAAACATTTTCGACTTCCAGTAAATGAACAAATTTTAGCTTCAGAGTTCTTATCTCCTCAAAGTTATTTTGTCAAAAAAAATCACTCTGCAAAACTTTTTGCAAAGTCATAAAAAAATTGTACGAGCGGATTCGTAGCCACCTTAAATTTTTGAAATTTTAAGGTGGCTCTGAATCCGCTCCTACAAGTTTTTTTTAAACTTTGCGAAAAGTTTGCTCTTGGCATGCTTATTACTTTTCAACAATAAAAAATGGGGGTCACGGAACTCGTTTTAAAGTTATTTTTGCTTAAAGCTAAAATAAGGGGTGTCTTTAACAGGCTATAGTGTTTCTATGGTAACCTGTTATGTCAACAAAAGTTTCATAAATTGTTCACCAATGATTGGAAATTTATTTGATACCACTTTAAAGGGATTAACATAAAAATTGATAGTAATTATCCATTAAAATAATAGTGCTTGATAATGCTAGAAACTGGTAGGAGCCACCTTAATAAAAGAATTGGTTTTTGTTGTTTCCAGGTGCTGATGCAGCTCAAACAGCTGTTGATAATCCATATGGTTTTGAAGTGGGTACCATGGTAGAGGTACCAATGCAAGGTGTTCCAGTGTATGGTGTCATTAGGTGGATTGGGCATCTCCCACAAGTGAAGAATAAGGTGGTGGCAGGACTAGAATTGGTAAGAAGGCTTAATAATTATTAATTAATTAATATTAATATTTCTGTAATACTCACCACTGGTAGGAGTGAGTGTTAATGAGGGTTTTTTTTTTCAATGGTGGGCATAAAGACTTGTTCTTTGTACAAGTCTTCTAATGTCCTGTCTGCTGTTAGCTAGAAATTGATATCTCCATAACCCAGATCTCCAAAACAAGTATCTTTTAGCATCACTTGAGAAGGTACAATGCTGACCAGCTTGCTTTGTTAGTGGAGACTTCCGTAGAGAGTCAAGTGTGATGTATATGATTAGCAACATCGGTTGGCAGTTGCATGATGAGCGCAGGGTGGTAGCCCACGTTGCGCTTTTGTACAAAATTTCCACAGTCTTGTTGATATCTCCACTTCACCCCTCCTGCCAAGTGGTTGCCAAACAAGTCTTAACCTCTCATCTGTCATATCTTCAACCATTATCTAATACCAACTGTTACCGATCTTCATTTCATTTCAGTTCATATATAATTTTATTTCAAAATCATTCACACTCATTTCTTTCACGGGAACATATGAACCCACAATTGACCTGCTCCCAACGTCAGTGGCTTCCTAGCTAAGTTGGTTAGAGCATTGCACCAGTATCGCAAGGTCACAGGTTCAAACCCTGTTGAAGTCATGAATTTTTTTCAGGCTTCTTTTTGCAATTGCATAAATTGCATTCACAACTGCGAGGATCATTCTTCATTTGACTAGTCACTGACTGCTGATCGTACTCCTGTATCATATATATCCCGTAGGTAGATTGATACAGTTATCAATTGAGAGTACTAAGCCCCCAGCATCCAGTAGCTACCATATGGGAGACAATTTCATGCAAATGTGGATGGGCAGAAGATCTGAAAAGTGGTGCAAAAAATTCTTCCATTGGAAGGTGATGGGTATTTTCTGGAACACAAAATGCATTAATACATCGCCTGCATGATATTTAGCAGGAATATCAGGGTTGGCTTTCATTAAGTCCCCAGGGCCAGGGATTTGGGGGACATATTTTGAATTAGATAAGAATTGAGTTAGATTACCTGTAACTGGAATCCATAGGTACTGTTTGCATATTCTCACCTTCTTCAAAAATTGGTGATAGCCCTGTTCTTGATTATGAGTGGCATGAGATAAAATAACGACCTGCAAGTTGCATGTACCGGTACCTGTAACAAGTGATCACTAAATATTGTTCACTTTGTAGGAGGATGAGCAGACTCAGTCTGCCTGTTCAGATGGGACATTTAATGGAGAGAGATACTTCATATGCCCTGCAGGAAGAGGCTTCTTTACATTACTGATTCATTGCAGACCAGATTCACGCTTTACACAGAACTCAACTGGCAGTGACAGCAGTGCACACTCTGGCAAAGGTAGAATCTGATGTCTTGTACTTCATTACAGTTGCATTTAGGTTGCGCTTAATGCACCCTATTCCAAGATAAGAGAAAATGAAACACACATGACTAAACTTAATGTGTTAGCATTTAAAACCAGAGAGCTGTACACCCTAAAATGGCGTACAGCTTTTGCGGTGTCTGCATCTAGAACCTACCCATGATATCTCTCTCCTCCCTGTGAGGACTCTGTGATAGATGCGACTGCCCAATTTAAAGTTCACTAAGAATACGGTTGATTAGAGACTCAAAGAGAGACATGTTCATATCAATTGTTTTTGTTTTCCTGTTTTAATGGCAGCATTTGGAAGTTTGCCTTCTCCTTCTGTGCAAGGCATAACAGAGCCGCCTACTACCCTTGTGGATAAGCACTGTGGAACTATGCGTGGTCTCCAGGGTCACCACAATTCCTGTTACCTTGATGCGACTCTATACAGTATGTTTGCCTTCTCAAGCGTGTTTGATACCCTGCTACATCGACAGAAAAGAGACACTGATCTGCCGGAGTACGAAGAGGTACAACTGGTGCTGAGGGAGTCCATTGTCAATCCTTTGAGAGTGTAAGTTACTGAGTTTTATATAATAACCAAATCAATGCTCGCGCTCTGATTGGTCAATCAGCTATTCAAAGAATCCGTAAATCTCTTGCCTGCGGTTCGTGATTCACGAATTCTCCAAGTGTTGATCCAACATCCTAAGGGGTTTATCAGCCTATAAACCATAGAAACGTGTGGTGTATTGCTTAAATAACTTAGTCATAGAACATTGAGTTTATTAGGAACAAACCTACATTTTCTGCAGAATATTTTTGGAGTAGGTACTCAAGAGGGAACTGAGTTGGTTAATCTGATGTGCTTGCCTCCTTATAGTAATGGTTTTGTACGGGCAGACAGGGTTCTTAATCTTCGAGAGTTGTTAGACAAACTGAGCTCAACAGCTGGACTTGTGAACGAGGAAAAAGGTTGGTTTGGCTGTTAAATTATCGCTGGTTGTCATTGTGCCTTTAAAACACTTGAAAAGTTTCAGTGTTAAAGTAAGGAAATATTCCTCCAAAAATGTTTAGCGCATGATTTATCGCAGCAGTTATGATTGCTCTAAGCAATATCATTTCGTGAGCATCCGAACTATTTGTGTATGAATATGTCCTTATTTATTTTATTGTTAGTCCTTTACATTTATTTTTGCTAATTTATTTGATTTTATTGTTTTATGGAAAGTTTATTGACGTGTCTATTTGATTTGCCAGACCCAGAGGAGTTCCTAAACTCACTTCTTCAACAAGTCCTAAAGGCAGATCCATTCCTGCACTTAAAGTAAGCGTCCCTTGTCTTTGCTGTTGTGCCATATTCTGTTGACAGATGACTTCCCATCAATTTTGGTATAATTTTATTATTTTGGGACGTTTGAGTGAGAGTTATCATGTAGCTGCCTCTGCTTTCCAAAATACAGCAACTGAGTAAAGGTGCGGTAATACGTGCCACAAAATCGAGCTACAAAACGTGCAACATTGTTGCGCAGCGAGTTTCAGAGTGATGTAGCATGAATTAATACGCGCGCTACAAAATGCTGTGCAACAATTTCTTGTTGTTGCACGTTTCAGAATTTGTTGCACAGAGTAGAAAGAACTTCTACTTCGTGCAACATGTTTCCGTTTGCGCTTCAACGTGATCGTCAAACCCCGCTTTTGATTGGCTGATCAGCCATGTCGTCATGACGACACTTGCCTGAAAAACAAAGATGGCAGACTGTATTGATCGTGAAGATCTAGACCTGATTCGAAAGATTTATTGAAAGAGGAAGACAAATTTCGTCTATTAAACGATCTGAAGCAACACCCTTGCCTTTGGGACTCATCAAAAGTTGAATATAAAGACCGGGACGCAAGGGCCAAAGCACTTACAAACTTTGTCTCAGGACTACAAATTTCCTATCGCCAACTTGAAGCGTCTTATTCATAGCGTGAGGTCTGCATTGTCAAGAGAAATAAAGAAGGAACAGGATGGGCAGAGGCCAAAATGGAAGTTTTATAGTTTTTATAGTTTTATAGTTTTTACATGAAGGAGGATGTTCTACGGGGAGCGAAGGTAAAAGAGGACAGAGAGTGGACCGATGAAGAAACTGAGAACTGATAGATTTCTATCGTAGTAACGAGCAACTATGGAATCACAAACTACCATCATACAGAGATAGAGCCCTTAAGGACCTAAACTACCAAACTACATGCGTCATCTTGCCAAACAGGAAGCAAGACGAAAGAAAAAAGCAGTGAATTTTCTGAAGACCACATTCAATCGAGAGCTTAAAAGGGAAGAGGAAAGTAAAGTCAGTGGCTCTGGCACTGATGCTGTGTACTGTTCCAGCTGAAAGTTCTATAAAAATATGTCGTTCATTCAAGGAATTGACGAGGCTGACCCACCAACAAGCACTCTGGAGGAGCCCAGCTCTGTGCCAACTGCCCGTCCAACAAAAAAGATGAAAACTGAATTGTCAAGGAGCATGGAGGAGGCAAAGCTCGAGTTTTTCAAAGAAGCTATCAACTGCTTAAGAGATCCAGTTCGTGAGCCAGTTGCTGCTCCTCAAGTTGCCAGTGAAGATGATATTAGTCATTTTGTGAAGTCAATTTCAGAGTCAACCCTTAGAAAAATGTCAGGCAGACAGTTGATACTAGCAAAAAAGAAAACTAACGATGTCATATTTGAGGTAAGTTTTTTCATGTCTTTAAAATTTTTATTTTAGAGATGCACTTTATAAAGGCCTATTTATTTATTTATTTATTTATTTTGTTATTTATCAGGTTGAAATGGAGGCCTTCAGGTCTTCCCAAGGCCAGTTCAGTTCCTCTACTAACTCTGGCCAGTTACAGAATGCCAACTTTACAGACATCAGCTTTCACGCATTGTACTAACATATGTTCAAGTGCATTTTGTGCTACTTTCCCTGGACTACATATAGAGCGTTTTCAGTCACGCGTCGTCACGTTTGAGGGACGCCAAAATGGCGGCCGGAAAGGAGTTAAAACATGTTTCTTACCATCTTAAAGACTTTGTTCTTTCTGTCAAGCTTTCAAACATTCCGCACACAGATGCTTCTCTTACCATGTCGGCTTTTCAAGCCTCAAAAACACACAGTGAATCGATGTTTTCATGTAAGTGACATCTTGTGAGCAGACATCTTTATATCACGCACTGTGAAAAACTCTAAAATTCAAACTGCTCTATTTTCAAAACAAAGCAAGCTACTGAGGTGAAAATATGCAAGCAGTTACATTTCTAAAATGCCTTTTACGTGATGAAGATAAAAGTGCAAAAGTCTGTTTAGTTTTGAATTTTAGTTTTTTATGATGTCACATGAAAACCCATCGCCCAGAATGCTATTGTCTTTCGCGACATGTACTTACAGCGCCCAGTTTTTCAGCGAGCGGCATAATGATTTGCATATCCAGAAATAGTCGGCTGTGATTGGTAGATAGATTCCGCTTTGGGAATACTCGAGTTGCTTCAAGATTTCTCTTGCTGTCAATCAAACGCTTGGATGCGTGAACTGAGATCCCAAGACGCGATGTATATAACAAAGGCGCTCTAGTTAAAGGCGGGCCGCGAATCGAACTAAAAAGTTGAGCAGATTCAACTTTTATGTTTACGCGCGGCTTTTCACACATCGCCGCTATTTTATTTACGCAGGTAAAGCCAATTCAAATTCAAGTCCTTGCACACGTGAAAATTACGCGACAGTGAAAATTTCGCACGCAGAAGTTCGCACGCAGCGACATCTTTTAATTTGTCCCAAAGGACTTCCAATAGTCAAAACGTTATCCGAAGTTTACACAGAATAAGGTTGCTAATTTTAGTGTAAAAGCCTGATGAGTAACTGCAGAATATCCTGCCACTACAGCTTTTCGGGCTTGCGAAATGTTTTCGGATTTTTGAAAAACGCATGCCAAGGCCGAGTTGTTTGTAGCTGCGTAGCTGGCGGTTTTGTTGGGGAGAGCGCCGCCGCGAGCGAACGGCGAATCCGCGAGGAGAATGGAGTTTCGCCGCTCGCTCGGTCGCGCTCCTCAGCAAAACCGCCAGCTACGCAGGCGAAGTTGACTTAAAGCTGTTTGAAAGCCGATTAAACCACGATTTAAAGTTAGCCGAGGAGTTTAAGTGAACGGTAAAGACAAATCTTGTCCAACTTAAATTTCACGGCTGATTAGTGATTGAACAAAACTTATACTCTCGCGGGAAGTTTAAAACTGGCCAACTAAATACCCATGGGAGATTCGAAAGAACGAATTTGCATGTAAGTTCATGGCTGTAGAAGTTGGTTTCAAGAAAGCTACAAAAAATAATACTTCCACCAGTCAGAATTCTGCAAAACTTCGGGAAGTGAATCTTAAAGCGTTAAACCAAAAAAGCCATATGAAACCTAAATTGCTCGCCTTTTTTTTCTCAAGATTTTCCACCTGAAAGTGTCAAGGCCATACAACCAAAGTGCCCATAAAGCTACTTTTGTAGCCAGAAAAAATATTGCTTCTCAATGAGCCACCAACATAAAAATAGTCGCATTTTCTTTTTTAACTTCTCAACTACAAAAGCCATATGAAACCTAAATTATAAACTGAATAATTATCCCTTGAAGGACGATTTTCCAAGTGGTCCTCGCCAGTTTTTGGCCGATTTTCTCTATTGTTTGCGTACGTCTTCTTAATTAGCTTTCGAATTGAGCGCCAGAAGGCGCGGAAAAGTCCCGGATATGTCGCGCCATTCTGCCCGATGCCTCTATAGGGTTATTGCAGTCTGTGAGAATGGTTAATACCTGTATGATGGGCACGCTTTACACCCTATTTTATGTTTTTGTATTGCTGTATTTACTCAAATAAGCTCCCACACTCTAATAAGCACCCTCCCCTGAATAAGCGCCCAACCCTCGGCCAAAATAGTAATTAAGCGCCCCCTCCCTGCACCGCAATTTCTTAAATAGTGACAATGAAAACAGGTTTTCCTTGCCACTTTATTTGGAATCAAGCTTCACCTTCACCGGCATCAGTGCATGTAGGAGAACAGTCTATTTTCCAAAAGTCCCTTCCAGTTATTTCTATCTCCTTGTGCTCGCAGAGTTCTTTTACATGACGGTATGTGCATTAGCCAAAATAGAGCTACAGTTCATTTTAAGAAAAACGTAATAAGAGCCCCCCCCCCCAATTAAGCACCCTTCTTCGAATGAGCACCCCTCTTTTGGCTAAAATTTTAAACAAGCGCCCGGGCGCTTGTTTGAGGAAATATGGTAAATCAGTCTTACCTAATTTGTACAAGTAAGATGCCAAATATTGTAATGCTATAGCTTAAGATAAAGAAAGCAGAGACAAAACTGTTTAAAGTCACCAAAATTTAATTCATGGATGAAATTGTGAATAAAAATTTACATTCAATAATCTGAGCTTACTTCAAAGTATTAATTTTTTGAGTGAAAGCCATCAGAGAATTTCTGGCAACATCACATTTTTTGAACAGTACAAGGGGATTTATTGTATACAGTGTATTTCTGAATGATGCTAATATTATTCTTTTTCCTGTTGTTGTTTTTGGATAAGCTTGATTTCCAAATAAACAGTTGTTAATAGTTCGCAATTTGTGTATTAGTTTAATATACCAGGTGGTATGTGACACTTCTTCATGCTACATATGTTGATCTCTAAAGGGGTGGTTATGAATTAGAAAATGCTAAAACTGCAAATCTCTGCAAATACACCGTTAAACTGCCAATCAGAAACAAGTAGGTTTTTGATATTATACGCTTACTTAGATTTTACACAATCAAGGCCACATTGCCTCCACTTCCAATAGACAGCCCCTTCTAAATTAAAGTACTCCTTGAATTCCTCTCTGATGAGCCTCGCCTCGTTGGAATAATTGTTGCTGCACACAGGACGGTAATCCAACCATGTTGCTGGCACAGCTGAATTATCCTGCCATCCCTCCATGTTCCAGGAATGACATTTCCCTGTGTGTTCTCGTGGTCTGCCTCAGCAACTGATTGGTCGGACACTCTGATGATGATAAGTAAATGCAATAAAAGAAAATGCAAAAATAACTCTCAAAAGCAATCAATGAATATTGACAACAATCTGAGTTAAGTGATATTGAAAAAAAAAAAGGAATACACTGAAATCTTGTTTTTCATAATATATTTAGGAAGATCCACACAGTATTCAATAAAACAAATGTCAGACAACTTGCCCCCTCTACAGACAGTGTCGACGACCTTACATATTTTAGGTATTTGCCCTGACAATTGACACCTTTTTGGCTTACCTAAAAAAAAACCAAAGAACGTACTGTTTCGGGGGGTAGGAGAATGAAAGTTCGGAAAACATGGAATCTGTTTGCCAGCAGGCCGAATCCATTCTCTGAAATTCGTCTCATTCTTGAGAGCCGATAGTTGAAAACCCGTTGCGCTACTGAGAGCCCAGACTGTGGAAATGGCTTCATAAGTTAGCGCGTTAGCGGAAATGCGTCGTCTCCTGTGAGCACGTAAGGTACCTTCTTTTCTCTTCCGGGTAATTCCTTTGGAAGGGGAAGGTTCAGTGGATTTCCTGGACTTTGAAGAGCTTCCTTCAAGTCTGAATTATGCCAAATAGCAGCGTCTGACGATCTCCCATTTGTACCAACACTGGCCCATAGGCATTCATAGTTAGGTCCAAACACTGCAAGCAATATTACGCTATTGTGACCCTTGTAGTCATAGAAGTGGGAACCAGAATTTTTGGGCTGTTGGACTATAATTAGGTTCCCGTCAATTGCTCTGATGCCATTTGGAAAATTCCACCTTGAAGCAAAGTTCGAAGATACTTCTTCCCATTCTTCTTTGGTTTTGGATGTTTTAAAATAATCTCGGGCCAAGACAGAGTAAAACCGCGGCTACACGAGCGATTTGTCGCTCGTGCCAGTGATGCGATTTTTTCAATTTTGTCGCGTGGCCAGCGCGCGATGAAAATCTCTAGTGTAGCCACCCTTGAACTGGCAACGCAACAGGTAAAAAGTCGCAAGAAAAAAATCGCGAGAAATTGAATGAGTTTAATTTTTCGCGATTCTTTTTCTGCGATTTTTTGAGCTGTCGCATCACCTGTGCGAGGGTGGCTACACGGGTGATTTTCACCGCGCGCTGGTGACGCGACAATTTAAAAAAAAAATCGCATCACCATCGCAAGCAAGAAATCGCTCGTGTAGCCGCGGCTTAAAGAGCGAGCATTACATGTTTTCAATAATGATAGTGGAAATTGCTGGGCGTGAAATTCTGAAACTGTATTCAAGTGAGTGCAGCGTTTCTCCAGTGGCCAAATATCTTAGGGTCACAGCCAGTCGCTCGTCAGGTTTGATGGAAGGTCGAAGATGGTTTAGTGGGTAAGGTTGCTCCTTTTTGGCAATGATTGGGCTGACTTTTTCGGCAAGAAAACAAAACTGACCCTTCGTGACCCTAAAAAAGTTGCGATACGCTGCCAGATCTTCGACCCCCAGTTCCTTAACCAACTGATGATAAATTCCCTTTTTCTCCCTCCTAGCAATCCATTCTCTCATGTACAACTTTATTTCTCTTTCGTGGGACCGACCCTTCATCTTCAAGTGACAAAGCTATAAACAAAAGGGCCGTTGCTTTGCGGCGCCTCTTCTCGGCCGCCATCTTGGATGTCATAAAATGACCAATCACAACGCTTAATTAGCGCAACGAGATCACGCAATACATGAATTTGTAGCGCGCGTAGTAATTCGTGCTACATCACTCTGAAACTCGTTGCGCAACAATGTTGCACGTTTTGTAGCTCGATTTTGTGGCACGTATTACCGCACCTTAAAGGGTTATTTTTGCGAAAAAAAATTAGCGCTGCACTGATGAGGATCTAAAGTAAAAATTAATAAACTTAAGTATTTGAGAGTAGGTGGTTAAGTCGCTTCCCATGGAGCGAATGTTACAATTTTTCTGCAGTGCTCGCAACATCAGTTCTCTGTTCTAAATTAGTTTGTAATTAAAGAACTAGTACATACCCCTGGACTGCTGAACAACTATAAAAAAAAAAAGACCGAAAGCAAAACTTTTGTTCGCGTCCTATGCGACACGTGGCGCGACAAGGGCTAATGATGGTGGTGACAATAAAGGGAGCGGCGGCGGCGGCTCACCAAGAAGCCTTCCTTTAATAGTGAGAGATGAAGTTCTTCATGATCTTCAATTTCGATCATCCATTGATTATTGTCATGTCGTGTAATGAAAATTTAAAGGGTTTGAAACCAACGGAGGATTAGAATGTCGAAGAGGACTTGAAGACATTTACGCCGCATCACTTTATTGTGTCTCTAAAAATCCCCAGTGATTTGTTTTGCACACCAGCGAGAGACAAAGTACACGGTCTTTAATCTGTTGATTTAAAGTGAATGGTTTATTGTAAAATCCTTTGGTGATGAGAAATTCATAACGAATCCAAGCAACTTCCATACATATGTGGGTGGCCTTGGAATCGCCGATACCATTCACCTTTATGGACACAGAAACGTTTGCGGAGATCCATCGGCAGAACTCCGGAGTCTCCGAGGATTCGTATTACGAGACTAACTGAACAGTTGTTTTCAGTCTCTGCCAGTTGCTCCCGTCTTCATCTTGTGCCTCATACTCGGTAGCCTCGCAGCTCCTATAAGCTCTAAATTTCAGTGGCGGGGATAGTGTCACAGCCCTGTTGTTTTAGGGCTAGGGTCCATTGTTTGTGTTTTTTGTTCTTTTGTCTCACCTGAAGGGTGGTCTCCAATCAGGTGAGACCTTGTAAGAGCTGCGAGGTGACCCCTCATACTGTTAGTTGCAGAAACTCTTCTATATTGTTGTTTTGAAGTTACATCATACTTTTTAACTTTTACCCAAAGATCTCGAGATGTCAGCGAAAAGGACAGTGAAGGAGCGTTCTTCTACCAAATTATAACAGAGAAAGATGAAACCGTGAAAATTGCGCAGGTTCAGCAGCTGCTCGAACAGTCTTTCATTTCAGCAGATATCATCCTCTCAGAGGTGAGTATGTAATATAGGCGGAAGGATGTTTGCACTAAAGCGGCTTGCAATCTGACCAGTGACAAAGATGGGTAAATTTGTGCAATACCGCCAGCTACGCAGGCTACACCAAGGGACATTGATCAAACACTTTCAGTTTTGTCCAGCCGACATTGATTATATAAAATTAAACATGTATCTGTGTAGGCATAATTGTTGGATGTTAGCCAAGCTTTACTGTTTTCAACAGATTAATTGGAAACAAAGGACTCAAAAGCATGAAAATAAACTTCACGTGGAGTTCACGTGGAGCCACACTGGAGTTTTGTTCGACTTGCAATGTTAGCTTCAAATTTACTAATTCGATTTTGTTTTTTTGTTTACAGGTTCCTTCCTGCCTGATACTTCAGATGCCGAGATTTGGCAGCAGATACAAGATGTACGACATGATACTACCCAACTTAGAACTAGATGTTACCAACATTGTGGAAAATGGCAAGTATTCGACGATGTAAAATGATGCTTTCTTCTTTTCTTTTCTTTTCTTTTCTTTTCTTCTGTAACTTCTGGGGGTCGGCTTTTATATGAAGATTAAGTTCTTCCCTGTTGACACCCCTTTTGCATTTATACTTCTTTTTTGTTCTCTTCCAGTTGTACATATAAATAAAGTTGTTATAAATAAATAATTATAAATAAATAAATAAGTAACATTGTCAGAAGTGATCTTCGAGTGAATAGGGGAAAAAAAGCTATTATTGAGCATTGCGACCAACGGAGATCATGTTAGTCCTGTTTTCATCTCCAAAATAATACTCTCTGGAAGTGATTTGATATTGGAGTTAGTTCGAGAACTATAAACAAGTTATTTTGCATCATGGTGGACTCAAAAACAAAAACGAGTTCAGTTTACCTACACTGTAGTCGCAATAATTCAGTTTTATTTTGTTTGTTTTATTCTAGTTCCCCGTGAATGTACCATGTGTGGTGCGACAGTAGCGAGGTTTGAGTGCAAGAGCTGTTTTACAAAACGAATGTTTGGTAATGGGAGTGGAATAGCCAGTTACTGTGTGGGATGCAGCGGAATAATGCACTCGCACCGAACTCGGCAGGATCACAAACCGAGGCCTCTTCTGCTCCCTCGGCAATACGACAGCAAGATGCGATCACTTGACAAACAGAAGATGGAGCTGTTTGCTGTGGTGTGCATAGAGACGAGTCATTATGTGGCTTTTGTAAAGTGTGGTGTTGGTCCTGACGCCCCTTGGTGCTTCTTTGACAGCATGGCGGACAGGAAAGGTGAATCACTGAGTTGCTGTTTTAGTTTACTAACTGTAGCCGTGACAATGAATGTCGAATCAATCGTTGGGCTGATTAACACACGTGGGATTAGAAACTGATGCTAAAGTAGGTTTCTTATCACTGAAAATTCTGGTTTTGATATCGCCTGTTATCAAAGGAGCTATAAAACCCCATATATTTGGAGCAGGGCAGTTTTAAACTAACCTTCAAGGTGAAAAGATTATTTTACTGTGAAACGTTAACAAGAACATAAAGAATTTCATTCACTGCAAGATTGAGAACCGAAGCGAGCACGGTAAACTCATGGATGACATTCTTAAAATGACATACGTAGGATTTTAAGTAACAACCTTTTTTTGTTTTTGTTTTGTTTAGGAGAGAGGAATGGCTACAATATTCCGGCTGTAACTCGTTGCCCTGAAGCCCTTGAGTGGCTCTCAAAGGATCCTGGGGATATCGTAGCAGCGAAAGAGAAAGGAGAAATCCCTGAGAAAGTTCGGCGTCTCTTGGGTGATGGCTACCTGTGCATGTACCAGAACCTTGACATGACAATGTATAAATAGTCACTTAACCATTTAGTACTTGTACTTCCTAGCTTCAGTTATGTCTCGCGTCATCGGCGTGCCAATTTGATCACGTGAAGCTCATGCGTCATCCATGGCGTGAATCACGTGAATGTCTATTCAGTTGCGATTTATATGGCTAGAGGACCGTTTAGAAAAAAAGTTGTAGGATAGAGTTTATAGAAGTCCCTGGAATTCCTTTTAGACTGTCAAATTAGTGATTAAAACCATGTCAGTTTTAACTGATGAAGACAGCTCAACAACGGTGTATCCTGGGCCAGCTGTCAGGAGAAATAGTAGCCAATACTGGCATTAAACATTCTAACGGCAGAGAAAAGGACTATTCTGCGATCCACTGGTACCAATAGTTTCAGTCCTCAAGTCTATAAATGGCAATATTCTTGTTTAACTTCTTTGTGTTTTTTTTTTTTCGGGGGGGGGGGGGGAGTTCAGGGTGGGGGTTTGGTTTTGGTTTTTGTCGGTTTAAAATTAGTCGACTCTGTTGAAGGGAAATGGCAGCGCAATTGTACTACAATTACCTCGCTAGCCTGTAATTCATTTTGTTAAAATTTTGTTTCTTTATTCAAAGTTTATTGAGTGGTTTTAACGAGTCATAAGACAATGTAAATGTGTTTATGTAAGAGATAAAAACCGCATACAATCCTGTACAGAGGCAAGAGTATGTTGATATATCAATAGTTACTTAGAATGATTTAAAAGAAAGCAGTCAAATGATAGTGAGTCTCGGCGTGTCAGTAGAAAAGTGAGATGAAATCGCAAAAAGGCTGCACGTTGTATTCAAAATTTGTTTGATGTAGCTAGTTGAAATTTATTCGGTTCGATTCGTCAAAAAAAAAATGATATTCACTGAATAGTCATTTTGAAACGTACTTTTCCATATCGGTACTGAGCTTATCTCTAATGTTTCTATCCAAAGTCGTGTTTGATGAACCGTCTAACGATAGAAACGATCTTTTCGATCCCAAAATTCCCTGAATTGTCTTCAGTGAAAACTCCTCCTGGTGGTTCAAAGTTGCTGGATGGCGGTCCCTTCATTGACCACAAACTCAGTGGAAGTTAGATTTTGAAACATACAGCCACGCGCTGAAAGTAGCCAACTAGTCGGCCTCGAATTGAAACCGAAGTGTTATTTCAGTTTTACAATGTATCTTGAACTGTTTGTTATGGTAGTTGGGACATGTAGCGTCATCTAAAACTCTAACTTTTCTCCAAGCACAGAATACACGGTTGTTTGTTTCACCATCCACGCTGTTGCTATTTGTCTCTGGAGACTGGTTGCAAACCTCCTACAACTTCTCGTTTTTGTAACTCTTCCGCGAATGTTCTAATTTGTTTAACTTGGAAAATGCTGGCGAACTATTCAGGGACTAAATTACTATGAACGGAGTTAAAGTAAGGAAAAAAGAAAGAAATTTACCGCCATGAGCGGCTCACTTTCACGGCAAAGAAATGAACCAAAATGTTACAGCGCGTGCAGAGCGATTGTTTTTCTCATTAAACCTATTGTTTCTAGGCGTTCTCGTTGCCTTCCTAATTGCACATTTAGCCACGATAGCTGCAACGCCAGCGAGAAAGCCACGAAGCAACAGGTTTAACGTGCAAAAACAATGGCTTATGTGCGGTAGAAAGAAAAAAGGACTTGAAACGGTCAGATTAAAGGCTTTGGGGAGGATGTTAACTCATGATAGCGAAGGTTTCATTCTCTGTCTTAACTTAAGCGCCGTTCACACCAATTTAGGTCCCAGATGATGGCTCACTTCTTACAAGTTGAACATGCTGAACCGGGAATTAGTTAAGCAATATACCACAAGTTTCTATGGTTTATGGGCTGATAAGCCACGCGGGATATTGAAAGAACACTGCGGCTCATGATTTACGAATTCTTCGAGTGTTCTTACAACATCCCAAGTGGTTTACCATACCTATAAACCATAGAAACTTGTGGTATATTGCTTTTATATAATAATTCAGAAGACGCGCGGAATTTCCATGAGTTTATTGGAACAAACTATAGCTGATTGACCAATCAGAGCGCGCATTGATTTGGTTATTATATAATTACAGCTAATATCTGTCATAAATAAAAGTTAAATGACATTTTCCCTGGCAGTTGCCTCAGTCTTTGCCTAACTACCTAATTATTGGAATACTCCTGAGAAATACAAAAGCTATACGATTTACGTCGCCCGAGAAGAGGCTCGTGATTGCCACCATGGTCATGGGCCCGGGGTAAACGAGAGAGAGGTGCCTCACTGAGTTTTATGGCATTCCTCCAATCCACGAGAAGTACATCATCTAAGTTTATTTTACGCGGAAAGAATTCAGCACAGCAACGAGAACACCTCGAAACCATGCAAAAGCTTTTTCCTGTAAGTTGTAAATGTCAACCCCTTTTACCCTGATGTTCTAAAAACTCGTATCGGGTATTTGAAATTGAAAATTGCTCCCCCCTGACGACCCCTCCCCGTTTCCGCCCACCCCCCCCCCCCCCAAAAAAAAAAAAAAATTACCCGGGAACCTTTCTCGCGGAAGCTTCAGGAACTAAGGGCGCTTTCTTTTTGGGACTATTCCGCAATTAGCCTACGTACATGGCGGTGAAGCCATGACAACGAGCTGCGTAAGCCGCGAGAACGCCTCCTCCCCATTCTCTCGCATTTAGCGGCTCTTTACTCCACGCGCCTACGATACCGCCAGCTACGCAGTCTCTTCCAGAATAGGGATTTTGTTTGTTTGTTTTTTGGGGGGAGGAGGGTGGGAGGTTTTTTTTTTTGCTCCTGTAAAGTGCAATGAACAAAATATTGGTTTACTTGGAATACGCAGAATATTCGTTTCTCTAGGAAATCGTTTAGCGGGAAAAAAGTACGAGGCCCGCCAAGCTCGTGACGTGAACCGGAAGTCAGGTTGAAGTGCTCGGTCCAGACTATTCTGCGCGCTGTTCTCAGGTACGTCTTTTTTTCTTTTTTTTTTTTTTGCGCTATTTCTTCTATTCTTTCATTTCTAAACCGGAATAGGAAAAAACAATAATCCCAAAAGTGTCCAGGAATTGATCTAGATATGAGCTGCCTTGATGCTTACACAAATTCTTCCAACTGGAGCAATAAGAAGTAAAAGGAAAACAGTGAGGAGAATATGTACGTTGATATCACAGCTTTGAGGGGTACGGTTTATTGATTTCGTACATTAATTAGCCCGCTTGAAAACAAGACGACCGAAAATTATTCCTTAAAAAAGTCCATAAACATAAGCCAACAGCTTTTAATTGGCAAATTACTGTACTACATTAATTAATCTAGTGTTTAGGACTACTACTTGCCAGAGGCCGCTTTCTAGTGACTTCTTTATAAACTATACACCGACAAAATACACCAAAAGAAATCTTAATACTCAAAGGATCCAGTAAAAGGCGTACAGACGAGATTGTACAAAACCGACTTAAACTGGACAACGACATCTCGACATCGTTTAACGTAAACCCTGTTTAGGAAAAAAAATAACGGACAAAAAGAAATAATGAAGGAAAGAAATGAGCTATTATGATAACCTGGTCAGAAAGTTTTGCTCACTTTTCAAAGCTCTTAACGTTGAAAACACAGTTTAAATCCTCTTGAAGCTGGTCCCACACAGACTTAAATAATCGACCCTTAGGTTTGAGGTTACACCCTAAGCCCCAGTTTACGATCTACAGCGCCAACAATACACTCACACAAAATGCCACAGAAAAGTTTATACAGTGAAAGAAACGCCTAACGAAACCGACCTAAAAGCCAAACAAAAATATTCTTACGTTTCAAACAAAGGTGACGTTTTCATTTATACTACCTAATGTCTATACTACTGCGCAATTGTTTCCCTTGACTTGCCGTGTGTTTTCCTTGAAAAATCCACCAACCAGTGACTTATCTTTCAAACGTTTTATCCCATGGCGTGCACGAAAGGCGGACGGCATGATGCATGACGTTGTGCAATGTTTTCAAGTATTTTCTGCAACACTGCTTTCCCCGCAGAAATATGCGCGTCCATTTGTACTCAGAGTCGTTCCTTCTGTTACAAGTTACAGCTATCTATCGCCGAAAAACACGACATGGGATAAACATATATGCAACGCTTCGTGAAAAAAAAAACTTGAATATCTCACGCGTGATTTAGCTTTCTAGGGTAACTAGAGTTTTTTGTTTGTTTGTTTTTTTTTGCCCTATCGAAAATCTAGTCAGTTATGAGAAATCTATAAATGGGAAGAACGACACCGCAAAAAAATATATATTAACTGTACGTGACCGCTATTCGCTGGGTGTTCTAGAGGAAAGTTGTGGTTGAAATATTGTCCAATATTTAACGATCTTTGACTTCTCTCCTAACTCGCTTGGATAAGCGCCCAAACACCAAACCGCCGACGAAAATAAGGGCCAAGCAGGTCGCGAAAATGATGAAGAAGTAGTTCTTGGAAGGAGAAGCAATAACAAAAGCTGCAAGGTCGCCAAGAGTCTCTCCAGGAACGACCTTCAAATAGAAAAAGAAGCAAGAAAGAAAATTTTACAACAAGCTGTAATAAAAAAAAAAAGGTACAGTCGTAAACGTTGAACACTTTCCTACCAACGTGAATGATCACGAGGATCAACATAATCATAACCTCAACTCTCATCATGAACCTTATCCTTATTCTAATCATAGCCAGTCAAAGTCATTATCAAAGTCAAAGCCGTAGTCGCAGCCGCAGTCATAGCCAAGGCTTTTAACTTACTCCACCTGATTGCTCCACCTAGTCGTTGACAAGTGCACTACTCGGCGTGATTCCCTAGCTTCACGGCTGCTACCGAAAAGTGAAAGTTTCCCTTAAAACGAAGGATGTTCATTTACTTCAGGGAACGTTAGAGAAGAAAGGATGCTCACTGAAAGTTTGGAGTAATTATAGAAGCAATCTGATACCATTCCTACCTCGACAGCTTGTGCCCACATTTTCCGCCGGGATGCCAAATGAAACTGACATTCTCTGTCAAAATTGGCTGAGTTCGAGTCGAAAGCCTCCAGCAGACATTTGATTACTGTGAACAAAACATAAGACCATACTTTCAGTTCCAGGGATGAGTTCTCGATGCACAACCCGGGTCGTCATGCAAACGTTTCTTGGAGGAGTGTTGGTTGACAACCCCGATAATGACTTCGTAGGAATAAACTACAAACAATAAGGACTTTAAAGGAAAAACGACCACCCTGATGCTTGCTGACGCCACGGGACCTCAGGTCTCCACTGTTTTGCTTAGAAGTTCTCATGATGTAGTTGAGCCAACTAACCTTTTCCTCTTCCAAATGGAATTTCTGAACAATATCGTTTGACTTCTAACGTACATGCATTGAATAACACCGGATCAGACTGTATGTCTGTGCGACCCTCCTTCATGAGGCGGAATACTTCCTACAAGAACAAGAATTTAAAAAAATCAATGGACATATTTAGCTCTACACTGCAAAGGTGTGCAACTATTCAAGTAAAAGAAACAGATGTTGTGACTTGTTCGCCTGTGGATGAAATCCTAATGTATGACTTTTCAAGTCAGTGAAAGCTATTGAGCAGCACTGTGTAGCACTGCGGTGCTGTTTATTATGCTGTACGAGGTGTCTATGGCCGAAAACCTTAAGTGTGACCATTTAAATAAAAGCTATTGAGCAGCACTGTGTAGCACTGCGGTGCTGTTTATTATGCTGTACGAGGTGTCTATGGCCGAAAACCTTAAGTGTGACCATTTAAATAAAAGCTATTGAGCAGCACTGTGTAGCACTGCGGTGCTGTTTATTATGCTGTACGAGGTGTCTATGGCCGAAAACCTTAAGTGTGACCATTTAAATAAAAGCTATTGAGCAGCAATGTGTAGCACTGCGGTGCTGTTTATTATGCTGTACGAGGTGTCTATGGCCGAAAACCTTAAGTGTGACCATTTAAATAAAAGCTATTGAGCAGCACTGTGTAGCACTGCGGTGCTGTTTATTATGCTGTACGAGGTGTCTATGGCCGAAAACCTTAAGTGTGACCATTTAAATAAAAGCTATTGAGCAGCAATGTGTAGCACTGCGGTGCTGTTTATTATGCTGTACGAGGTGTCTATGGCCGAAAACCTTAAGTGTGACCATTTAAATAAAAGCTATTGAGCAGCACTGTGTAGCACTGCGGTGCTGTTTATTATGCTGTACGAGGTGTCTATGGCCGAAAACCTTAAGTGTGACCATTTAAATAAAAGCTATTGAGCAGTACTGTGTAGCACTGCGGTGCTGTTTATTATGCTGTACGAGGTGTCTATGGCCGAAAACCTTAAGTGTGACCATTTAAATAAAAGCTATTGAGCAGCAATGTGTAGCACTGCGGTGCTGTTTATTATGCTGTACGAGGTGTCTATGGCCGAAAACCTTAAGTGTGACCATTTAAATAAAAGCTATTGAGCAGCACTGTGTAGCACTGCGGTGCTGTTTATTATGCTGTACGAGGTGTCTATGGCCGAAAACCTTAAGTGTGACCATTTAAATAAAAGCTATTGAGCAGTACTGTGTAGCACTGCGGTGCTGTTTATTATGCTGTACGAGGTGTCTATGGCCGAAAACCTTAAGTGTGACCATTTAAATAAAAGCTATTGAGCAGTACTATGTAGCACTGCGGTGCTGTTTATTATGCTGTACGAGGTGTCTATGGCCGAAAACCTTAAGTGTGACCATTTAAATAAAAGCTATTGAGCAGCACTGTGTAGCACTGCGGTGCTGTTTATTATGCTGTACGAGGTGTCTATGGCCGAAAACCTTAAGTGTGACCATTCAAATAAAAGCTATTGAGCAGCACTGTGTAGCACTGCGGTGCTGTTTATTATGCTGTACGAGGTGTCTATGGCCGAAAACCTTAAGTGTGACCATTTAAATAAAAGCTATTGAGCAGCACTGTGTAGCACTGCGGTGCTGTTTATTATGCTGTACGAGGTGTCTATGGCCGAAAACCTTAAGTGTGACCATTTAAATAAAAGCTATTGAGCAGTACTGTGTAGCACTGCGGTGCTGTTTATTATGCTGTACGAGGTGTCTATGGCGAAAACCTTAAGTGTGACCATTTAAATAAAAGCTATTGAGCAGCACTGTGTAGCACTGCGGTGCTGTTTATTATGCTGTACGAGGTGTCTATGGCCGAAAACCTTAAGTGTGACCATTTAAATAAAAGCTATTGAGCAGCACTGTGTAGCACTGCGGTGCTGTTTATTATGCTGTACGAGGTGTCTATGGCCGAAAACCTTAAGTGTGACCATTTAAAAAAAAGCTATTGAGCAGCACTGTGTAGCACTGCGGTGCTGTTTATTATGCTGTACGAGGTGTCTATGGCCGAAAACCTTAAGTGTGACCATTTAAATAAAAGCTATTGAGCAGTACTGTGTAGCACTGCGGTGCTGTTTATTATGCTGTACGAGGTGTCTATGGCCGAAAACCTTAAGTGTGACCATTTAAATAAAAGCTATTGAGCAGCACTGTGTAGCACTGCGGTGCTGTTTATTATGCTGTACGAGGTGTCTATGGCCGAAAACCTTAAGTGTGACCATTTAAATAAAAGCTATTGAGCAGCACTGTGTAGCACTGCCGTGCTGTTTATTATGCTGTACGAGGTGTCTATGGCCGAAAACCTTAAGTGTGACCATTCAAATAAAAGCTATTGAGCAGCACTGTAGCACTGCGGTGCTGTTTATTATGCTGTACGAGGTGTCTATGGCCGAAAACCTTAAGTGTGACCATTTAAATAAAAGCTATTGAGCAGCAATGTGTAGCACTGCGGTGCTGTTTATTATGCTGTACGAGGTGTCTATGGCCGAAAACCTTAAGTGTGACCATTTAAATAAAAGCTATTGAGCAGCAATGTGTAGCACTGCGGTGCTGTTTATTATGCTGTACGAGGTGTCTATGGCCGAAAACCTTAAGTGTGACCATTTAAATAAAAGCTATTGAGCAGCACTGTGTAGCACTGCGGTGCTGTTTATTATGCTGTACGAGGTGTCTATGGCCGAAAACCTTAAGTGTGACCATTTAAATAAAAGCTATTGAGCAGTACTGTGTAGCACTGCGGTGCTGTTTATTATGCTGTACGAGGTGTCTATGGCCGAAAACCTTAAGTGTGACCATTTAAATAAAAGCTATTGAGCAGCACTGTGTAGCACTGCGGTGCTGTTTATTATGCTGTACGAGGTGTCTATGGCCGAAAACCTTAAGTGTGACCATTTAAATAAAAGCTATTGAGCAGCACTGTGTAGCACTGTGGTGCTGTTTATTATGCTGTACGAGGTGTCTATGGCCGAAAACCTTAAGTGTGACCATTTAAATAAAAGCTATTGAGCAGCAATGTGTAGCACTGCGGTGCTGTTTATTATGCTGTACGAGGTGTCTATGGCCGAAAACCTTAAGTGTGACCATTTAAATAAAAGCTATTGAGCAGCACTGTGTAGCACTGCGGTGCTGTTTATTATGCTGTACGAGGTGTCTATGGCCGAAAACCTTAAGTGTGACCATTTAAATAAAAGCTATTGAGCAGTACTGTGTAGCACTGCGGTGCTGTTTATTATGCTGTACGAGGTGTCTATAGCCGAAAACCTTAAGTGTGACCATTTAAATAAAAGCTATTGAGCAGCAATGTGTAGCACTGCGGTGCTGTTTATTATGCTGTACGAGGTGTCTATGGCCGAAAACCTTAAGTGTGACCATTTAAATAAAAGCTATTGAGCAGTACTGTGTAGCACTGCGGTGCTGTTTATTATGCTGTACGAGGTGTCTATGGCCGAAAACCTTAAGTGTGACCATTCAAATAAAAGCTATTGAGCAGTACTGTGTAGCACTGCGGTGCTGTTTATTATGCTGTACGAGGTGTCTATGGCCGAAAACCTTAAGTGTGACCATTCAAATAAAAGCTATTGAGCAGTACTGTGTAGCACTGCGGTGCTGTTTATTATGCTGTACGAGGTGTCTATGGCCGAAAACCTTAAGTGTGACCATTTAAATAAAAGCTATTGAGCAGCAATGTGTAGCACTGCGGTGCTGTTTATTATGCTGTACGAGGTGTCTATGGCCGAAAACCTTAAGTGTGACCATTTAAATAAAAGCTATTGAGCAGTACTGTGTAGCACTGCGGTGCTGTTTATTATGCTGTACGAGGTGTCTATGGCCGAAAACCTTAAGTGTGACCATTCAAATAAAAGCTATTGAGCAGTACTGTGTAGCACTGCGGTGCTGTTTATTATGCTGTACGAGGTGTCTATGGCCGAAAACCTTAAGTGTGACCATTCAAATAAAAGCTATTGAGCACCACTGTGTAGCACTGCGGTGCTGTTTATTATGCTGTACGAGGTGTCTATGGCCGAAAACCTTAAGTGTGACCATTTAAATAAAAGCTATTGAGCAGTACTGTGTAGCACTGCGGTGCTGTTTATTATGCTGTACGAGGTGTCTATGGCCGAAAACCTTAAGTGTGACCATTTAAATAAAAGCTATTGAGCAGCAATGTGTAGCACTGCGGTGCTGTTTATTATGCTGTACGAGGTGTCTATGGCCGAAAACCTTAAGTGTGACCATTTAAATAAAAGCTATTGAGCAGTACTGTGTAGCACTGCGGTGCTGTTTATTATGCTGTACGAGGTGTCTATGGCCGAAAACCTTAAGTGTGACCATTCAAATAAAAGCTATTGAGCACCACTGTGTAGCACTGCGGTGCTGTTTATTATGCTGTACGAGGTGTCTATGGCCGAAAACCTTAAGTGTGACCATTCAAATAAAAGCTATTGAGCACCACTGTGTAGCACTGCGGTGCTGTTTATTATGCTGTACGAGGTGTCTATGGCCGAAAACCTTAAGTGTGACCATTTAAATAAAAGCTATTGAGCAGCACTGTGTAGCACTGCGGTGCTGTTTATTATGCTGTACGAGGTGTCTATGGCCGAAAACCTTAAGTGTGACCATTCAAATAAAAGCTATTGAGCACCACTGTGTAGCACTGCGGTGCTGTTTATTATGCTGTACGAGGTGTCTATGGCCGAAAACCTTAAGTGTGACCATTTAAATAAAAGCTATTGAGCAGCACTGTAGCACTGCGGTGCTGTTTATTATGCTGTACGAGGTGTCTATGGCCGAAAACCTTAAGTGTGACCATTTAAATAAAAGCTATTGAGCAGCAATGTGTAGCACTGCGGTGCTGTTTATTATGCTGTACGAGGTGTCTATGGCCGAAAACCTTAAGTGTGACCATTTAAATAAAAGCTATTGAGCAGCACTGTAGCACTGCGGTGCTGTTTATTATGCTGTACGAGGTGTCTATGGCCGAAAACCTTAAGTGTGACCATTTAAATAAAAGCTATTGAGCAGCAATGTGTAGCACTGCGGTGCTGTTTATTATGCTGTACGAGGTGTCTATGGCCGAAAAAATTAAGTGTGACCATTCAAATAAAAGCTATTGAGCAGTACTGTGTAGCACTGCGGTGCTGTTTATTATGCTGTACGAGGTGTCTATGGCCGAAAACCTTAAGTGTGACCATTTAAATAAAAGCTATTGAGCAGCAATGTGTAGCACTGCGGTGCTGTTTATTATGCTGTACGAGGTGTCTATGGCCGAAAACCTTAAGTGTGACCATTCAAATAAAAGCTATTGAGCAGCACTGTGTAGCACTGCGGTGCTGTTTATTATGCTGTACGAGGTGTCTATGGCCGAAAACCTTAAGTGTGACCATTTAAATAAAAGCTATTGAGCAGCAATGTGTAGCACTGCGGTGCTGTTTATTATGCTGTACGAGGTGTCTATGGCCGAAAACCTTAAGTGTGACCATTTAAATAAAAGCTATTGAGCAGTACTGTGTAGCACTGCGGTGCTGTTTATTATGCTGTACGAGGTGTCTATGGCCGAAAACCTTAAGTGTGACCATTTAAATAAAAGCTATTGAGCAGCAATGTGTAGCACTGCGGTGCTGTTTATTATGCTGTACGAGGTGTCTATGGCCGAAAACCTTAAGTGTGACCATTTAAATAAAAGCTATTGAGCAGTACTGTGTAGCACTGCGGTGCTGTTTATTATGCTGTACGAGGTGTCTATGGCCGAAAACCTTAAGTGTGACCATTTAAATAAAGCTATTGAGCAGCAATGTGTAGCACTGCGGTGCTGTTTATTATGCTGTACGAGGTGTCTATGGCCGAAAACCTTAAGTGTGACCATTTAAATAAAAGCTATTGAGCAGCAATGTGTAGCACTGCGGTGCTGTTTATTATGCTGTACGAGGTGTCTATGGCCGAAAACCTTAAGTGTGACCATTCAAATAAAAGCTATTGAGCAGCAATGTGTAGCACTGCGGTGCTGTTTATTATGCTGTACGAGGTGTCTATGGCCGAAAACCTTAAGTGTGACCATTTAAATAAAAGCTATTGAGCAGCACTGTGTAGCACTGCGGTGCTGTTTATTATGCTGTACGAGGTGTCTATGGCCGAAAACCTTAAGTGTGACCATTCAAATAAAAGCTATTGAGCAGCACTGTGTAGCACTGCGGTGCTGTTTATTATGCTGTACGAGGTGTCTATGGCCGAAAACCTTAAGTGTGACCATTTAAATAAAAGCTATTGAGCAGCACTGTGTAGCACTGCGGTGCTGTTTATTATGCTGTACGAGGTGTCTATGGCCGAAAACCTTAAGTGTGACCATTCAAATAAAAGCTATTGAGCAGCACTGTGTAGCACTGCGGTGCTGTTTATTATGCTGTACGAGGTGTCTATGGCCGAAAACCTTAAGTGTGACCATTTAAATAAAAGCTATTGAGCAGTACTGTGTAGCACTGCGGTGCTGTTTATTATGCTGTACGAGGTGTCTATGGCCGAAAACCTTAAGTGTGACCATTTAAATAAAAGCTATTGAGCAGCACTGTGTAGCACTGCGGTGCTGTTTATTATGCTGTACGAGGTGTCTATGGCCGAAAACCTTAAGTGTGACCATTTAAATAAAAGCTATTGAGCAGCACTGTGTAGCACTGCGGTGCTGTTTATTATGCTGTACGAGGTGTCTATGGCCGAAAACCTTAAGTGTGACCATTCAAATAAAAGCTATTGAGCAGCACTGTGTAGCACTGCGGTGCTGTTTATTATGCTGTACGAGGTGTCTATGGCCGAAAACCTTAAGTGTGACCATTTAAATAAAAGCTATTGAGCAGCACTGTGTAGCACTGCGGTGCTGTTTATTATGCTGTACGAGGTGTCTATGGCCGAAAACCTTAAGTGTGACCATTTAAATAAAAGCTATTGAGCAGCACTGTGTAGCACTGCGGTGCTGTTTATTATGCTGTACGAGGTGTCTATGGCCGAAAACCTTAAGTGTGACCATTCAAATAAAAGCTATTGAGCAGCACTGTGTAGCACTGCGGTGCTGTTTATTATGCTGTACGAGGTGTCTATGGCCGAAAACCTTAAGTGTGACCATTTAAATAAAAGCTATTGAGCAGCACTGTGTAGCACTGCGGTGCTGTTTATTATGCTGTACGAGGTGTCTATGGCCGAAAACCTTAAGTGTGACCATTTAAATAAAAGCTATTGAGCAGCACTGTAGCACTGCGGTGCTGTTTATTATGCTGTACGAGGTGTCTATGGCCGAAAACCTTAAGTGTGACCATTTAAATAAAAGCTATTGAGCAGCACTGTAGCACTGCGGTGCTGTTTATTATGCTGTACGAGGTGTCTATGGCCGAAAACCTTAAGTGTGACCATTCAAATAAAAGCTATTGAGCAGCACTGTGTAGCACTGCGGTGCTGTTTATTATGCTGTACGAGGTGTCTATGGCCGAAAACCTTAAGTGTGACCATTTAAATAAAAGCTATTGAGCAGCACTGTGTAGCACTGCGGTGCTGTTTATTATGCTGTACGAGGTGTCTATGGCCGAAAACCTTAAGTGTGACCATTTAAATAAAAGCTATTGAGCAGCAATGTGTAGCACTGCGGTGCTGTTTATTATGCTGTACGAGGTGTCTATGGCCGAAAACCTTAAGTGTGACCATTTAAATAAAAGCTATTGAGCAGCAATGTGTAGCACTGCGGTGCTGTTTATTATGCTGTACGAGGTGTCTATGGCCGAAAACCTTAAGTGTGACCATTCAAATAAAAGCTATTGAGCACCACTGTGTAGCACTGCGGTGCTGTTTATTATGCTGTACGAGGTGTCTATGGCCGAAAACCTTAAGTGTGACCATTTAAATAAAAGCTATTGAGCAGCAATGTGTAGCACTGCGGTGCTGTTTATTATGCTGTACGAGGTGTCTATGGCCGAAAACCTTAAGTGTGACCATTTAAATAAAAGCTATTGAGCAGCACTGTGTAGCACTGCGGTGCTGTTTATTATGCTGTACGAGGTGTCTATGGCCGAAAACCTTAAGTGTGACCATTTAAATAAAAGCTATTGAGCAGCACTGTAGCACTGCGGTGCTGTTTATTATGCTGTACGAGGTGTCTATGGCCGAAAACCTTAAGTGTGACCATTTAAATAAAAGCTATTGAGCAGCACTGTGTAGCACTGCGGTGCTGTTTATTATGCTGTACGAGGTGTCTATGGCCGAAAACCTTAAGTGTGACCATTTAAATAAAAGCTATTGAGCAGTACTGTGTAGCACTGCGGTGCTGTTTATTATGCTGTACGAGGTGTCTATGGCCGAAAACCTTAAGTGTGACCATTTAAATAAAAGCTATTGAGCAGCACTGTGTAGCACTGCGGTGCTGTTTATTATGCTGTACGAGGTGTCTATGGCCGAAAACCTTAAGTGTGACCATTTAAATAAAAGCTATTGAGCAGCAATGTGTAGCACTGCGGTGCTGTTTATTATGCTGTACGAGGTGTCTATGGCCGAAAACCTTAAGTGTGACCATTTAAATAAAAGCTATTGAGCAGTACTGTGTAGCACTGCGGTGCTGTTTATTATGCTGTACGAGGTGTCTATGGCCGAAAACCTTAAGTGTGACCATTTAAATAAAAGCTATTGAGCAGCACTGTGTAGCACTGCGGTGCTGTTTATTATGCTGTACGAGGTGTCTATGGCCGAAAACCTTAAGTGTGACCATTTAAATAAAAGCTATTGAGCAGCACTGTGTAGCACTGCGGTGCTGTTTATTATGCTGTACGAGGTGTCTATGGCCGAAAACCTTAAGTGTGACCATTCAAATAAAAGCTATTGAGCAGCAATGTGTAGCACTGCGGTGCTGTTTATTATGCTGTACGAGGTGTCTATGGCCGAAAACCTTAAGTGTGACCATTTAAATAAAAGCTATTGAGCAGCACTGTGTAGCACTGCGGTGCTGTTTATTATGCTGTACGAGGTGTCTATGGCCGAAAACCTTAAGTGTGACCATTCAAATAAAAGCTATTGAGCAGTACTGTGTAGCACTGCGGTGCTGTTTATTATGCTGTACGAGGTGTCTATGGCCGAAAACCTTAAGTGTGACCATTTAAATAAAAGCTATTGAGCAGCACTGTGTAGCACTGCGGTGCTGTTTATTATGCTGTACGAGGTGTCTATGGCCGAAAACCTTAAGTGTGACCATTTAAATAAAAGCTATTGAGCAGCACTGTGTAGCACTGCGGTGCTGTTTATTATGCTGTACGAGGTGTCTATGGCCGAAAACCTTAAGTGTGACCATTCAAATAAAAGCTATTGAGCAGCACTGTGTAGCACTGCGGTGCTGTTTATTATGCTGTACGAGGTGTCTATGGCCGAAAACCTTAAGTGTGACCATTTAAATAAAAGCTATTGAGCAGCACTGTGTAGCACTGCGGTGCTGTTTATTATGCTGTACGAGGTGTCTATGGCCGAAAACCTTAAGTGTGACCATTCAAATAAAAGCTATTGAGCAGCACTGTGTAGCACTGCGGTGCTGTTTATTATGCTGTACGAGGTGTCTATGGCCGAAAACCTTAAGTGTGACCATTTAAATAAAAGCTATTGAGCAGCACTGTGTAGCACTGCGGTGCTGTTTATTATGCTGTACGAGGTGTCTATGGCCGAAAACCTTAAGTGTGACCATTTAAATAAAAGCTATTGAGCAGTACTGTGTAGCACTGCGGTGCTGTTTATTATGCTGTACGAGGTGTCTATGGCCGAAAACCTTAAGTGTGACCATTTAAATAAAAGCTATTGAGCAGCAATGTGTAGCACTGCGGTGCTGTTTATTATGCTGTACGAGGTGTCTATGGCCGAAAACCTTAAGTGTGACCATTTAAATAAAAGCTATTGAGCAGCAATGTGTAGCACTGCGGTGCTGTTTATTATGCTGTACGAGGTGTCTATGGCCGAAAACCTTAAGTGTGACCATTTAAATAAAAGCTATTGAGCAGCACTGTGTAGCACTGCGGTGCTGTTTATTATGCTGTACGAGGTGTCTATGGCCGAAAACCTTAAGTGTGACCATTTAAATAAAAGCTAGTGAGCAGCAATGTGTAGCACTGCGGTGCTGTTTATTATGCTGTACGAGGTGTCTATGGCCGAAAACCTTAAGTGTGACCATTTAAATAAAAGCTATTGAGCAGCAATGTGTAGCACTGCGGTGCTGTTTATTATGCTGTACGAGGTGTCTATGGCCGAAAACCTTAAGTGTGACCATTCAAATAAAAGCTATTGAGCAGCAATGTGTAGCACTGCGGTGCTGTTTATTATGCTGTACGAGGTGTCTATGGCCGAAAACCTTAAGTGTGACCATTTAAATAAAAGCTATTGAGCAGCAATGTGTAGCACTGCGGTGCTGTTTATTATGCTGTACGAGGTGTCTATGGCCGAAAACCTTAAGTGTGACCATTTAAATAAAAGCTATTGAGCAGCAATGTGTAGCACTGCGGTGCTGTTTATTATGCTGTACGAGGTGTCTATGGCCGAAAACCTTAAGTGTGACCATTTAAATAAAAGCTATTGAGCAGTACTGTGTAGCACTGCGGTGCTGTTTATTATGCTGTACGAGGTGTCTATGGCCGAAAACCTTAAGTGTGACCATTTAAATAAAAGCTATTGAGCAGCAATGTGTAGCACTGCGGTGCTGTTTATTATGCTGTACGAGGTGTCTATGGCCGAAAACCTTAAGTGTGACCATTTAAATAAAAGCTATTGAGCAGCAATGTGTAGCACTGCGGTGCTGTTTATTATGCTGTACGAGGTGTCTATGGCCGAAAACCTTAAGTGTGACCATTCAAATAAAAGCTATTGAGCAGCAATGTGTAGCACTGCGGTGCTGTTTATTATGCTGTACGAGGTGTCTATGGCCGAAAACCTTAAGTGTGACCATTTAAATAAAAGCTATTGAGCAGTACTGTGTAGCACTGCGGTGCTGTTTATTATGCTGTACGAGGTGTCTATGGCCGAAAACCTTAAGTGTGACCATTTAAATAAAAGCTATTGAGCAGCAATGTGTAGCACTGCGGTGCTGTTTATTATGCTGTACGAGGTGTCTATGGCCGAAAACCTTAAGTGTGACCATTTAAATAAAAGCTATTGAGCAGCAATGTGTAGCACTGCGGTGCTGTTTATTATGCTGTACGAGGTGTCTATGGCCGAAAACCTTAAGTGTGACCATTCAAATAAAAGCTATTGAGCAGCAATGTGTAGCACTGCGGTGCTGTTTATTATGCTGTACGAGGTGTCTATGGCCGAAAACCTTAAGTGTGACCATTTAAATAAAAGCTATTGAGCAGTACTGTGTAGCACTGCGGTGCTGTTTATTATGCTGTACGAGGTGTCTATGGCCGAAAACCTTAAGTGTGACCATTTAAATAAAAGCTATTGAGCAGCAATGTGTAGCACTGCGGTGCTGTTTATTATGCTGTACGAGGTGTCTATGGCCGAAAACCTTAAGTGTGACCATTTAAATAAAAGCTATTGAGCAGCAATGTGTAGCACTGCGGTGCTGTTTATTATGCTGTACGAGGTGTCTATGGCCGAAAACCTTAAGTGTGACCATTCAAATAAAAGCTATTGAGCACCACTGTGTAGCACTGCGGTGCTGTTTATTATGCTGTACGAGGTGTCTATGGCCGAAAACCTTAAGTGTGACCATTTAAATAAAAGCTATTGAGCAGTACTGTGTAGCACTGCGGTGCTGTTTATTATGCTGTACGAGGTGTCTATGGCCGAAAACCTTAAGTGTGACCATTTAAATAAAAGCTATTGAGCAGCAATGTGTAGCACTGCGGTGCTGTTTATTATGCTGTACGAGGTGTCTATGGCCGAAAACCTTAAGTGTGACCATTCAAATAAAAGCTATTGAGCACCACTGTGTAGCACTGCGGTGCTGTTTATTATGCTGTACGAGGTGTCTATGGCCGAAAACCTTAAGTGTGACCATTTAAATAAAAGCTATTGAGCAGTACTGTGTAGCACTGCGGTGCTGTTGATTATGCTGTACGAGGTGTCTATGGCCGAAAACCTTAAGTGTGACCATTTAAATAAAAGCTATTGAGCAGCACTGTGTAGCACTGCGGTGCTGTTTATTATGCTGTACGAGGTGTCTATGGCCGAAAACCTTAAGTGTGACCATTTAAATAAAAGCTATTGAGCAGTACTGTGTAGCACTGCGGTGCTGTTTATTATGCTGTACGAGGTGTCTATGGCCGAAAACCTTAAGTGTGACCATTTAAATAAAAGCTATTGAGCAGCAATGTGTAGCACTGCGGTGCTGTTTATTATGCTGTACGAGGTGTCTATGGCCGAAAACCTTAAGTGTGACCATTTAAATAAAAGCTATTGAGCAGTACTGTGTAGCACTGCGGTGCTGTTTATTATGCTGTACGAGGTGTCTATGGCCGAAAACCTTAAGTGTGACCATTTAAATAAAAGCTATTGAGCAGTACTGTGTAGCACTGCGGTGCTGTTTATTATGCTGTACGAGGTGTCTATGGCCGAAAACCTTAAGTGTGACCATTTAAATAAAAGCTATTGAGCACCACTGTGTAGCACTGCGGTGCTGTTTATTATGCTGTACGAGGTGTCTATGGCCGAAAACCTTAAGTGTGACCATTTAAATAAAAGCTATTGAGCAGTACTGTGTAGCACTGCGGTGCTGTTTATTATGCTGTACGAGGTGTCTATGGCCGAAAACCTTAAGTGTGACCATTTAAATAAAAGCTATTGAGCAGCAATGTGTAGCACTGCGGTGCTGTTTATTATGCTGTACGAGGTGTCTATGGCCGAAAACCTTAAGTGTGACCATTTAAATAAAAGCTATTGAGCAGTACTGTGTAGCACTGCGGTGCTGTTTATTATGCTGTACGAGGTGTCTATGGCCGAAAACCTTAAGTGTGACCATTTAAATAAAAGCTATTGAGCAGTACTGTGTAGCACTGCGGTGCTGTTTATTATGCTGTACGAGGTGTCTATGGCCGAAAACCTTAAGTGTGACCATTTAAATAAAAGCTATTGAGCAGTACTGTGTAGCACTGCGGTGCTGTTTATTATGCTGTACGAGGTGTCTATGGCCGAAAACCTTAAGTGTGACCATTTAAATAAAAGCTATTGAGCAGCAATGTGTAGCACTGCGGTGCTGTTTATTATGCTGTACGAGGTGTCTATGGCCGAAAACCTTAAGTGTGACCATTTAAATAAAAGCTATTGAGCAGTACTGTGTAGCACTGCGGTGCTGTTTATTATGCTGTACGAGGTGTCTATGGCCGAAAACCTTAAGTGTGACCATTTAAATAAAAGCTATTGAGCAGTACTGTGTAGCACTGCGGTGCTGTTTATTATGCTGTACGAGGTGTCTATGGCCGAAAACCTTAAGTGTGACCATTTAAATAAAAGCTATTGAGCACCACTGTGTAGCACTGCGGTGCTGTTTATTATGCTGTACGAGGTGTCTATGGCCGAAAACCTTAAGTGTGACCATTTAAATAAAAGCTATTGAGCAGTACTGTGTAGCACTGCGGTGCTGTTTATTATGCTGTACGAGGTGTCTATGGCCGAAAACCTTAAGTGTGACCATTTAAATAAAAGCTATTGAGCAGCAATGTGTAGCACTGCGGTGCTGTTTATTATGCTGTACGAGGTGTCTATGGCCGAAAACCTTAAGTGTGACCATTTAAATAAAAGCTATTGAGCACCACTGTGTAGCACTGCGGTGCTGTTTATTATGCTGTACGAGGTGTCTATGGCCGAAAACCTTAAGTGTGACCATTTAAATAAAAGCTATTGAGCAGTACTGTGTAGCACTGCGGTGCTGTTTATTATGCTGTACGAGGTGTCTATGGCCGAAAACCTTAAGTGTGACCATTCAAATAAAAGCTATTGAGCACCACTGTGTAGCACTGCGGTGCTGTTTATTATGCTGTACGAGGTGTCTATGGCCGAAAACCTTAAGTGTGACCATTCAAATAAAAGCTATTGAGCAGTACTGTGTAGCACTGCGGTGCTGTTTATTATGCTGTACGAGGTGTCTATGGCCGAAAACCTTAAGTGTGACCATTTAAATAAAAGCTATTGAGCACCACTGTGTAGCACTGCGGTGCTGTTTATTATGCTGTACGAGGTGTCTATGGCCGAAAACCTTAAGTGTGACCATTTAAATAAAAGCTATTGAGCAGCAATGTGTAGCACTGCGGTGCTGTTTATTATGCTGTACGAGGTGTCTATGGCCGAAAACCTTAAGTGTGACCATTTAAATAAAAGCTATTGAGCAGTACTGTGTAGCACTGCGGTGCTGTTTATTATGCTGTACGAGGTGTCTATGGCCGAAAACCTTAAGTGTGACCATTCAAATAAAAGCTATTGAGCACCACTGTGTAGCACTGCGGTGCTGTTTATTATGCTGTACGAGGTGTCTATGGCCGAAAACCTTAAGTGTGACCATTCAAATAAAAGCTATTGAGCACCACTGTGTAGCACTGCGGTGCTGTTTATTATGCTGTACGAGGTGTCTATGGCCGAAAACCTTAAGTGTGACCATTTAAATAAAAGCTATTGAGCAGCAATGTGTAGCACTGCGGTGCTGTTTATTATGCTGTACGAGGTGTCTATGGCCGAAAACCTTAAGTGTGACCATTCAAATAAAAGCTATTGAGCAGCAATGTGTAGCACTGCGGTGCTGTTTATTATGCTGTACGAGGTGTCTATGGCCGAAAACCTTAAGTGTGACCATTTAAATAAAAGCTATTGAGCAGCACTGTGTAGCACTGCGGTGCTGTTTATTATGCTGTACGAGGTGTCTATGGCCGAAAACCTTAAGTGTGACCATTTAAATAAAAGCTATTGAGCAGCAATGTGTAGCACTGCGGTGCTGTTTATTATGCTGTACGAGGTGTCTATGGCCGAAAACCTTAAGTGTGACCATTTAAATAAAAGCTATTGAGCAGCAATGTGTAGCACTGCGGTGCTGTTTATTATGCTGTACGAGGTGTCTATGGCCGAAAACCTTAAGTGTGACCATTTAAATAAAAGCTAGTGAGCAGCAATGTGTAGCACTGCGGTGCTGTTTATTATGCTGTACGAGGTGTCTATGGCCGAAAACCTTAAGTGTGACCATTTAAATAAAAGCTAGTGAGCAGCAATGTGTAGCACTGCGGTGCTGTTTATTATGCTGTACGAGGTGTCTATGGCCGAAAACCTTAAGTGTGACCATTTAAATAAAAGCTATTGAGCAGCAATGTGTAGCACTGCGGTGCTGTTTATTATGCTGTACGAGGTGTCTATGGCCGAAAACCTTAAGTGTGACCATTTAAATAAAAGCTAGTGAGCAGCAATGTGTAGCACTGCGGTGCTGTTTATTATGCTGTACGAGGTGTCTATGGCCGAAAACCTTAAGTGTGACCATTTAAATAAAAGCTAGTGAGCAGCAATGTGTAGCACTGCGGTGCTGTTTATTATGCTGTACGAGGTGTCTATGGCCGAAAACCTTAAGTGTGACCATTTAAATAAAAGCTATTGAGCAGCAATGTGTAGCACTGCGGTGCTGTTTATTATGCTGTACGAGGTGTCTATGGCCGAAAACCTTAAGTGTGACCATTTAAATAAAAGCTATTGAGCAGCAATGTGTAGCACTGCGGTGCTGTTTATTATGCTGTACGAGGTGTCTATGGCCGAAAACCTTAAGTGTGACCATTTAAATAAAAGCTATTGAGCAGCAATGTGTAGCACTGCGGTGCTGTTTATTATGCTGTACGAGGTTTCTATGGCCGAAAACCTTAAGTGTGACCATTTAAATAAAAGCTATTGAGCAGCACTGTGTAGCACTGCGGTGCTGTTTATTATGCTGTACGAGGTGTCTATGGCCGAAAACCTTAAGTGTGACCATTTAAATAAAAGCTATTGAGCAGCAATGTGTAGCACTGCGGTGCTGTTTATTATGCTGTACGAGGTGTCTATGGCCGAAAACCTTAAGTGTGACCATTTAAATAAAAGCTAGTGAGCAGCAATGTGTAGCACTGCGGTGCTGTTTATTATGCTGTACGAGGTGTCTATGGCCGAAAACCTTAAGTGTGACCATTTAAATAAAAGCTATTGAGCAGCAATGTGTAGCACTGCGGTGCTGTTTATTATGCTGTACGAGGTGTCTATGGCCGAAAACCTTAAGTGTGACCATTTAAATAAAAGCTATTGAGCAGCAATGTGTAGCACTGCGGTGCTGTTTATTATGCTGTACGAGGTGTCTATGGCCGAAAACCTTAAGTGTGACCATTTAAATAAAAGCTATTGAGCAGCACTGTGTAGCACTGCGGTGCTGTTTATTATGCTGTACGAGGTGTCTATGGCCGAAAACCTTAAGTGTGACCATTTAAATAAAAGCTATTGAGCAGCAATGTGTAGCACTGCGGTGCTGTTTATTATGCTGTACGAGGTGTCTATGGCCGAAAACCTTAAGTGTGACCATTTAAATAAAAGCTATTGAGCAGCAATGTGTAGCACTGCGGTGCTGTTTATTATGCTGTACGAGGTGTCTATGGCCGAAAACCTTAAGTGTGACCATTCAAATAAAAGCTATTGAGCAGCAATGTGTAGCACTGCGGTGCTGTTTATTATGCTGTACGAGGTGTCTATGGCCGAAAACCTTAAGTGTGACCATTTAAATAAAAGCTATTGAGCAGCAATGTGTAGCACTGCGGTGCTGTTTATTATGCTGTACGAGGTGTCTATGGCCGAAAACCTTAAGTGTGACCATTTAAATAAAAGCTATTGAGCAGTAATTTCCTGTAATAATATAAAACACTATTCAATTTTAAAAGATTCTTGGTAAAAGACACCCTTGCTCATAATTTTAATTTAGATCATTTCTTAATCACTAGGACTTTTTAAAATGGGAATTCAATATAAATGTTTAATTAGCTTTCTGTATTTTAAGGGCTACAATGTAAACTACTGGGTCACCAGTAATTATGTTTTTACCCATTTAAGTTGTTGTTGTTGTAATGCTATTACGCCATAAAAGGTGGTTCATACTTTTGAGTCAGACGCAAATCCTTAAAGTGCTCGTATGACGAAATTCTCATCCCTCCTATGAGCCATTTTAAAATGTAAACAAATAGACTGTACGAGAAGAAGAAGAATGCTGCTTGCTATTTTCAAATATCTCTTTTTGTTCCAGAGTTATTCAAGTTTTTAGCCTGAGTTTGCTAGCCAATCACGGAACAAGTAAGGCAAAACCGATGATTAATCTCAACACTCATTGAAAGCCTCTTTTGAAATGACTTCGAAAAGGAATTTTGGTCAGGCTGGAAGATAAAAAAAAAAAATGAAACATAAGACACTTACCACTCGACACTTCTGTGATTCTAAAGATCCTAAATGCTTTTTGAGACATTCATCAACTCCAGAGGGGGAAACTCTTTACAATACTTTGAGATCTAACAAAATAAAAAACAAAAAATAACACCGGTCATTTTACTTGATTGACAACCAAGTAAAAATATCAGCATTACAGGCTTGCCACTCATGGGGATAGTAAAAATTCCCTGACATTTCACTGACTTTCACCGCCCATCAACCAATTTTCACTGAACATTAAAACCTTGGGAAACACAGCCAGCAATGAAGCCACAGAAATCAATTCCTTCGCAGAAATCTTTTGGAACAACATCACCTTTCCCAACAAAGAGTCTCCTTCCCTGGCTTTTCACCGACTTTCAAATATAATTAACTGACTTGATACATAATTCCCTGATCGTGGCAACCCTGAACACTCATGCATTGGCGCCCTCTTCTCCTCAGTCACGAATATCCCCGAAGGACATAGTAGCCGTTGCCCAGTTGGCTGTTGCATATAATGAATACATTTGCGGTAAACCTTTGTAGCTCCACTGAGGCACCGAGAGTGTGGGAAGCAAAGGAAATGTGGCTGGTCGAGAAAAACCTGAATGAATCCTCAGATAGTTTCATGGTTTAACCTCTCCCCACCCCTGCTAGGTCCAAACACACTCACCTCAGCTTGGCACTCCTTCACTAGCCTCGCATCCATTCTGAAGTCACGTGCCGCTTCGCGCATGAGCCTTGTGGTGTAATCCCGGCATTCATCAGAAAGTTTCTGAAAACGAATAAGTAATCAGGCTCAGTTGCTACGCAACAAGATAAACGAACAAAGTCATAAACAGTTTGAACAAAGAAAATGTATATTTTCTTGGAAAGTTGAGAAACGTAGCAACAGGAAACTTACATCATAGTTTTTCTTGAGGCACGCAATGATTTTGCCTTCTCCGTGAGGAATTTGCTTGCAAAATTTTGGCATGTCTAACTTACAGAATTCAGCGAGTTGTGGATTGAGTTTCACATCTGAAATGTTGAAGGAATATTAAGTTTATGTTCGTATGACTGTTACACCACACTAAATTGACCAGGTCCAACAAGAAGGTGTCACCTAATAAATTAACTGGAATAATAACTCAGTTAACAAATAACACCCAAAAGGAAATACCGTACATGGAAGCCATCAAAGTATTACCATCATCAAAACTGAAACATAAGTAATACGACTAATGCGCGAAAATCTGTTTCTTCTGATTTTATCTTATTCCGCAAAACAGCTTTATCATTAAAGATACCTTACAAAACATGTCAGCCCATCACCTTCGTTCGACCCCCTTCCCCCCCCCCCCCCCCCCTCTCTCTCACGCTTACATTGTAACTTTAATTCCACCCCACCCCCGGAGGAAATAGCCACATTAAACTGTAAATAGCACAGACAATAGACCATTTTACAGTTGTCGGTGAAAGCGAGGCCAGGGGTGACCTTGTTTTGATACAAACCTACCTACTTTTCTTATTTAAATCATGTTTTTCTTATGCTAACTAGTGTTAAATCAGCATAATTTCCATAAGAAAAGCAGGTAGGCTTGTATCAAAACAAGGTCACCCCTAGCCTCGCATTCAATCAAAGGCCAGGGTACTGAGCAAAGAACTTTAAAATGGTGTATTGTTGAAAAGTTCCTACCTTGGGCCTGCCTTATCTGTCTTTTGGTGATCATGTCAAAACAACTGAAACAAAACCAAAGTAAACCATCCTTTATAGCGAACTTGCTGATATGTAGGATCAGTTATTTTTTTACTATTTGTGATCGACAAACAAATAGTAGCACTGCTGCATCATGGTAGTGAAAGGCAAAGTCGGCTTCCCAGAATGGGCCAGCGAGTAAGGGCCTGGGAACGAATACAAACTTCACTGAAAATCAATGAAATTGAACTAAATCGATTCTCACATGAAAGGGTACCTCAAAATAAGCAGTTTCAGCAAGTTTGAGTATGTTTCGTTGAAAAGGCGCTATATAACATGCATTTGAAGCTTAAAAAAATCCCATACAAATGTTTATTTCGGAATTTGTGTCCCTCCACACCATACAAGGTCTCTAATTTTCACAAATTTCAAACGCATTTTTTTCAGCTCCAATTCAACTGAACAGCATCAAAGTTGGTTAGCTGACCATTTTTGAGATGCCCTTTAAAGCATTGAAAACAGTTTTTTCCAATCGATAAATTTTAAAACCTCGTTCCTAGGCCTTACTCGTTTAGAACATGGCCAATAGCGTCACAGGAATATTAAATAAAATTAACTCCTTATGGGCCATGTTCTAAACAAGTAAGGGCCTGGGAACGAGGTTCCACTTTAACATTTGGCTGGAACATTTTTCAACGCAAACAAGGGCACGAACACGCCAACTAGACTACGTAAAACAGAGTAGAAAAGAACGGGGACAACCAAAAACAAAGAATTAAAGTCACAAGGGTTGTGCGTTTTTTATAGTAATTAGTAATTACTTAAGCAATATACCACAGTCAAGTTTCTATGGTTTATAGGCTGATAAACCTATTTGCTGCATCTAGCGCAAATTGCATACCTCTTACTAACCTCGTTTTCTCGGTCTGTACTGTAAGTTATGAGATCCTCCTTTTTCCCATTAATTTATGGCCCGCGCACTTCAGGCATGGGCTATAACTCAACGGGAAAAAACTTGGTCTGTAACTTACAGTACGGACCTCGAACTCGGTTAGTAAGAGGTATACAAGGTTACGTTAGATGCAAGAAATAGTGCCCTTGATTCACAACAATGCTGCCTCCTAATCCCAGTGGGTACATGTTGTTATTGAAAACACTGAACATGCTTCAATGATCACAGTTCAACTCAAAAAGACTTACGTTCGCTCCATTTGTGGATCATGCTTGTGCTTCTTAAGGCATGAAAATACTTTTGAAGGATCTTCATCTTCACAGAATAACTGAAAAAAAAAAAAGATCTCAAATGAAGATCTGAAGATCTATCCTGGTAGGCTTACCGTCTCGAGTGTGTCCAGCGGAAAAAATCAATTTGTCCCGAGGATCTCCTTCTCGTTGTGTCGGATCGACCTCCGACAAATGAGGTCTTTTTTCTTTTTCAAAAAATTCCCACTTTTTACGTTTATGAACATCACTCCTACAATTGCGTTTTCGGAAAGATCACTCATCATTTCCCTGTAGAAAATACTCAAAACACGTTTCCAAAATTCCAATGAAGTAAGTCCTCAAGAGTCAAATTGAGTTGTATTGAAGAATTTTTCGTAAGATCACAAACCTTACTTAGTACCCTTTCAATACATAATGCTACCACCAAGAAGCAGGGATGGCTCAGTGGTGAGAGCAGTCGCCTTCCACCAGTGTGGCCTGGGTTCGATTCCCAGACTTGGCGTCATGTGTGGGTTGAGTTTGTTGTTGGTACTCTGCTCTGAGTGGTTTTTCTCCGGGTACTCTGGTTTTCCCCTCTCCTCAAAAGCCAACACTTCTACATTCCACTCACGCTGTCAAGCTTAAATAATTTGATTTGATTTGATTTGATTTGATATGCCAATGGCAGAGATGCACACACCTTGATCATTTTCCGGCATGATCGTTCCAGCTTGTAGTCCGTCTCAGGATCTTTCATTTCCTCCTCCTGAAACCAAACATGTATTGTCCAGACTTACAAAACTGTCACTCAATATAGTGGTTTGAACCTTCTACTCCTCACAAAGCCCTCAACCACATAACACGAATCCAAAATCCAGAGGCGAATCGCTGGATTCGTCTCATTAGCATTAAATTAGTATCTTTTATATTTTGGTTTTGTCACTGTAAGTATGTATGGAAGTAATTATGTATATGTGAACATGTCAAAAAGTGACCTAGTTTTTTTCAGCACAATGATTTGAATGGACACTTCTAAAGGATTTCATCCACAGAATTAACAATTAAAACAATAATAATAATAATAATAACAACAACAACAACAGCATGAGGTGAGAAAGTCGGTAATCCAAGAGATGACAGCATCAGGGATGTTATATGTACCCAGCTTCCTTTAACACTAACAACCCTACTTCATTCGATCCAGTTCTTGTTAATGGCATGCCAATTGATTTAGTTACTAGTGCCAAAACACTAGGCCTTAACATTTCCAGTGATTTGAAATGGAATTGTCACACTGATTCCATTATCAAGAAAGCTAAGAAGCGTTTGTATAGTTTATCTCAGCTTAAACGCTCTGGTCTTGGTACTCGTGAGTTCGTCCAGCTTTTCTGCACTTGTATTCGTCCGATCACAGAGTATGCATGTCCTGTCTTTCATGACGGTCTCCCCCAGTACCTCTCCAATGAGCTTGAAGGAGTACAAAAACGGGCTATGCGCATCATTTTTCCTCTTTGCTCATATAATGAGGCCTTGGTTGAATCAGGCCTAA
>JAEMWC010000142.1:367500-382500 GCA_016490735.1 Pachyseris speciosa | reverse complement strand
ATAGATTCATTCTATGCCTTTTTGTATATTTGTACTACATTTTATTATTTTAGTATTCCATATATTATTGCCTCTGAAAATCCCCCTTGGGGAAGTGGTAATACTGTAAAGTGCGTATGTATGTAACTCCAGACTAGGCGAGGGAAGACATAGAAAAAAGCGCTGCTGTTGTTTGTTGACAAGTATGAAAGGCAGAAAATCGAAAAGAACGTTTTGTCCACGTGTACAGAGTAGGTAATTGGAAAATAACCACTAACAGTCACACAGTCCAGCGTATTTTATTTTAGTAATGATTAAAACAAATAGATTCCGTGTTAGCATGCGTCTGTTAAGTGATCACAGGAGGCGTAAAGATCTGGAACAAACCCGCCAAAGGCTCATGTTGCATCATCTGTGAATTATTTCTGAACACACACAGGACAACATGAAGTCTATTTGTTACTTTATTTCACTGAAAAGCAAACAGGCTTTGATGCTTCACTGATACAGAAATTCGATTTTTCTTGTGTTCGTTAATTCATCAAATTCCCCTCTGTTAGTGACCTAAAATACAATGTTGTTACCTTCGCTTGGCCATAAGTGACGTCTCTACAATAAGATTTGATGTCGCTCATACAGGAGGAAAGAAACACAGGGTCCAACCTGAGATCTTCAGACTAAAAACAGACATTGACAAATGAGTCAGATCTATCTTGAAAAGCAGAATGATAAAACGTCTCAATATACAAAGCAGCTCCCTGCTGAAATGCCTCATATAAAAAGAAACTGACTGGAAAATGAGCTGTCTTGGCTGGTAGCTTAGTGTTTAACTGTTTAACCATTTTAACTTACTAACATCTTCTTTGATTAACGTAATTAAGTGTAGACAAAGTGAAACTGACCTCTTCTTCTTTCTCAACTCTCAAATGATGACGACACTGAGTAGAAATAGTGTGTTCCTTTTCATCCATGACAGCATCACGCACCTTTTCGCTCAAGCATTTAACAAGGTCATACCTGAAAGGAGGGATTGATGGAGTTATAATTACGTCAAACTAAAATGCGGTCAAATATATGAGGCAAGAAAGAAGCTGCTACAAAAATGATGATGACAATGATGATGACCTGGCTCTTGCATTTCTTACTACTGTTTTAGAGGTTACACAGAGCCACAGAGAACTTTTGTGAAATGTGATTGGCTTATCAAAATGCAGCAGCAGACAATGTTGATGATGATGGTGGTAATGTGGATGGCGGTGTTAGTGATGGTAATAATGATGATGGTGGCGATGATGTCGATGATAATGTTGATGGTGGTTCTGGTGATGGTGGTAATGAAGGTGATAACGTTGACGGTGGTAATGATGGAGATGAAGACCACCACAGCGACCGTGACGATAGTGGTTATGATTATGATGATGATGAGGATGCAATAACGGGAATAGCTCATTGTAGAGGCAAGTAAGAAACTACAGTGCGACCTCTATTAAGCGGCCACCCTCCATTAGACGGCCACTTTCTAAAGTCCCGAATTATTTGTCACTAAATTGCTGTATTCGATACCTCCATTCAACAGCCACCTCTATTAAGCGGCCGCGGCCGCGGCCGCGGCCACCTATTTGCTGTTGCAAGGTTATTTTTTGTTGCTTTTTTGCCTCTATTAAGCAGCCAGCAAATTATCTTTTCAGGCGAAATGGTGAAAGGAAGCAGGCAATAAGAATGGGATTACTGATAACAACAAGACTTGCAATTTAATCTCCATTATAATGACAAGTCACAAGCCACAAAATATATACACGTGCAAATCATTCACATAGACAACACTTGTACTGTGCTTCAAGTAGCATGTCCTCTGTGTATAAGTACAGTACAACTTTACACGGACTAGAAATGCGCAAATACAGGGCACTTGATGTTTTGTTACAATGATTTTTTAATGTATCTTCACATATGTAAACTTTTCAACATGTATTTTGTCAAAAAAAAATCACGTTGACTGCCATTTCTACCCAATATATATTGTACCTCTATTAAACAGCCAACCTCTATTAAGCGGCTAGTTTTCAAATTCCCGAGGGTGGCGGCTTAACAAAGGTCGCACTGTATTAGTAAACAAAATTGTGCAAGCTCTAAGAATAATAAAACGATGATGATGATGATGATGATGATGATGATGATGATGATGACGACGACGACAACGACGATGATAATGAGGTGGATGGTGGTAACCAGAATCGCTCAAGGTGTTCTTAACAGCACGCAAACGCCACAGGGTTAGTTTTCGTGCTGTTGTTTAGCTACTGCACATTTCCTCATATTAGTCTCACCTCGTTAAACCCATAAAGGGAAAATTCAAATAACCAGAATTCTAAACCACTCTTTTTGGAGAGTAACTCACTTGCTCTTTACGTCCTTGCAGTATGCTTGTGCATCTTTTCGGCAAGCCTTCTTAAATTCTGGAGAGAACTTGAAATCTTTCATTTCAATCTGATGAAAGCAACAAAGAAAACACACTTTTAGCGAAAACGCATTGCTGCAATATCACCAGAAAACTGGCGACTATAAAACCAATTCGTGAATGCAAAATTGCAGAAAGACTGACTCCGAAGTCTGAAACCAGCTCTGAGGACTGGGGATTAAAGATAGCGTGACTCACATTCTGCAGAATGAGCAAATGGGAGGTGACAGGATGGGGAAAGGTTTAGGATGCAAGAATGAGAGAGAAGGATGTGATAATTGGCATAAAGGGTTTGTATGGAGTAGGGACAATGGAAAATATAAACATAATAATAATTATAATAATAATAATAATAATAATAATAATAATCTTTATTTATATAGTGTTATTTCTACTAAGAAACCAACAATGCTTTACAATGAAAATACATATGAATAATACATGAAAATAATAGATAATAGTAATACATAAAATATACAAGTCTATAATATAAATAACTACTCAATATACATATTTACAAGGAAAATAATTCAATAATAATAAAGAGTTAAAGTGCTTCTTGAAAAGAACGTTTAAAAAGATATGTTTTGATCTGCTTCTTAAAGGTGCTTAAAGATTCAGTTTCTCTAATATTGTTAGGAAGGCTGTTCCATGACATAGGACCATTCACTGAAAAAGCTCTTCTTCCATATGCAAAAGGGCAGTAAAAGGGCAGTGGTAGAAGTACCGGTAACCTTGGAAAGGGGAGAGGATGACAAAAAAAATCCTCAGTAACGGTAGCTGGTATGGGGCAGCAAAGTGTTCAGAACCCCCACCCCTCCCCTCCACCCAACTTATACACTACACCCTACATCGTCATAATTTTGCCCACCAGCATGAACGTTAAATCTATGGAAAAAGGGCACATCCATTTGAAAGCTAACAAAGTGTGTATTAAATTAATACTTTCAAAACTGATGAAACATGAACATTCTTTTGGAAAATTTAGCTTGAAGCATAAAAACAAACTGAACAAGAGGCTACAATTAGCCTAAACTCGGCCTTGCAAAAAACAGTATTGTATCCCTAATTTAGCGCTGAACAAAAGAAGTCTGTCTTTCTTACACCGGACACATTGCGCTTAGCTTGTGTTGGAGTCTATTTCTTTAGGCCTCTATCAACATATAGGCTCTAAAATTACAAAATTGCTTTACAGCTCAACTATTGAGAACAATAATTATAACACTTGAAAAAATATTTCTAAAAGAAGAAGAGAAAGAGAAATGAAAAAAAAAGCCCGCGATATAATTATGCCACTAATAGATATCGAACCCGGGTGAGCTGCGTCAGAGGCAGGAACAATGACCTCTAGGCCACAGAGGTTCATCGTAATGTAATACGATAAAAATAGTGTATTGATTCCAAAAAAACTAAGCACACTTGTTTTTGCTTGGATGGATAATTGTTTGAGAAAGGAAACGCTTATCGAACGATGTAGGTTTTTTCGCATAAATGTTAATGGAGTCTCGGTGAAATGTGAGGAGAAAAATAATCAGCAGAGTGAAACTGTTTACACAGATGTCAATCCAGGGTCATTTGAAACATAAGAAAGGAATGTTTCTGCAGTCAGTTTCAAGTCACGCAAGTAAAAACTAATCGCTTATCATTCAAAAACTAATGTCCAGAAATTGAGATATTGTGGAAAAATCGTACATAAACTACCTGTCAAGTCTCAGGGGTGTGTGATACCCCGTACTTGAGTTATTCAACAAAATGTACCTCTCAATGGAGCGGACACGGGGAAACACGGCAGTCCATCTGGAGTTAAGTTTGGTCATGTTAAAAGCTTTCTTCTCGCAGTTGAACTAGCAAACATTCATATACATTAGACACTTCTCTTAACATATTAGTTGTTCAGACTTCAAAGACACAAGGTGAATCGATGTTTTCCGATATGTGACAACAGGCATCATTCTTGCTGTTTTGAGTTGCTATTTTTAGTTAGCGCTTGCGCAGAAATGCCGGAAGTGAGCTTTGTGGATGAAACTCAACAAAGAAGAATAAATAGAAGAATGGACAGCATTTTAAACCTCGGGCACTCTTCGAAGCCAGAGTAAAAAAAAAAAAAACGAAGAAACCTATTTTGATCTGTAACCTATTCTAGGTGTCCTGTTGACACAACATATCAGTGCTGGGAGGATGGTCTTAATGAACTGATCCCTAAATGAGAAATGAAATTCACTGGGAAAGCGGTGGCATTAAAGGGCCACACAATACCCCCAAGGATAAATAGAGTATTAGTTTGCTTGCTTGGTTATTGTCTTCCTGTTACTTACAAGTTGCCAGTGTTCAATAGCTGCATGGCATTTTTCATCCATGTCTTGGTCATTCTTGTGTTCAACAAGACATGGAAGAACTCCTTCAGTGTCTCCTTGCGCAACAATATCATCACAGAATTTCGTCACCATGCCATGGCAAGCACGCACAAGTGTGCTGTCAAGTTTGTAATCCTGAGGAGATGAAGGGAATAAAATAATCATTCTTCCTGTCTTGGAAATCCAAAATAGAACCAAGTGGATTCCTGAAGGATTTCAACTTTCAAATCAGTTAAGTACAGCAAAATTCAATGCAAAAAAAGGCGACCAAATAATATCTGTTGAGCTGTATTTTCTTCTTGTGCTGTTTCCTTTAATGTGTAGGCTGGAAAAAAGTGTCAATGCTCTTGTTTATCGTGGGTGTTCCCCTAGGTCCTCTAATCCTAACCCTAGTTTGCAGGCACTTCACTCAGAAAATCAGACACAAATAACCCAAATTAAAGATTAATCATCAACAAAGAACAGTGGTGTAATCTCCATTTTCTGTGCATCATGATGATGTCTCCCTGTGTACCTATTGCCCAGAAACAACAGAAAAATTTCACCTGTATGTAGCAAGACTAATGAACTGTCGATGCCAAACAAATGGGCAATGGGTAATCCTGAGCAGGCATGATGGCTTCACTTTCCCTGCTCATGTAGCCAATCACAGCACAAAATCAGCTTTGTCTTGGTAGCTTAAGAAAGGCAGGTTACAAACCTCTCCTTCTTCTTCAGTAAAGTTACTGATGGCACCTTTGCAGTCCTCATCAAGGTCGTCAAATTTCTCCTGCAAACACTGTATCTCCTAAATCAAGAAAGCAATCACCCATGGTATCAAAATTTAACGTCAGCAAATTAAATACAAAAATATCAGTCTCCAAATGCATAAAATTGTAACACTCTAAGCAAAGTTGTTGTCCCATCAAAAGTTGAAAAGGTAGGTGACCTCACATAATTATTATAAGCCACAGAAAACTCAGCAGAGCTTGGCCTGGTTTCACCAGCAAACACAAATTGAAGTAGTGATTGTTATCCTGGATGGGACGCAAGTTTACTGAGGGCTTACCCATATGACAGTATGCCACCAGTACAGAGTACCTCTTGACTAATATTCCTCTGTGCTAAGAAAGACAATTTGGTCAAAACATGCCTCAGGTCTTACTTAACAACATAGCAAAAGACTCCTTCTTGTCACTGTTTACAAAGAAATACAGCTACATTTAGATTATGGGTTGACCAGATTTCATTGACCCTTGACAAAAAAGAAAGTTTTGTAGAATAAAGGAATCCATTATTACCTCTCCTTTACCAAGTTTGTCACTACAGAGTTTTCCAAGATCTTTCACACACGCAATCTGAATTTCAGGCATTAGATGGACATCCACAGCTCTTTGATGCATCACACGCTGGACATGTGCTGCACACTTTTGTGAAACCTATTAATGACAGGTAAATACATCAGATAATCTTTTAAAATGCTGTTCATCAACAAGAGTTGCGTCCCAGCTTTACAAAATCCATTTACATTTCTCAAAATCTTTTCAAGTTTTCCCACAGGCAGTCACTGTCACTGAAGGTCATAAGACTTGTTTAGCACTTAAGGTGCTGTTACACAAGGCAATTTTTCGTGCAACTTGTTTCACAATTTTGTTGCATCACAAGTTGCATGGAAAATGGCTTAATGTAACAGCCTGTAATGAACATGTCTAGCAGATTTTTTGTGGCCACAATTGTTGAGAGAAGTAGAAGTCGGTTTTACTTTTCACAGTACTTCTCAACTCTGGAAAATTTTTTCAAGCATTGCGTAGGGGTGTTACATTAGGCAACGTTTCATGCAACTTGTCTCGCAACAGTGCAACAAAATTGCAAAACAATTTGCATGAAAAATTGTCCAATGTAACAGTGCCTTTAATCCTCTTTATAGAGCTAATCAGACCATTTTGACTGTTTTCTGATGTACCAAATTAGGCTTTTCTGGGAATAACAATATGTGGTACGTCAGACCACAACACCGATAGCTCTTTGCTCTACTCTGTGAGAAGAGCATGCAGGGTCTTTTATGTCACCTTCAGTTTTATGTGTGCTCCCACCTGAGTCTGTGTCTCCAAGATAGAATTCCTGTACAGGCATGAAATAACTAAGCTGCTGGGATATGAGTCATTGTCATCTAAAGAGTTAGCATGGCACACAGCTTTGGCGTCCTCTTTGCAGACTTTTTGTAATACAGGATCAAGCCTAGTGTGCAATAAAAAGTTGAAATTAGAAATTACAAGACTTGTGGGGACTACAACAGACTGGACCCAACCAACATCCATCGGATAAAAATTTAATCTAAGTTGACAAGTGTCAGGGCTCGAATTTAATTTTTGGATCAATAACCCTTTGGGTTAGTAGACATCTTTTTTACTAACCAAATTATAAACTTTGGTATCCAAACTCACAACTTGCAATATCTCAAATATTGAACATTTTGTTAATAATGACTAGAACAAATTAAAGAAGCCATGCAAATGTTTTCTTCCATTCCTGTCGAAATGTTCTGCCCTCTTATTTCCTCTTTTCTTCGTAAAACAAAACAAACAAAAGAAACGTGTAACGTAGAGTAACGCTTCCGGGAGCTCGAGTCTTCCGTAGCTTCTGTTGTCTTTGGTTCCTTTTCACCACAGTTGCTTTCAGCTGAACTCTGCATATTTCAATGCCAAACTGCCAGAACCTCGTGGATCCGATAAAGCTGTGTCCAGATCCTCACATTCGACACAAACTTGTCTCCAGAGACGACAAGAACAAATTCTTTGAGACAGAAAACAATCTCATGCAAAATAACAACACATAAACCGTTCCTAAAAATTAACATTTATTTGCAAAAAGGTTTATTTCCATAAAATAATTTAAATATGTAAGAAAATTTTTCCTAACCATGTCCGGTTGGTTGGACACATTTTTAGTAACCAAACGTTAAAAATTACAAACCGTTGGTTAACGGGTTACCGTTAATTTCGAGCCCTGTGTGTACTGTTGAAGATCAATCAACAGCTAAATGATTTTCAAGTTCATGTCAACCGAGATTGGACTTACATGTACACTTATCCATATACCAGTATCTTGTTACATTTGCTTTCAAGCACTCTATACCACATGACCATTCTAACTGAAAGTTTGTTTCTAATTTATGTTCAGTTTGTTACCACCACTGGAACAGAAAAATTTGGTATGAAAATTGTACAATACCTTAAAAATCAGTTGAGCCCTAAATACTTGTTCACCTCTCAATAAAATGTGTCACAGCTTGTCAGAACAATTGCTTTTCTCATTGAACAAACAGGCTCACCAAGCATTTAACTGGTCACATAAATGAGGTAAAAATAATTATTATACACAAATATAACAACCGGGGATTCCAAATGGTTTTTGTTGGCTGTAATAATGACCTAGTTTCATAAAATACAAGTCTTGGGTGCCTATAAGTTATAAAATGAAGAAATGACTGGACTTTTTAAGGGTAATTGTATTAATGGGGTGGTCATATGGCTGGGTCAAAACTACTTGAGATTAAAAAATAAGCATGTAAATCATATGTACTTCTAATTGAAGGGTTGAAAGCGAAACTATCGTATGCAACGGTCTGCGTGAACATACTTTATGCCCGTTTTTTTTTTTTTTTTTTTTCGAAAATGAAGTGCGCAACAGCAAAAAAACATACAGGGTAATGTTCTTTGACAAAAATGCAGTCCACATGTCAAAATTCAGCCAATTCCGAGCAATTTGAAATTTCGACGCTAAATCGTCACATACAATAGTTTCGCTTTCAGACCTTCAAATTAAGTCTGCCTTATTAACATTCATGAAGCAATGCCCAAGGGTATTCTTTATTGAAAACTAAGCGCCAAATGCTTGTAAATGAATTAAGAGAACAGCACTCATAAACAGCACACAAGATGCCCATCCAACTTGGAAATGGTCGCCTTTTTTAAATGCAGCGCTTATTACCAGTGTTTTGCTTACTGATAGTGCTCAAGAAGTTTCCTTAGCTGGAAAACAGTGCACAACATTCTTGCTTGACTTAAAAACAGCACACAGTAGCCTTGGTTAACCTTAAGCCAGTGCGCATAGATTTTGTCCGACTAGAAAAGAGCACTCAAAAGATTTAGGGTTACTGTTAAGTTTAGAGTTAGGGTTAAAATTAGGGCTAGGGATAGAGTTAGGGTTAGGGTTTGGGTTAGAGCTAGGGTTAGGGTTAGGGTTAGAGCTGGGGTTGGGGTTAGAGTTAGGGTTAGAGCTAGGGTTAGAGCTAGGGTTAGGGTTAGAGCTAGGGATAGGTTTAGACCTAGGGCATTGCAAACGTTAGTGTTAACGTTAAAGTAAGTGGCGCATTTTGAGTCTCAATCAGCTTAAAGGGTTCCTCCGAAATGAAAAGAGCGCACAGGTTTCTTGGTTGACTCTTTATTATTTTGGAAAGGCTGTGGCAGATATAAGTAAAGTGCTGAAGAGGGTGATTTGGTTGAAAACGGCATACAGCTGGATTGGACTTGATTCTAACTCAGTGCTCAAAAAGCTTGCTTTCGGCCGAGAAATAGAATAAAATTATTAAAGACGGCTGTTTTTACTTGAAGATAAGTTTTGGCCAATACCAACAACTTCTGTTTGTGAGCAACACCGAAAATTCGAGTTAACGATGTTCAAGGGCAAAATAGAGTTAAAAGAGTAAGCTGTTTCCCGTCGGTTTCCGCTTCGAAACAGAGCTTTGACTGATGTTTCGTGTGCTTTGGTCATTTGAAATGATTTTGAAGGGTTCATTTTTGTCGTCAAATGGAACCAGTGGAATGAAAATCGTATCACAAATCAACGTAAAATGACGACAGTGATAAAAATGGAACAAAATACTCCACTATTTTTGTTGGCTTCAAATTGGCTTCAAAACGTAGATATTTGCATAAGATGTGAAATTTAATCCCTATTGTCTGTCGATGGATTCATTTTCATCATCAAATGAAAAATATGGAACAAAATTGCTATTTAAATCAAAGTAAATGACGACAGTTCAAGAATTTGGACAAAAATCTTAACTAGTTCTGAAGATATTCTTTAGCTTCAGACAGTAGAAAATTTGCATACCCGATACATTGAATTGTGAAATTTGATCGCACACGAATGGCTGTCACACGATTCACATGACAATTATTTTAACTGCTTATCTCGGGTGAAAATGCTTTTTGCTGTTAATCTTGAGTGAAAATACTTTTTGCTGATGTTTACAAGACTCCATATAAGCGAACTAACCGAGGTACTCGATGCAAAAGTGATTTATATGTTAAAATCCGCCAGCATGTTAATCTCTACGTGTGTTTACATGACCAGACAGCCGACCATGAGTTTTGTGCTTTTGAATATTTGCCGCACGTGGCAGTGGAACTTTTCCAAGGTTGCACTGTTTTCCAAAATACTCAGCTCATTGAAAACCGACTGACTTCTCGTGATGTCGATTGCCTACTCTTAGATGAATTCTCCGTGATGTTTTCGAAGTGAAAATTTTTCCACCGCAGCCGAGCGAATTTCATTTCCAGTCCTCACCAGAACTTTTCAAGGTGACAGCGCCATCTGTGATCGCAATGAATTCTGGAAATCAAATGGCCTCTCAAACATGGCAAACACCGAATCAAGCATCTAATTTTTTTGCCTAAGTCAAAAAACAACTCTCCTTTCCCAATTTCTGGCACGGCAACCTTTGGCAAATGGGCCAACACTCTCAACTATGGGCCACCTTCAAGACAACAGTTGCTTTCAGACTGCCCCGCCTGGCTCAGTACTCTGTACTGCAAAATGCCAATTTGCTCGCTCCGGCAGTAAACTTAAATCTCTTCGCATTTGGCAAGCACAGAGAAACAACACTTGCTTCTTTGAGAAGTGTCTGACTTGCGGGTCTACAGACTTTAAATGACGTCTTTTCGACCACCAGGCTGGTGAGTTTCAATTAAATTTAGCTGGTGATCAACACCTCAGAGCCACGTAAGTTTCCTATGAATAAAACTTAAATCGATGTTTTAACCGCCAAACGTGTAGTCTACATCACACTATCAAACAATCCTTTTCTACCCATCAATCATTTCACATGCTCTTCAGGTAATTCAATTCGCACGTGAATATCAATACACATATATTAATACACATACAAATGAGCTCAACTGAATATTATTGAAGGGTTGAAAGCGAAACTATCGTATGTGACGGTCTGTGTGAATGTACTTTAGGCCTTTTTTTTTTTTCGAAAACGAAGCACGCAACAGCAAAAAAAAAATAGAGGGCAATGTTCTTTGACAAAAATGGAGTCCACATGTCAAAACTCAGCTAATTCTGAGCAATTTGAAATTTTCAACGCTAAATCGTCACATACGATAGTTTCACTTTCAGCCCTTCAATTGATATTATCTGTTTCAAAGGCTGTAAGAGAGCTATTTCTTATCCTTACGCAAAGTCTCTTGCAATGAAGAATTCCAAATGCAACAGTTGCTCCTCGCACTCTGGTATCATGTGATCAGTGTGAAGATTTTCCATCAAGCATGACAGGATCCTGTTCCAAATAAGGTCATAATATTCAAAAGCCAGGAACATTAGTGCAGTTATGCTGGCAAGTTTAGCAGTTATGAAAAAAACAATCAAGTTTGTGCAAGATTCAAATTCATAACAACTAAATATAATATTGCTGTAGATCTCTTTCAAAATTAAAATAATCAGATACTACAAGGTAACAAATCCTACACTGGGATAAAAAAGACTTAATGGATACTTCACAGTCCAACCTTGAGCCACATGAATTAAAGGCATCATATTAAGGCTGATAAGATCTTTGTATGCGCTAAGTATGGTTTATAATAAAAATAATAAAACCTCTTACTAATAGAAATCAACTTGTTACAAAAGAAAGTCCTGAGTTTAACACAGGATCCTAAATGACACTTATATTAAATGGGGTCCTACAGCACAATGTATGTTGCAGGACCATTAAAATCGTAAAGGAACATGGAATTTTTCATAAGGTATTAACAGGATCCAAAAGACACACAATATGAATCTGTAAAGGATTAACAGGGTTCTTTCTTTGCCTTCCCCTGTTAAACCAAGTTCTTACTGATTTGGGCAGTCAAAAATTTCTATGAAATCGTCAAATAAGAGGACACCCTACTTCCTGCTTTTTATTGACCAAAAGAAAATGAAACTGCTCATGAAAATGAATTAAAGTTGTTGTTAGTCCCTGAAGAATTACTAGCCAACAGGCACAATGTATGTATATTAAGAACTCAGTGAGACCAGAACTTCAACCTTAAAATGCAACAAAGGCTACAAGAACTGTGCTGTGTTTAGTTTACCAACATGAATTTGCTGACTTAAGTTTGTCACCATGCTGCCACCTCAAGACTTACATGACATCTCCCTCTTTTTTGCCCTTGTCCTTACATACAGTTTGGACGACAGGCTCACATGCAGAGTACAAGGTGTGGTCAATACGGTAATCACTTCCTGCCCCTGTTTCCTCCAGCAGCCCTTCAATCTGTCACATCATAAAACAACAACATATCAGAGCATATCATAGCAAGAGTCCATAGTAGCAGGAATTTATTTCAGTCAAACATCTGTAATTTACTTTTGCTTGGGATTTACATGGATCTGCTGTCCATATTATGATGATGATGATGATGATGATAACTTTATTTAAGTCTCAAATCTCTATAGCCAAGCACAAGTGCTCTACTAATTGGGGAGACTAAAATATAAGGTAAAATCCATTCAACTAAAATCTAGTAAAAAATAAGATTAAATTTAAGAACAAATTCGTTAACTAGTGCTATTACAATAATATTACCCACTAGTTGATTAATAACTACATAGTTGAACAGCAAGAACAACATGTATATCTGTCTTCCAGGAGAGAACTTACATCAAATTTTCGTATCATACTTTTAAAGTATCATGCTTTTGTGATGGCAAGGAGTCCAAAAGGTGAGAGTTGACTGTATTCCAAGTCCAACGGGAGGCACTCCACAGTTTTCGCACAAATTAATTAGAGAACATTACAAGAGCAAAGGAGGGTGAGAAAAGGCACTTCATTGCTAACCTAGACACACTCAACCCCCTCAGCTTTAACATTGCCGTTGAGTTCATTAAGTAGTGTGGGAATGTCCTCTTGGGCAACAATAATTATACTAATTTCTAATGCTGTCTTCCATTGGACACAAATTCACATTCAACAGTTGTGTATAAAAGATGATTTTCCATGGATGAAAATGGTTCTGATACAAAACATCAAGAAACTTTAGAGCAATGATTCATTTCACACAAACACCCCTTAAAATCACCAAAACAAAACTGCTACATTGAATGCATTTTATCGTGTGCATGTATTTTGCAATCTTTTTGACCAATTACCAGACAGATGAGTTAAAACCATCCCTCATTTAGCTGACACTTACAGCCTTAAAACAACCCGGTCTTATAACATCATCTTTTCCCTCATTCTCCTCAGCAAGGTCCATCAAACAGTCAATCGTCTTCCCCTCCTTTTCCTCTCCTCCATGGCAGTGCTTCTGAATTTCCTCATCACATTTGGCAACAATCTCAGGATTGATGGAGTAATCCTCCATCAGCTGCTGCCGGAGATCAAATAACTCTGCCTGGCATTTACCACTGACTTTTTGATCTGACAATCGTGAAGGACAAACATTTATTCTGTTAATTATCATTTGCTTTAAGTTGTCTTATCATTTGTCAGAAAAATCCAGAAATTTTGGTTTGGAGTCTTGATATTAAGGTAATTTTCTGGAAAATCTTTTCCCAAATTGTGGGCAACCTCCGCAGGAAGTCTTCTTTTTCCATTTGGAACGGAATTATTGAAATTTCCTTACCATTTGTGTGAATCCTTCCATTTCCAGATCTTCTCTCAGGAAGAAACACAAAAATAGTAAGTGCAAATTCAATCTCATGCAGTTGGTCAGTAAATATGGGAAATTGCTTACCATTATTCAATGGTCATTCCATCCAGATTTTTCTGACAAATGGTAAGCACCCAAAGTCACTGGAGATATAATACTGCATTGTTTCAACTGCTTGTGGCAATTAAGTCTTCATCAGGTGATGATACAAAAGGGATATGTGTAACCAGTCAACCTTATCATACCACCAAGACAAGAGGAAGCAAGGTGAATTTTCTTTATTGGCTGAAAATACTTCAGGTTTGTGCTCAATCCCTAGCAATCTCAGCTGTTTTTTTTCTTTTCAGATGATCCCTAAACAAGGCAATGCAGCTACCTGCATTACACAGCCACAACAAAATGTTTTGTAGTAGTGGACAGCATAGCTGGAGTAGTGGGCAGCAACTACCATGGTGAAGTCTTATAAGTGTGAATTTAACTGACTTTAGGCAGCAAATTAATTTGCCAGTTACTGGAACATTTTGACAGGGCTGATTACACTCTATATTAAATAATAAAAACATAGAGGCTATCATCAATTCATTACCATCTTGTATAGCTTTCTCCAAACAGATAAGAATGTTTGCCAGGGCGCCGTGCATTGTATTTCCACTTTCACAGCTATAAGTATCCTTGTACTGTTGATAATACTTAATGCAGTTTTTCATCACAGGATAGTTGGCCTAATGAAAAGAAATTAAAAACACATCATGTAGGTTTGGATTGAAATAAATGTACTTAAGGTCTTGTGTCTTCTAGTCAGCCAATGGCTCATAAGATGAAAACAAAAAAAGACTGACAGTACAGTGTTACTGAACCAAAACACTATTAATAATTTCACTGTTACTGATACCCATATGTTGTAGGTCAAAATGAAATTCAGGTCAAAATGAAATTCCTTTGTCTTCTAACCCTAATTATTCATGAATCATGAATAATTAGGGTTAGAAGACAAAGGAAATTCGTTTTGACCTGAATGAATGAATGAAATCTTTTATTTAAAACACGGTAAAAATATCAGTATAACAATAGAAAACAAAAGAAATTCATCTTAAGTAAAATTTCCTATTTACTGGTTTACATATTTGCCGTGTGGGAGTCCGATACAGAGAGCCATTTATCAATTCTTCTTTTGAAGTTACTTAAAGATGTTGTAGTGCAGATATCCTCAGGACGATCGTTCCAAAGAGAAGCTCCGCTATAGCTGATACTACGCTTCAGGTAGTCAGTTCTCGGTTTTGGCAAGTACAATTTTTGACTTGCGTCA
>JAEMWC010000142.1:340000-365000 GCA_016490735.1 Pachyseris speciosa | reverse complement strand
CTTTGCGAACTACGTCATAACCAGGTAAATGTACTTCGTTGTCTTTGATGGTTGAGTCGAGTTTCGTTTCGTTTATAGCTAAAATATCAATTCCCTTGGACTGACTCATGAAGATACGTAGATCATCGATGTGAGATACTAAACTATTTATGTTTAAACATGTCATAACCAAACCACGTCCAAAAACTGACTTACAGTAGGTTAAAATCATTTTGACTTACAACATTTACCTGTGGGTAAAGAACATACATGTATGTACAGTTCTTGTTTTGTGGTTTTCAAGGTGGGAAAGGCAATGGACCAGACATTGTATTCAGTATAGCAGCATGCTATTTAGTATACATGTAAAAACACTGTCATGATGACAGCAAACAAATTTAACAAATCGAATGTGGTTTTGTGTTGTCCATACTCTTATCAACAATGATATTTGTCATCACAGTGGTCAAAATGTTGTGGACTCATGAGACTGCACCTGACAAAGCATATTTTCACCACTGTGCTGATGAATATCGTTGCCAGTAAGAGTACAGACAACGCTAAACCACATTCCATTTGTTTTTTTTTTATCACAATATCAACATCAAAGTAAATGTTAATTTCAGAGCGCAACTTGAGAAAACGCATTGCGCAACACGTTGATGAAAGCAGCATTGTCTAGACTCTTATCAACAACAGCAAATTAGCCAATCAGATTGCAAAATTACTAGCAGTTGTGGTAAAAAATTAATTAATATTAAAAAATGTTTTATCAGATGATTGCTTTTCTGAACGCCCCAAATATTGAGTGTGTTAATGATCATCGCAGTTATGAACACTACTTAAGCAGCAGTGAACATAAGGCCTGAAAAAGATTAGGCTTACTGGGGGATTCGAACCCACGACCTCTGTGATACCGGTGCAGTGCTCTACCAACTGAGCTAACAAGCCAACTGGGAGCTGATCATCTTGTTGGTTCGTAATATACCCGTGAATGATGAATATGTGATGATGATTTTTTTCAGTCTTTATTTTCACTGCTGCTTAGGTAGTGTTCATAACTGCAATGATCGTTCACACATTCATTCTTTAATCAGCAGTTCAAATATATGAAAATGACATATTCATCATCACATGTCGATCTGTAAGCTGCTTACCAATCCTTATGCTACACTGATGGATCATCTATAAATCAGGCAAGCAAAATTCTAATTCCTTATGGTACATTGTCCTAAATCTGGAAGTCTTACCTTAGGGTGCTTGGCCTCCACTTTCTGTCGCTCTGTCAACTTTTCTCTACACTAAAAGAGCAATAAAACCAGAAGATGGTCAATGAGATTTCAAAACAGACATCAACATACTCACAATTTCGTTCCTGTTTGAACAGTGTGGAGTCTGCAGGGTGCTAGTGTATGAACTGTATATGTTGTGGTTCAATTTTATCCTTGGTTCAATTTTTATTTTCCTTCGTTTTGTCCTCATTACCATACATTACCAAACACAAGAACAAAAGAAAATAAAAATTCAACCAAGGATAAAATTGAACTATAACATATATACTAACTCAAACTTTAATATTAGGTCTAGTTGCTTTTGAATTATTTTATATTATAATTTTGGATTCATCTTAGGGAATTTTTTTTTACGTTTACTTAATAGTAATAAATTTATTGTAAGTAGTAATGTTATTGTAAATAGTCGTGTGTTTTTAACATGAGTCCCTGGCTCAGGAGATTGGGCAACCACTCCCTACGTTTACGACTCTAAATAAAGTTACCTTACCTGTACCTTACCTTAAAGGGAACCTCAACTCTTACAACAAATTCACCATAAATTGTTGGAAATAATTACTAGCTTTCAAATTTTATTTTGAAATGTGGATATAGCATTTTAGTGTAGAAAAAAAAATCAATATTATTCATGAGGTTAAATGCAATTTAACCTAGTTAATGACTAGGAGTAAGTTTTTTGCTCAGTTATTGTGTTTTGCGTTTTGCTAGTAGCCTTTCTGGGTTATGTCTGACGTCTTCAGGCAGTCCAGTGATCAGTGGCGGTTCTGTCCATTTTATGTGTGCACCTTTTCCACATGCTTGTAGTTTTTATTTGCTCTGCGTACGGGACGTTGCAGCTCGTGTGTTTTCTAGTATTTCCCCTCCCTCCCCTCCCTTTAGTTTTCTTCTTCTACTTCTTCTTCTTCTTCTTCTTCTTCTTCTTCTTCTTCTTCTTCTTCTTCTTCTTCTTCTTATTATTATTATTATTATTATTATTATTTATTGTTTCTTCCACTGAACTCCTAGTTCAGTGCAACAGATCCTTGGTTTGGGGCCTGGTGTGGCGGGTGGGGCTCGTGGCTGGGTTGCGGGTACGGCAGGCTTATGGGGTGTTCTACCCACCTGGGTTTGGGTCGGCGGTACCAGCCCCCAGGTCCCTGAGCACCCAACCTCCACTTGCGACGTAGACGTTAATCGCCTATTTTCACCTTCAAATTTCCCAGGCACGGCCATTTTGGATTTGATGACGTGTAATGGTTGCAGCTATTGTCAGGAAGCAAATGAAGCAGAAAATCCGTTGTGATAACCCTTGGACTCCTGTCGATTATAGCACACGACCAAACCTAACTTCCTGAGGGAATTTCGACTCCAAAGGCAAATACACAAGCACAAATTAAAAACTATGTGCACAGTAAATACACACACAAGACTGGGTTTCCAAACAATGTTTATTTAAGCCCACAATAGTTAAATGATCAAAATGTCAAATCTGATCGAGCCAAATTGAATGGCAAACCATGCGGGTAAACCAAAACATTTGATTTGAATGATAAAATCATCGCACTCAGGTACAACAATCAATTGGCAGCCAAACCAAAGCGAATTGCAGCCAATTATGGATAAAATGGTGAGCCAAATTAAATCATTTGGTCGCTTTATGTACTAATTGGGTATTTTAAGTTTCTAATTCTGCAGGAATGGAGATTTCTCTGCTCTGGACTCAGGGTGACGAAAGACGTTCAGCCATCGGCGTTGTGATATTCATGAAAGCAACCTATTTTGCAAAGCGTGACATCACACTGAAGGCATTTGAAAGAGCTCAACTAGATGACCTTTAGCCATTTTCCTACCTAATTTCTTACAATAAACACATTCTCGCTTCCTACCTTTAATTTTCTCAATAAAATGTTTGCCAGCATTTGCAGAGCTTGTGCGCGAAGAAAAGCCATCAACAAGCTGCGATGTGAGGCTTGTGCCAAATGCGGCCTGCTTTAGCTTACCTTGACCTTGTCCTTGGCGGAAAAAATTACACAAGACGAAAGCATTAAAAAATAGAAAGATCAATCAGAAACCAAAACAAATACTTATACCACTTATAAGACGAACGCCCTATGGTGTAATACTTATGCATTTGATCAGCAAGATCAACGCCGCCCATGTGTGAATTGAACAGCGCCACTACACTGGGTTTGAACTTACATCTCACTTATCATGCCACTTAGTAAAAGCAATGTTCTGCTTTTGGCGAACAGCTTTCTGGCCTGGGCAGAGCTTTTGCTGAGTGCAAGGGGGCAATTCTTTGTGATTTGTTTTAACCATTGCAGAAGCGTAGGTGTCCTGGGCTTCTAAATGTCTAAGTAATTTCACGGAACTGAAAAAATTATCAAAAAAACATGATGATGCTTATTCATAAAAGGTGTAACCATCTTAAATACAACATCATAGCCTAAACCATGGATTTTCTGTTGGCCCTCTTCTTTACCGAGGTAAACATCTAAGTTCAATACACACCCATTGCTGGAATCGGCGGCCATCCACATCTTGATACCATACTTCATCGGCTTTGCGGGAATATATTAACAAAACGACAACCTACCTCGATAACCTGACTGAGAGATTCTTAGAAGGATCAAAATTAGTTTGACATTTCTGCTGAACACGATCGAAAACACTATGTACCTAGCAAAGGTGATCAAATCCTGGCGTTCCACAGGCGGGCTCAACAGACGAATCGCTAAAATGTAAGTACTGACTTATTTCTTCAAACCTAGTTTTACTCATGATTTTCATAATACCTGGATTTCCAAAAAACTATTTGAAGACCAGTACAAAGTGACACTAGGAAGTTTTACCATACCCATAATGATATTTACAACAATAAAAGCTTTCAATTCTGGGCATGTGACAGGAATCAAGATAATTTGCAAGTTGAGCAGGGGAATTTGCAAGCTTTTGCTGCGTATAGTGATTAGTTTCTAACACTATGAGATCCCACAAATCATCATCAATAAAAGCTAAAACGAAATCTATTTCTCTAGGATTCTCAGGTAACAGAAAATTTATACCATTGGTTGAACAAAACTCGGGAACAACAACACGGAGAAGCTGATCGGACCACGGCAAATCTTCTTCATCTTGATCATCTTCACCTTCTTCTTCGGTGACGGTGGCTCTTCCATCTTCTTCATTCACCAAGCCCTCAAGGTTCACGTCTGAGTCGTCTGAGTCTTCTTGCCGATCAGCAGAACAAATTGAAAAACCATCGAAAGATCTTTCATCACCCGAGTCCTCAAACAAGTCATCGAAATCTGAGTCCATAACTGCATCATCGGCCATTGTTTTTTCCACGCACTAATCAAACAAAGCGACAAAGAAAAAGCACGTGGAGACAGCCTTTTTATAGCTGTCAAAAATGCGCAAAAGGCAGATTTTCATTGGTTTATTTCCTGTCTTTGTTACTATGACAATAAATAAAGCCAAAAACATCCCTTGAGGAGAGGGTAGAGGTTTTCTACAAGACATTACTTACGGCCGGTTTTGGCCGGTGTTGGAAGTTCAGAGGGTCACGCGCACAGCTGGTTTCGGCCAGTGTTGGAGTCAATGGTTTATTAATAAACAATAGGGCAACCATTATACGTCATCAAATGCAAAATGGCCATGCCTGGGAAATCTAAAAGGGAAAATAGGCGATGATGATATCCACTTTTTGTACACTTAAATGTTATATCCACATTTTAAAAAAAATTGAAATCTAGTAATTATTGCCTACAATTTAGCGTCAATTTGTTGTAAGAGTGGAGGTTCCCTTTAAAGTGTGTACAGTGCATCTGGTCAAAAATGGCCAAGAATGTTCATGCAAAGTAGTGATTCTTTGCTAGCTATTTCAAATGTCAAAATATTAAAGTTTTCAAATGTCAATTTCCCCACCCTTGGATCTCCATTATAAGTCAAATGATAGGCACTCACAACAAACTATTCAAGATGGCAGTCAAGTCACATTTCCCACCCTGCGGACCATTGTGGATGTCAAAATCCCCACCCACATGCACTTTACGACGTCTAATTCTCATGGGTTGCCCCCCCTCCCCATCCTGGGGCAAACCATTGATAGGTGCATAATGACCACAGAGCACACACTGTTAAACTGCATGTGTCACCAAATTTATTACACAGACACCACCACTCAAGGAGAGATCAGTTCTGACAGTATCAGAGTTTGTAGGTAAAGTCTTATCATGTCTGCCATATGTAGAAGTCATTACACATCAAAGTCCTCACTTCTTTAACCAACTGCTGTCTACCTTAAAACATACTCACTAATTATTAATATGAAATAATTTATATGAGAACGAAATCTTAAGTCTCATTAAAAAACAGTCACTAAGACTTTTGTAATGTGGTATACGTGTACATGCACATGCAAGTAATAATGATAAGGATGATAACAAAGGGCTGCACTTTTTATGTACCTCATCACTCATTGTCTCTTCTTTCTTGTGTTTCTTCAAGCACTTGTACACTCTTCCCTCCCCTGCTTGAACCTCATCACAAAACCTCTCCCTGTCATCTTTGCAAGCATAGAACAAGGGACGATCAAGATGGTAGTCATCAGCTGAAAGCTCTGCAAGTCGTTCAATCTGCTTCTGGCACTGCTCCGAGAGTGTTTCCTCATGTTCTTCAAGGCATTCAAGGACCTCGTTTTGAGAGTGGATGTCCTGCAAAAGGAATGAACCACTTATCATAAGAATCATACTTTGATTTGGTTAAATGTAATTTAACTAAGTTAACCACCACGAGCTTAGCGGTCAAGCGGTCCACAAGCTTAGCAGTCAAGCGACTCATAAGCTTAGCAGTCTAGCGGTTCACAAGTTTAGCAGTCAAGCAGTCCACAAGCTTAGTGGTTACGCAGTTCACAAGCTTAGCAGCCAAGCGGTTCACAAGCTTTGTGGCCAAGCAGTTCTCAAGCTTAGTGGTTAAGCAGTTCTCAAGCTTAGTGGTTAAGCAGTTCACAAGCTTAGTGGCCAAGCGGTTCACAAGCTTAGTAGTTAAGCAGTTCTCAAGCTTAGTGGTTAAGCAGTTCACAAGCTTAGTGGTTAAGCAGTTAAGCAGTCCACAAGCTTAGTGGTTAAGCAGTTCTCAAGTTTAGTGGTTAAGCAGTTCACAAGCTTAGTGGTTAAGCAGTTCTCAAGCTTAGTGGTTAAGCAATTCACAAGCTTAGTGGTTAAGCAGTTCACAAGCTTAGTGGTTAAGCAGTTCACAAGCTTAGTGGTTAAGCAGTTCACAAGCTTAGTGGTTAAGCAGTTCTCAAGCTTAGTGGTTAAGCAGTTCACAAGCTTAGTGGTTAAGCAGTTCACAAGCTTAGTGGTTAAGCAGTTCTCAAGCTTAGTGGTTAAGCAGTTCTCAAGCTTAGTGGTTAAGCAGTTCACAAGCTTGGTGGTTAAGCAATTCACAAGCTTAGTGGTTAAGCAGTTCACAAGCTTAGTGGTTAAGCAGTTCTCAAGCTTAGTGGTTAAGCAGTTCACTAGCTTAGTGGTTAAGCAATTCACAAGCTTAGTGGTTAAGCAGTTCACAAGCTTAGTGGTTAAGCAGTTCCCAAGCTTAGTGGTTAAGCAGTTCCCAAGCTTAGAGGGTCCACAAGTTAAGCGGGGAAGCGGTCCTCAAGCTTAGCGGTCAAGCAGCCAGCGAGCTCAGCAGGAATAAAGCAGACAATCCCTTAAGTGCAGGCTCACATGGTACGTGGTAGCTTTGTACACTGCTACGATCTTTGAATTTGTCATCGAGCGTTTGTGCAGTGGTCTTTGTCCAGAGCAGTTCATTTAGCGTCTTCCTCCCACCCTCCACCGCCCCCCCCCCCCCCCCCCCAAATCCCTAAGTTTTTTTCTTCCTTCCACTGTTTCATCAGTGTGACAGGTGCCTGGAATGGGGGCTCATGGCTGGGTTGCAGGGATTTGCCAGCCATGGGGGCAGTATTCTATCTAGGGGCTGGCTGGCCACAGTGGAAGCCCCTGTGTATCCCAGGCACCCACCTTCCACTTAAGCGAGGCAGTTGGTTAAGGAGAGTTTAGGAGAAAAATGGAAAAACAGTAAGAGAAATCGCAACTCAGTTTTTGTAGGCAAAGCATGAGAAACATTCTGATATTAATCGCAATGCTCTGATCTCTTACATGCAATAAGGAACTTGCTCTAAGTGAAGCCTAGGATTTGGCTTTTTATAACATGAGCTTCAGTATTTAAGGATTTTCTTTTTAACAAGTACTGTATAATTATGGGGTTGTATTCTTTAAACACTAAGCTTTCAGAATGCCAGCATGAATGTCCAGTTTTTAACCATGGTCAGTTTAACTGACATCTTAAAAAAAAAAGATGAAATTACACAGACCTCTTCATCATCCTCTCTTTGAATCCGCCCACATTTGTACTTGTTCACGTCTCCAGAACAATCATCCAAGAAGTTTTCAATCAAAAGGTAGTTGCTGAAAACAATAGCTTGCATCTTGGTCATCATGTGCTTACAGGAAGGCGCAGTTAAATTCAGGCGGTGCTCCAACAGGCATGCAATAACCTTTCCTGGCCGCTTACAATCAGGGAACTAGGAGAAAAAATTGTAATTATTAATAACAAAAAAGCACTGCCTGTGAGTAGCAAGAAAATGGTTATAATAAGTTTAACACCACTAACTCCAGTTGAACCTTAATTATCCGGACTTGCGAGGACTGGAGGAAATATTCTGGATAATTGAGAGTCAGGATAATAGAAAATTTGAATATAAATAGGGCAACATAAAGCTGAATTAATCAAGGAAATTCGGAATACATTTGCAACTGTATTGTACAATTGAACTTCATGCAAAATCTTTGGTCGAAAACATTTGCTCTTGTAAAGGATTTAACAAACCTGTTATATTACATACCATAGTTTTTCGGTTACAAGGCACACTGTTTTTTCGAACATAACCATTATTTCGACTGAAAATTATTCTTAAACTTGGGGTGCGCCTTATAGGCAAATATTTTCCTGAAACAATTATTTAAATTTGCATTTTCCGTTGTGATTAAGCACTGACTGTCATAGATATGGAGGTTTTTCAAATCCACTCTTCTGTTCCCAAGATGAGGGTAAAAGGAAAAATTCAAAACTGGTAATACAAGATAACATCGCAAGCATTTTCAAACCTACGCCGTATTTGCATATGGGACAGGCTTAAAAGCACGTGCTCCGTAATGTGATACTTATAGCGCTAACATTGCTAACACATCCATGAAGAGAAATATAAACCATGTTTCTTTACAAATTATATACAAACATTCTTCGTGCATCCATCCATTTTTGTGCACTGACATTTGAAGCTGGTTACCTCAAGCATTTTCGTCACTGGCAAGTCACACCAAATTTTCATAGAGCGTGGGTGACAATTTACGCTTTTGTATAATCAAGGTGAATCAGCTTTCATTTTATTTGCCTGCACAACTCACAATATTTTGATTGAATAGAATCAAGATGCAACTTTTTTTCTTTGTTTATAAAGTTATTTAGTTCACAAAGTTATTTAGTAGGTTTCAAGTACATAAACTTGATAAAATCTGTTCCCTCTACTTTTTTGCTTTCGTAAATTACAACTTTGTCATCGCTCCATGTGTATTTCCTCCTGATGTTCCTTCCAAGTTTATGGTGCGTCTTATAACCAAGTGTTTTGTGGAAATTTTCCATTAGGAAATTTGATACAGTTGAGTTTCTGAGTTGGGGGTGCGTCTTATAGCCGAGTGCGCCTTATAACCAAAAAACTATGGTAATTACAGTACAACCTACACCTAATACAGTGTAACTTATAAAATTAAATAAGAATGACAGTGTCTAGGTATCCTCAATTCATGCCTTGTTAATATTCATGAAAAACTCTGTGACCAGAGGAAATAGTCCAGATAATCGCAAAGGTCTTGATAATCAAGGTTCGACTGTACTGAATAAGTTAAGCATGCATAAGCCACTCCTAGTAACAGCATATGGTCAACAGTCAAGTGACTGCTGGAGCCTGTAACCAACTGAGGGTTTTGTGGGGAGAGGAGGTCAGCTCAACACCCAGCCTCCCACTGACCACACCCACCCAGTTCGTAGATGCGGCAGAATGGATCAAAGCACTGAGAGCTGATCAGTGTATGGGTTGTTTTACATCTCCTTACATAGGTAGATGTTAAGCTGAAGGAGACAAGGTCGATGACTCAACATGTATCAATACCCAATGATTTGATAACCTGTACTGACAGAAGCAGCAGATCACACAGACACCATGATCTCACCTGCAGTAATTATTTTCAGACCCTGGTTATCTGGACTGGGGTTTGAACCTGTGACCTCCTTTTCAGTAGTCGCGGCTATAACCAACTGAGCTAACAGGGCAACGGCTACAAAGAAGTCAATTCTAGTTGCTTAAATTAAATTTACTACTTACTAGTTTCAAATCAGCAGCACAAAATCTGTCTTCAACTGCTTTTTCAAACTTTTGGTCTTTTGAAAATGTTCGTTTGTATTCCCATAGCATCTGAAAACAATTTTAGAATTAAGTGTATTATTTTAGCTAAAAAACAGAAAGAGCTGTGTTATAGTCAAATGTAATTATCCAGGTCTGTCTCTGAAGGCTGGCAGGTCAGGGATTTTTCCAGGAAATTCTGAGTACGATCCTTGAAGCCCTACTTTGATAGAAAACAGAACATTGACTGTACCACAATAACTGTGTTCCCCGGCTACTCTTTGCGTGTGCATCCTCAACTACTTAACAAGTTAGTGACAGCCATCCAACCCTTGGCAATCCAACCCTTGGCGATCGTGCATTCCAGTCAGCTGCACCTTATCTTTGGAATGCATTACTTTCAGCAATTCACAACATAAAGACATTGGACACTTTTAAGACTGCTGTTAAAACTCATTTTTTTTAATTTAGCTTTTAAATAGATTTTTATTCATGTCTTATTTTTTAACTAGTTTTAATGACTAGGCAATTGTTGCCTTTGATTGTGTATACATTTCTAGTTTTTAATAGTTTCTTTGTTTATGTTTCTTTGTTTCAAAATTGAAAAGAAGCAGTGTTCGATTTTTCGAAATTTTGAAAGAACGAATTTTTGAAGCAACAACTGATTTTCGCCGAACATTCGCCGTGGTGTAAAGAATAGCTGCAGTCTATTGTGTTGTTAGTTTTACCTTGCAGAAACCAGTGTGGATTTTCGGTGTCACGACAAACATAAAATAGTGATATCTCCAGTTCTACAAGGCATACAGAGACGATTAAATCGGCAAAATACTCTTTTTTCAAGGCTGAAATTCAATATAAAACTTTTTATGATGGGCTGGCTAAAAGAAGAGTTATTTCTTTGCAAGCTAAGTCTAGCACGCACAGCGAGCGTGAATTTTCGGCATCATGGCAAACGCAAAATAGTGATATCTCCAAATATGAAAACATCAATGCCTGATGTCTCAAGAGAATTGAAATGTTTACAAAAAGCGTTTTGAAGATGTTGAAATCTCTTCGAAAAAATTTGCAGCACTCTTCTAAAATGCAACTGATTATATACGAAATTTCATGCTGCTGCTCAAAATTTCCAAATTTTGTAAGTTTAGGCACAGTTTAGGCTCAGTTTTAGCACATTTTTAGGACAACTGAAAACAAGATAGACTGCTTTCTTCCTCTTTCTATCAATAACTATGAATCTAATCTAGTCTCCCCGAGGATCGTCTCTGTTAATTAAATTACAGGAAGATAATTAACAGTAATTTTCCAGTGAACCCACAAACAGTACTGTGCAAAAGAAACAGCAAATTTTGTTCTTGCAAATTTTCGGGCGAAATTTCATATCGCAAAAATTTCACAGATATGGTGCTGAAAATTCGCAAAACTCTTTCAAAATTAAAAAGAAGCAGTGTTCGATTTTTCGAAATTTTGAAAGAATGAATTTTCGAAGCAACAACTGATTTTCGCCAAACATTCGCCGTGGTGTAAAGAATAGCTGCAGTCTATTGTTGTTAGTTTTACCTTGCAGCAACCAGTGTGGATTTTCGGTGTCACGACAAACATAAAATAGTGATATCTCCAGTTCTACAAGGCATACAGAGACGATTAAATCGGCAAAATACTCTTTTTTCAAGGCTGAAATTCAATATAAAACTTTTTATGATGGGCTGGCTAAAAGAAGAGTTATTTCTTTGCAAGCTAAGTCTAGCACGCACAGCGAGCGTGAATTTTCGGCATCATGGCAAACGCAAAATAGTGATATCTCCAAATATAAAAACATCAATGCCTGATGTCTCAAGAGAATTGAAATGTTTACAAAAAGCGTTTTGAAGATGTTGAAATCTCTTCGAAAAAATTTGCAGCACTCTTCTAAAATGCAACTGATTATATACGAAATTTCAATCTAATGCTCAAAATTTCCAAATTTTGTAAGTTTAAAATTTCGAAATTTAAAGACAGTGCAGCTTTGAAATTTCGTTTGAAAATTCACTGGAATTTATATTGATTTGGTAAAAAAAAATAATTGCTTATTTTCAGCGAAAAGTGATGAAATGTTCTGAATTTCGTCGATATTTGTTCTCTGGTTTCTTTTGCACAGTGCTGTAAACAGAATGCACATGTATGCACATGTTTTGAGGCATGATTCTGGTACACTTTTGGCACAATGGCACACTCTAGGAACAGTTTTGGCACACTTCAGGCGCAGTTTAGGCACAGTTTAGGCACAGGTTTGGCACACTTTTATGCATACATTTTGTGTCACGGCACGCTGTACCGCATTTTCTTCGCTCAAAATAGCTTTCTGATCTTTAAAACTACATTATAGTTTAATTTAAACAAGAACTCCTTACTAATAGAAAAAAACACATGAAGAGAGCTTATCCTATGAGTATTCTAAATGCCTATAATTTCCCTCTCATAAGGATGAAATAATTAGCGGGGCCTGAATTTTAAAAAGTTGGCCATTTACACAGAATGAGATCCCTTAACCAGTCGCCTCGTTTGTCATTGCCATAACTTTGTCAAAGTTTCATTTTCAAAGTTGTTATGTGTGAAGGAAAACAGAAAAAATGCGTCCTGTTGTCTGATGGGGAGAAATTTAGAAATGTGCTGATCAGACTGCAAATGAAGGGCTGAGAGCATAAACTGCCTATGTGTAATTTTTGGCCGTTTTTTTAGTTCGCTTGGATTTGTCCAAATTTTTGCATTTGAACTGCATTTTGATTCAAAAACATTGTCCCGTATTTTTTTTGACCAATTTCTTTTTCGTTTTCGAGAAATAACGTATGCAAAAAAAACACCTAAAACTACACATAGGCAGTTTATGCCCTCAGCCCTTCATATGTCTGCCTTATTAACATGCATGAAGCAATGCCCAAGGGTATTCTTTATGCGCAATGTGCCTTTTTGACTCATAAACAGCCCACAAGATGCCCATCCGACTTGGAAATGGTCGACTTTTTTAAATGCAGCACTTATTACCAGTGTTTTGCTTACTGATAGTGCTCAAGAAGCTTCCTTAGCTGGAAAAACAGTGCGCAACATTCTGGGTTGACTTAAAAACAGCACACAGCAACCTTGGTTAACCTTAAGCCAGCGCGCGTAGATTTTGTCCGACTTAAAAACAGCACTCAAAAGATATAGGGTTAGGGTTAAGTTTAGAGTTAGGGTTAAAATCAGGGCTAGGGTTAGAGTTAGGGTTAGGGCTAGAGCTAGGGTTAGGGTTAGAGCTAGGGTTAGGGTTAGGGTTAGGGTTAGAGCTAGGGATAGGGTTCGGCTTAGGGCATTGCGAACGTTAACGTTAAAGTAAGCGGCGTATTTTGAGTCTCGCACAGGTTTCTTGGTTTCTTGGTTCCTCCGAAATGAAAAGAGCATACAGGTTTCTTGGTTGATTTTTAATTCTTTTGGGAAGGCTTTGGCCGATGTAAGTAAAGTGTTGAAGAGGGTGTTTTGGTTGAAAACGGCATACAGCAGGATCGGATTTGATTCTAACTCAGTGCTTAAAAAGCTTGCTGCCGGCTGAGAGATAGAATAAAATATTTGAAGATAGCCTTTGGCCACTACCAACAACTTCTGTTCGTGAGCAACACCGAAAATTTGAGTTAACGATGTTCAAGGGCAAAATTAAGAGTTAAAAGAGTAAGCTGTTTCCCGTCGGTTTCCGCTTCGAAACAGAGATTTGACTGGCGCTTTGCGTGCTTTGGTCATTATTGAAACGATTTTGAAGGGTTCATTTTCGTCGTCAAATGGAACCAGTGGAATGAAATTCGTATCACAAATCAACGTAAATGACGACAGTGAAAAAACTGGAACAAAATACTTAACTAGTTTTGTTGGCTTCAAGACGTAAATATTTGCATAGGATGTGAAATTTAATCCGTATTGTCTGATGCGTAACACAACGACTTGTTAAAATGTCTCGCGTGCAAATACGTTTTTGCTGGTGTTTATCTCGCTTGAAAATACGTTTTTCTGATGTTTACAAGCCTCCATAATATCAAAATAACCGAGTTGATCGACGCAAAACTTATTTATATGTTGAAATTCGGCAGCATGTCTCCCTGTGTTTACATAACAACTCGACGACCGACCACGAGTAATATTTTCCACGCGCGCCAATGCAACTTTTCCCTGGATTGTTTTCAAGATAGTCATCGAAAACGGACGGACTTCTCGTCATGCTGACTTCCCTCTCTCGGATGAATTCTCCGTAATGTTTCCGAATTTTGACGAACTGTTTCACGGCTTCGATGGCCTGCGAGACAGCGCCCACTTCGGCCGCAATGAATTGTGGGAATGTTATGCCCTCCGCGTGCGAAGGACACTCTGCAAACATCACTGACTTTTTTGCCCTAAAACTCCAAAAACACCTCTCCTTTTCGCAAATTCAAGCACGGTAACCTTTCAGAAATGGACCAAGACTAGCAAAACCGAGCCGCTTTTGAGATGAGCGATGTTTTCAGAGTTTTTTTTCTGCCCGGCTCTTAATCTCTACTCCCAAACCAGAGAGTCAAATTCATCTCTCTCTTCATGGTTTGGCAAGCAGAGGAAACACGACTGGCTTCTTTCAGCCGTGTTAGACTTATGGATCTCAAGACTTCATGATGTCCTTCGATCACCGAGCGAACAGGCAAATTGACATAATTCGATTAAACCAAACAAGCTAGCGCGCATCGCGTCGGGAGCTTCGGCAAACACGTTGCGTAAGTACCAATGTTTTAACAGCCAAAACTTTTAGTCTACGTCACACTATGGAACAATCCTTTCTACCTGTCAATCATTTCATGTCCAGTTTCAGTTTTACCCTTCAGTTACGAGCATTTGGCGCTAAGTTTTCAAATAAAGAAATAAAGAATACCCTTGGGCATTGCTTCATGCATGTTAATAAGGCAGACATATGAAGGGCTGAGAGCATAAACTGCCTATGTGTAATTTTTGGCCGTTTTTTTAGTTCGCTTGGATTTGTCCAAATTTTTGCATTTGAACTGCATTTTGATTCAAAAACATTGTCCCGTATTTTTTTTGACCAATTTCTTTTTCGTTTTCGAGAAATAACGTATGCAAAAAAAACACCTAAAACTACACATAGGCAGTTTATGCCCTCAGCCCTTCAAATGTTACACTTGGTGTCAAAAATAACCCTGTTTTTGAACATGTTATTGTTATTTTTTTCCTTGTAGGAAATCTGTATATTGAAAAATATATCTTCAACTTAAGGCCTCTAGGAACTTAAAGTTTTTGCCAATTATCACCTTTATCTGATTTAGAATAAATTTGCAAGAGAGAAATAAAGTGTAATTTTTGGAGTTGTACACCAGTAGCGTGCGCAAGGCACCGTGCTATCACTCGCAAAGAGTAAAAAGTGACTCACCAAACTGTTTCAACCCTACACACAAAAAATGACCTGACTGTATACACCAAAACTATTTTCAAAACAGTAATAACATTGTATCTTCAAGGTGTTGATCACATTGACTTCACAAATTGAGTACATCATTAAAAAAAGACCATGGGGAATTGTGCATTTATGGTTGCAGCCCCAGTCTTGTGAAACAGCCTTCCTCTGTCAATTAGGCAAGCTAAAGACATTGACACTTTTAAGAGTTTAGTCAAGACTGTTTTTCTCTAAGGCCTTTTGTTAGATTTTATCCTTAATTTTTAAATTTTTTTTAAGAATTTAATTAATGTTAGGATTTTAGGCTTTACTGTTAAGATCAGTAGTTTTACTATAATGCTAACTGTAATGCACCTTTGATTATATTCATAGATAAAGTGCAATATAAGTATTAATTATTATTATTATTATCATCATTATTATTACTACCATATTATTATTATTATTATTATTATTATTGTTAAACATTTAAAAACAACAACACTACATTTAAATTTGCAAGTCATGTTTCAGATGTGCTCAGTATCCATCTTCAGTTGAAGGATGTTTACAAGTGAGTGACTTATATAAAGTAGGTAACAAGCAGGTGTTGATTACAAATTGTAGAATAATAGTTACAAATCAGTGAAAAAAATTACATAATACTTAAGGGATACAACAGAGTGGGAAAATAAAAAGGTGCGAGTACAAAACTGTGAAAAATGCTGAATGCAAATAGTAATTAAAGTTAGAGTGTTTAATTAACATGTTTGAGTTGTTTATTCAATGCGGGTTGTTCCCATTCAATATAAAGGGTTTCTTTGATCTTTAGTTGGAAATAATATTAGTAAGAGCCGAGTCTAAGATGGAAAAACAATTAAAAGAGCATAAATTCTTAATTGACTCAGAACCCTGAAGATGTTTATAGATATGGGAATTGAGATTCGAGAGTAAGTGCTCCCGAACCCTGGTGCCAAAATGTCTAGTGGTTTCACTGACATAACAGGTATGACGTCCTGAACATGTAAATTTGTAAACCACCTGGGAACAGAGTGCAATGGGGATCAAGTCCTTCACACTGAACATGTTACTTAATTTATAGGAAGTAAAAGCTAGTTAACCTAATGTCTAAATCCTTACAATATTATTTTCTTGGTAATGATTTTGATTTTACGTTGCGCCAAAAGGGAAAAGGGGCCAATATAAGACCTGTAATTTGAAAAAACGTTTGGTCGTTCCCTTAGAATGGTCCTGCCAGGATGCATCAACTGAGGTGTTATTATAAAACTGATATCATGGTTAATAAAAAAAATGAGACTGCATTGGCCTTTTAAGGACATGATATACAAGAGATCAGGGGAGATTTGTCATACTCAAATATTTTTAAATAACCAGTTACCTTCCACGTAAATTTATTTCAATAATTATTACAACTTACATGATGGCATTTGTCAGTCAGGTCATCCTCCTGCAAAAAGTAAAAATAATTTATTATTATTATTATTATTATCATTATTATTATAGAAATTATATATGACAATTTTACTCGTCAAACAGTTTAATAAAATAATAGAATAGATTATATGCACTCTCATAGGACATGGATGATATCAAAACAGGGTAACAACAAAGAAGTATGCTACAAGCTGTATGCAAGTATAGTCTGTGTGATTGATGTTCTTAGAATGTTTTGACATCCTCCTTGCATTACCAGGGAACACACACACACACACACACTGCCAAATGGAATCTATCTGTTTTATACATTGTTTCTTGACTTTCATAAGCTCATGGCATCATTCGTGCATCTGTACTGTACATTAAAATTGCAAGCTGCTCTAGATCAATCAAAAAATTAATGTGAAGCCATCCATTGTATATAACAAAAAGCCTGGAAGAGGACACATAGTTACTGGTAATGAAAACACACAAGGAGAAGGAAAAGAATGGGTAAAAATATGTAATTTTAGTAAAAAAAAATTGTTCATCAAGTGGTTGAGCAGAAGTGAGTGAGCACAAGAGAAAGGAGTCTCCAGTGTCAAACGTTTTGCCTACATTTGGTCATTGGTTTCTCTAAAGTCCTTTCGATCGATCTTCATACTTTAGATGGTATATTAAATATTATCATAAACACTGGCTAAGTTTCTTGCTCAAATGAGATTCTAAGAACTATTGACTGTGAAAGATAGATATTTAGTTTAGAACTCACATTTTGGTGGAGAAAATCAATTAAAGAACTTGGGTAAATGGCGAGGTAATTCCGGATGTTTTTGACCTCAATTTAATGGAGGATCCCTCCAAAGTTACAGACTATCCATCACATTTGATAACAAATTGCCAGTAACCACAATAACCAGCAACTTGTTATTATTAACGGCAGCCTTAACACCTGAGAAACAAGATTGCAATCTGTTCTGTCCTCGATGACTACATTCTTGAGCATGTACAGGACAAAAGTGTTAAATAAAACAAATTCCCTTACTGTACCTGTTAATAAGACAGTTTTATAACTAAGCTACATGTATTGTGACAACCAATGATTATGTATCACAAAAAGTGTTAAAACTAAGAAATTAAGAGTTAAGAGATTTGCATACATTGTAAGTGTGGCAGCAAGAAGAAATGCTGATGCAACCAACCAACATTTGAAAAAATAAGAACTGAAAGAAAACATAACTAAACTAGTGGAAAGAGCCCTCGCTTGTGGGCATAATTATAATTACACTTAGTATAAATCTACTAGCGTTCTATCACGAATGCCGTTCTCTGATTGGCTACACTACTCGCTATCTATTCTTTGATAGATAGTGAGTAGTAGTTGTCAACAAAATGGCGGCTGCTTCTTCACGTTTTCGAAGTGTCTGCGAGGAGGATTTGGATAATTTACTTGTTTAGTTTGAACGATTAGTAGATTTATACTAATGTAACAATTAGATTATTCTCTCTTGATGTCTATGCGTGATAGCTGATTCAGGCTGCGCCCTCATCAGCTATCACGCAATAGAAATCTCAAGCTCATGATCTAATTGTTAAATATATACTATGAGTAGGTAAATTATAAGTTTGAGGGGAAACATTTTTCATCATGTAGCAATCAAAGGGTTTAAGGGGCCATGCAATGGACATGGAATGCACTTTCAAAATTAGTCTCTAACATTTTAGAAATATGCCAGATGGTATGTAACTTTTCTCTGCTCCTACAGCATCTACTCGTACCTTAGCTTTCTCCTGCAAACAGACAAGAAGAGCAAAGTTGTTTCCTTTGGGAGTTTCAGGGCACAAACGAGCAATGTCCTCAGCACATTCGGATTGGTCATCATCCAATCTTTGATGACTTCCTCCTCCAACAAATCTGAGTTTCTGCTTATCCTCCTTGCTAGCATCTGCACTTTTACCTTCAGATGTATCAGCTTAGAAAGGAAATACAATGAGCATTACGACAAACAATTTTCTTCTCCATTTTGTTTGGTCTGAATTTAGAAAAGCAATATATATGGGTTACTGACCAAGCTTGTTCGGTCAAGATGGCAGGATATTGGCCTCGTTCTTTTTTTGCATGTTTATGGACCAAGATGAAGTCGAGGTCCATAAACACGCAAAAAATGAACGAGGCCAATATCCCGCCATCTTGACCAACAAGCTTGGTCAATAAAGGATTTATTATATGACTCAAAGGACGCTATTAAAAGACAGTAAAACGTGGGATGAATGGGCTATCCTGAGCGGTCATGATGGTTCCATCTGAACCCCGCGGTTAGCCAATCACAGCAGGAGAATTGATTCATCTTGACCGCTGAAAGAGCCAGTCATATAATAATGTAGGAGCATACTTCTTTGAGCACAACAGTGGAAGGGCTTGGTCAAAGCCCATGTCAAGCAGAAATTTGACCTTGACATGTGTACATTACTTCAAGATCAACTTTATTCTGGTACTCAGACTTGTTATCCTATGGTGTGTATTTAAATTTCTCTACATTTTAACGTCTCTGATGCAGGGTTTTCATTACTTTTTCAAGTAAAAAGGGACCTGATTAGGAGTAGCCAGGTACCCTGAGTGAATTTGATAGGCAGAGCTTTCAATTTTGCACCTAAAAAAGTTGTGTATTCCCTTCAAAGTAGATGGGTGTCGGTACCCGGGTCCCGGCTTCTAATACAAACACTGCCGATAATCACATCATTGGGCAGTATGATGTTGGGCTTGTCTCCTTCACCTACACATGTAAAACTTTAAGGGGACATGAAAGAACCCACACAGTGATTGCTTAGAGTAGGGATTGTAGTTCTTGGCATTACACTCTGTCCTACTATAATGTTAACATGCTCAGTGGAGCCTGGGTGATTGGCTAACTTCCTGTCCCCAGTTTGGTACTAAAACCAACAGTCACACGACTGTTGATCCTATGATCCTACTAGAAGCAGAAAGGACGTAGGATGGGTATTATGATGTTAAGAAATAGCCTATGACCTTCCCTTAAGTGCACCTAATCCCAAAATATTTTTCCCCTAGTAATATAAAACTTTGGACCTATTCCAAAAATATTTGCTAAGCCTTTACTTCCAGTTCTGGGCTTTCTTATGGGCTTCAAAAATTAGAATAAATTAAGTATCGTTCATTGCATGAGCAAGTCTGAAGGGGGATCTATTCCTGACTTGGCACCACAAACTGCTTCGCATGGGGGGGAGGCGGGGGGTAGGTGCACTTTAACATTGAAATAAGTGAAGTATCATTGATCACTTTCATGATTAGCTGTTTAAAAACAAAATTGAAACCCCCCCAAAAAACAAAACAAAACAACATTAAAACAAAATGAATCAACCACACATTATTGCATTCAACAAGGGAGAATGCTTTCTAATCTCTTGGTTGTCCTGTGCTTTCATGGTGTCCTGTACACAAAGTGGGACATCTCGAAGTACCTTTTTGTCAACACTTTGAATTTTACTTCACATGCACATGCAATATTGCCCACCTCGTGAATCCAAAACACTAACAAGCAGTCAGAAAAGAGGACATGGAGGTCTTAAAAGCGACAAAAGACCAGTTCATATTTACATTCTCTTGAATTCCAAAACACGACTTATAAAATTCCGACTGAACCGAGGATTTTTTATTAAGAGCAGGGATGCTACAGGACAGTAAAATTTTGATTTGCTATTTAGGCATTCTTTGAGTAATGAATAGTTTAATATCTGATTTTTGCCTCGCAAATGTTTTCAAAGTGGCACCATTTGCTATCAAGTGATTGTTCTGAATGGAGATGAAGCATGTACATCTACATGTACATGTGCACAGATGTTTGCTCGCACCCAAGAAAACCCAAAGCATTTTTGCTCCTAAAAGTGTAATTAATGTTAATTGGAACAACTGTTTGGCTAAAGACCTTTTTGCCTTTGTTAATTTGTTGATATGATTGGTAAGCCGAAAACAAAGTTGTGGGTTGTGTTGACCCTGTGTTGACGTTATGTAATTTGCATATATGTTGTTGTAATGGGACACTCCACCAGCAATTTCATTCAATGTCTGCAAACACTCCAGCAATTTATGCATTCAAGATCAAAGGTTTTCTTCCCATTTACATGATAGGCAATAACAGCTAAGATTTTGGGAAAGGTTTCTGCATAGCCCCATTATCGCACTTGCATCACTGCCATACTCCAAAACCAGCAAGCATGAATAGACTAATACTCTCAAAATTTGTACAAAATTACATGTAATGTGTGCACGTTAGCCTCCCACGCAGTCGTTTTTAGGGGACTCGTATTTCACCTCCTCCCCACTAACGCCTGCTTACCCGAAGCCAACATTCCTTTCCCGCCGCTTAGCCAATCACATTTTACCTACCAAATTCTGAAAGGTTGACCTTGACCTCAGGACGCTTTTCATGGGAAAGTTCAACACAGCGGTGACAGAGCTTGAGCAAGCTCTAATCACCGTGTGCTTTACGTTCAAAATTTCCTGTTTAAATGCCTATCAACTGACTTCAAATTAACAATTTGTGAGAGGAAATAGCGATAATATTTTCGTCAATATGCCGACTAGTTACGGAAGGTCGCATATTTATCAAGCAAGCTTCGCCTTCAATCTCCGATATCCTCACCGCTGGTCATGTTGTAGCTGTTGTGTCACCTCTCACGAATCTGATGAAGGGCCAAGCCAGTTAGTATTTACACTGTAAGAAGTATTGGCGTATCTTTGGTTAGTCTAAGTGATTTGGAGGAAGGAAACTTTGCCATCGGTAGACCATAGCGTGGAGTGGATCAAGCCTGAGCGAGCTTCTAGGTTATAAGCTGCATAATTTTACCATCCGCTTCTCGTGAACTGAAGAAAAAAGTACAAATTGGCGCAGTCTATGCCATCGGTGTTAACTTCTGACCGCTTCTCCAGGATGTTTTGGGGTCACTATGTGGGCGAATTTCATTTGATTTCATGCAGGACCACGAGAAATCAAGCTTCCGTGTGTGATAATTTCACGTCGGTTTACTCTATGTTTGACAACTTATAAAAAATGCTTCGGATTTCTAACTTGGTCGCGTCTAAATTCTTATTCGCTTTTTCAAATTTTAAAAGCCTCTTTTAAGGCATCGTATTACTCAAAAACAAATCGGCTCCAGCGTGTCGAAACGATTACAAATTCGCGAGAGAAAGAAACACGTATAAGGATTAATTTTACTTGTCATCGCCAGACACTTTCTCAGTCGTGATTGGCGAGGATGCCCGCGAGTCAAACAATGGGAAAGGAATGTTGACTTCGGGTAAGCAGGCGTTAGTGGGGAGGAGGTGAAATACGAATCCCCTAAAAACGACTGCGTGGGAGGCTATGTGCCCGTGGACCTGTGCAAAAATCTTCCCACTTTTCCCATTAGTAAAAGTTTCATTAACTATTCCAGTTTAAGAAAAAGTTAATTCAGAGAGCTTGCCCTTGATGGAATTTGATTTAACGTGCAAAACATACAATAAAGGTTAACTTCCCTTTGAACGCATTTTCTGAGCTTTTATTATTATTAATATGAGTCCTCTTTTAATTTGTTTTCCAATAAATGTCATTTCTTTCTCAAGGCCCTAAAGTTACGCAGAATATTGTAAAATTCCTCAAGAAAAAATAATGCACACAGCAATAAAAAGGCATTTTGCTTCTTGTTGTGAATCTTGCTTCATTAAGTTAAATAAATAAGTTACATGAATACATGAGATTCACAAAAAAATTAAAATGATATAAAGATATTGCGGTATTATTATAAGCACTTAAGCTTAAAAATACATTATACAATTTATTGTTTGAGGGGTGAGAATGCTGTTGATACCCTGCTGGTGATAAAACTGAATGGTAGTCCAAACAGACTTCCATCAGGTCGTATTGAAAGTGCCTAAGAAGTCAAAAATTTCTTGTTCTAATATAATAGTTTATCATTAATTTTCTGATTCTTAATATTTAGGTTTTAGGCAGTAAAACATTCACAATGCGGAATAAATTGAACCGAAAGTTGTAAATTTGGCACCAAAAAGTGTCTCTATCTTGTGTGCGGCCAAAAGACCGTATTACGAAGGTGTGACCTAGGAACTGTTTCATAAGCTACGTGTGTCATGGCATTTCCTACGTCATCAGCATTGTTCTGAGCAAAGATTCATTCCCAGTCCAAGGGAAGTGAATTTTGAGGTTCTTTGGAGAGCGAAACAATCCGGCTTTAGTTGATGTTGTCAAATTTCTTTTGTTATTTCGTAATCAAGACACAAGAAGCTTAAAAAATTCGAAAGAAATTTTTTTACTTCATAGGCATTTTAAAGGTAGCAGTCATGATAAAGTTAATAATTCATCAATAAATAGAAGTCATTTTGTACACGTGTAAATTTAAGCAAAAATGTGTTAATCAACATCTTACGAGCTACATGTACTGTATAGTCGTGATGTCCGTCAAAAGAACGCGTAATTTTCATGGGAATAAGAAAGGCCAAAGAGTCCGAAAGGACGCGAAGAAAATAGTAGAAATAAAAGTAGCACGATATCTTTGCATATCCATAAATTGACGGTTAAGCCGAGCTAAACTTGCCATTCAATGAACGCAACTCGAGCTGCGCAAGCACACACCTGTAGCAGAAAATGGTTCGACTCTCATAAAAGCATAACGCAGAAAAATAATGCAAGATACACATCAAAGTTGTTTTAGAAATCCTGACTTAACCATTGTATATAATTAAGCTTAATCATCATCACCTTTAGCTTTCTCAGCATCATCCTGTTGAACTCTTTGTTCAGTTCGACTTTCTCCTCTGTCAGCGTTCGTTTCAACACTCTCTTTGTGATCCTCGCGCTCACCTGATGTAGAAAATAAAAAAAAGGGTTCATCCGCGAGGAAACCACTCACAGCTCTAGATTACAATGAGACGGACAATGAGACCAAAACCAAACAAAATGAATGGGAGATATAACGCCTGTTGAAAAAGCCAAAAGCTTACTTCTTTGTTCTTTCTGTACGGGTTCCTGAGGTTTCTTTATTTGATTTTCCGAATGAGCTGTACCATCTTCTCCTCTGTCTTCATCGCTTCTAACTGGAATATTTGCAGGTGTAGAAGTGACCAAATAACCTGTGAATAACACAATTATTCCCAAAAATGCGACCCCATGAAACGTCGCCATCTTTAGTTTTCGGCATAAGCTGACCGCACCGGTGGACTGGAAACTTGTACATCAACCAATAGAAAATGGATACGTTCTCTTAGCTCAACGCTATCATATTTCCCTCAAGCATTTTCTTCTTAAAATAATTCTTTTTATTGAGAACAAAGATAGCATTTCATTTTGTCAAATCTTAGACTTTTGGAGTAAGATCTTATTACAGAAAATAAGAAAAGGTGGAGATGTTTGAAGTGACTATTACAGCCTAACTGTGATTACCCGCATCATGCAATCGATGAATAATTAGCCACGCTGGCAGTCACGCAAGTGGCGAATTGTATTTTGTTGGGCCTGTTTCAAACGTCGCGCTACTGCCGTGTCGAACTAAATTCAGTAATTAAATTCGACCTTAGCAGGGCAGTAGCGCGACGTTTGAAACCATTCGGTGCGGCAACTAGAATTAGTTCGACAGGGTCTGTCGAGCTACACGGCAGTGGCACGGCGTGGTTTCAAACGTCGTGCTACTGAGTTCGACGTTTGAAACCACTGCCGTGCTATGGTCGTGCCACAGTACTGTCGGATCGAATTCAATTTAGTTCGACACGGCAGTAGCGCGACCTTTGAAACAGGCCTTAGATGCTCAAATTGAATGCGTCCTGTGCAAGATTAACAATTTCTATGGAAACTAACTGCCCCTGGCTATATTTAAATGTCCTACATAGTAGGAAGCACCTTATCAACAAGAGGCGTTATTCTTGATTGACAGAAATAAAGTTAGCTTTGCTGACGTATCCCGTGTCAACCAGCGCGCTGAACCATAGTTAGTAGAGGAGACTGAACGCAGTGGAAGTGAGTGGAAAAGATTCCTCTTCGCCGCGACGAAAGCTTGTCCGCCCTCACAATTCTTCCTTGTTTCAAAGCTTCACGTTAAACATGTTTTTAAGCCTCTTATCACAATAACTGGAATAGGTAATTTTTTTTTTTTTTAATAAAGATTTTATTTAACAATTCATCCAATTACAAAACAATAAATAATTGCAAAATACGTAAATTTTATAATAATAATAATAGTAATAAAGCACTTATTTTTGCAGCCCAAGAACAGGCACTGAGAACGAATATTGTCAAGTTCAACATCGACAAGTCAGTGGATTCCCCCACTTTGTAGATTGTGTGGCGAGAAGGGTGAAACAATAAACCACATTATTATAATGACTGGCTCTTTCAGCGGTCAAGATGAATCAATTCTCCTGCTGTGATTGGC
>JAEMWC010000142.1:330000-335000 GCA_016490735.1 Pachyseris speciosa | reverse complement strand
ATGGGTGACGTCCGAAGGCATACTACTCGATTTTATGCATGAACATAATCCGACCGACCCTTGAGTGGGTACTTTAAGGTTTGTTTCGGTGAATATCTGTTCGGACGGCCTTATAACTGTGGTAATACACTCAGGGCACGTTGTTTGGGGGCTATATAATCCCTGTTTAGGAACTACAATCTCGGACGAAACTACTTGAGAAAATAGGCCTTCTAGTGCCCAAAAATCCTTCTCCAATGTGTGTGAGTCAACAATATCCCTAAAGTAACTTCCCTTCCCCCCCTCCCCCTTTCAGTGTTGAAGTTGGGAAGCCACCATTGTCAGGGAAACGGTTATGAGGCGCAGACAACATTGAATTGGGGGGGGGGGGGGGGGCTTTGAAACTCAGTTGATCACTGTTTGCACGTACAAAGGCTTTTAAGCTATATTTTCTCAACAGTTTTGTCCAAGATTGTAGAGATTAACCGGAATAAATTTTCCCTATTAGAACACATGCTGAAAGTGGAATACTCTTGGCCGAGGTGACCTGAGACCAGCTCGCTGAATATTCTGGAAACTTCCACTTCTGGTGCCATGTCTTGGGCTGCACCGGTCGGACCGTACACGAATTTTCCGCAGGAAAATTGTCCCAATAGAGGAGGATATATATAGGTCTACCGATCGGCGCATTCAGTGAATTATTGGCTGGTCAGGAAGCTCGGACTGTGGATCTCAACCTCCCTCAGGATTGTTCCCGAACTTGATAGATGGACCACTTTCCTGGTAGCAGCAGTACATATCGAAGAACCAGCGCACACAAGGCCGCTCATCGCAGAGGCTTGTCCCTGCGACTTGTCGCCTAGTGTGTGCCGACCTTCACACGTCACTGTAAATGAGGATCAAGAAAGAGAAAGACAAGATTTTGGTTTTAGCAACAGGTGAAAATGCTTGAGGTGTGCCGTAAAAATTGAATATGTCCTCGATTTTACTCTTGATGCGAATACAGTTATACAGCTCTAGTGTAATCACTTAAGATTTCCGTTGATGTTCACCTGCAAAGTGAGCCGAAATCTAGAAAAAGACGTTTTATTAACAACAACTTAATTCAGAGACGGATTCGGATTTCAACAACATCTTTAAGGGATCGACGAGTGTAGTGACCAAATTATAACGGATCGGCGGATTTGTATCTCTCAGAGAGTAGCCAGCGTGTGAACGAGAAGGCACTGGGACGAGACTAACAAGCCAACTGATAGCTTGTCATTTTGATGGTTCGTAAGAAACCCTGCTTACGGCAGTGTTAACTGCGATGATCACTCACATCTTTATTCTTTAATCCGCAGTTCAAAAATATGATTTGCATATATTCATCACTCACGGGTTTAGCTGGGTTTATTACTAACCGACAAAATGACCAGCTCTCAGTTGGCTTGTCAGCTCAGTTGGTAGAGCACTGCACCGGTATCGCAGAGGTCGTGGGTTCGACTTCACTTCACTTTATTCAAAAATTCAAAATACACAATTTAGAAAATACACAACCTAAATGTAGCAAAGCTAATCGAGGCGGGTTGCGTAACTTACGATCAAATTTAGCAAAACAGGTTATTACTAAATCAAGTTAATAAATAAATAAATAAATAAATAAATAAACAAACAAATATCTAAACTCCCGTACAAGCCTGAATTTTTTTCAGGCTTTATTTTCATTGTGCTTAGGCAGTGTTCATAATAGCGATGATCATTCACATCTTCATTCTTACCGATCTCTGCCGCACCAAACTAATTCAGACGCCAGCCGCGCTGTTTGGCTATAGCTCTAGCTAAAAGGGGCAACATTTGAGCTCGCGCATGTTTCCATGATGTTTCCCCTTTTAGCCACCCGAGGAAACATTGTTTCGGCAACAAAAACTGCTTCTGGACTCCCTCAGAAGCATTTATTGTTGCTGCAACAATGTTTCCTCGGGTGGCTAAACGGGGAAACATCCTGGAAACATGCGAAAGTTCAAATGTTGCCACATCATTGTTGCCTCGTTTAGCCAGACCTTTAGACTTAATTTTTCAATCGGGTTCGGCTCATCAATGGAGCGCCTTTATTAGTTTTCAAACAAAGGTTCAGCTGATCAACCTTTGTTACCTCACACATTTTAATTTTGCCTTTATTTCGCCAAGGGAAGGATTTAACAGTCTCACCAAAGAACAAACAAAGGCAGACAGCGCTAAACCCTGTTTTGTTGGTACTGTACTTTGGAAACGTATAAAAGAAAGCAGGTGGAAAATCTGCTTCGACGATTGATTTCCTTCCTCATAAACACTTAAGAAAAATAGTGCGAAGACCGCTTTGTTCACAGTTCAACGGAGAAAGTTCATATTAATCAAGAAAAGAAACGTTATTCTGGGTAAAGTCTAAATTTCATTTCCTTTCAAAAGACCGGTTATGTCATTAAGAAGTGCTAGATTATCGCGTAGGCAAAAACAGAACAAATTCGTCGGAGTGAGCACAAATTAAAGCCGTAGCAAGTCATGGAAAGTTTCTAGCAACGTCGATAAAGCTGAAAAGAGAATAGAGCGAGGATATTGTAAGTAAAGTAGTGAACTGATTCAGTCCATATGAACGTATCATTCACTTTAAGCCATAATCGTTCGGTAGTTGTACGGCCAACTCAAGCTGCTATCATCGCTGACATAACACTGCTATCGATCGCCATTTTGTCCGCATTTGTGGCGAACGTCCAAGTTTGTCGTCTCCTAAAACAGCGTCAAGACCTGCGCCAGGTTTCGCACTTTCTATTAGCAAGCCTGGCAGCAAATGGAATTTTCGCATCAGTGGTGGCTTTGCCTTCTCGTCTAGCGTTAGCCACTTTAAATCACCTCGTGAACAAGCCACAGTGGGCAGAACACGCATGCAATATCGCCATCACAACTACTTTCGTTTGTGGTAACGTTAATGCTTTGACCTTATCGCTCATGGCGATTGATCGACAAGACTGTGTTTTGCGTCCGTTTGATAGACGCATAAAAACTAGAAACATCAAAGCGATTGTAGCGTGCTCCTGGATCGTAATTCTATTCTTAAGCTCAGTCTTGATTTTCAGTACGTTCTTCTTCGACTCAATCTGTGACCCCTTTAAACTCGAAGGTCTTTTTTCAAAGGTTTCAGATAAACACCCCATTTTCATGTACTACATTGGTGTTGGCGTTCTCCTTAATACCGTCACATTCATGACTATCATTTCAACTGCTATTCGCATTATAATGCGACTGCGTTCTTCTCCGTTGCCTCAATCGCAAAGTCTTCATCGACGCCAAGAGAACAAACTGACATGGCTTACTTACAAGATCTGTGGGGTATTTATCGTCTGTTGGTTGCCGCAGATTGTTACGACGGTGTCAGCTGTATCTGGTGTTCCGGAAATACTGTGATAGATGCGCTTGTAATTACATCAACAATATCATATTATTTCTATGCGCTGAACCCTGTCTTAAACTATAATTTGCTGAAAAGAAGAAGGGTAAATAATGTCGCAGCACCTGCTAACAGACAACCGAAGGACGGCAAACAAGGGGACATCTTAAACGATAATAAAGCAAAAAACAGCAACAGTACTCCAAACCAGGGACGAGTCATAGAAATAATTACAAAACCTATCCGTTCGGATTCTGACCATGCGAATAGCAGTAGCATTGAAGTTGATGCTCAAGTTGAGAGAAAATCATATGCAGAGACAAAGGAACGCTTTAACAAACCAGTTGCTTTTCAGTCTAAAAGTTAAACTGAGCTTTCAGACTTTATTTACATAAAATTGAATAAAAAGTAAAAAAAAAAAAAAACACTAAATACTAAGGATGGCACCCTGGCAACTGGGATAAGACCCCCCCCCGGGGGTGGTACTAAAAAAATTTTAATACGAGAGGCTCCACCCCGAGGTCCGACCCCTTACCCTTTTATATACCATTTTTGACAGAAGAAGTACCCCTTTCGTATGCCTTCCATTGACAAATGGAACCCCTTTCGTATGCCTTCCATTGACAAATAGAACGTATGGAGGTCTCCTTGTCATTTTCACGTAACGTTCAATAAATTAAAACAGTACAGTCATAACGTATGTGTGTTCGAAATATTTTAATGAAAGGCCCTTTTAAATACCTCAATGACAGATTTTCCTACCCTTTCATACACTTCGACTCGTGAAATCCCTACCCTTTCATATACCTGAAGCCCCCCACCGGGGATAAGACTAGCTGGTGAAAGAAAAAGTTGATTTTCTTACTGCAGCACGAGCATTTTGAGAGATGAAAGAAAGGCAAAAGTAAAGGGTTTTCAGTGAACTAACTTGGTACCTGAACCTTTAACTTGTAGTAACTTAGATCAGCCTACTAAATTTCAATGTGGTGCTCTTTTATGGAACACTGCCTACAGCAAATTCCTGGGGTCTCTTCAAGAGAAAAAATTACAGATTGTTGTCGGAACAGTACCAGTCCCACATGGTAAATATGTAAACCAGTTGTAGAAGATTTTATATATGTTGTATGTAAAACTGATATTTTAAGCGTGATTAAATGAAACAAAACAAAAAATAAATGAATAAAAAGTCGTTTGGAGGGAGTTCGTGAATTAGTGAGAAATACCTGTTCCTTTCCAGATTAAGTAAACATAACACAAAAACGATTGAATAAAAGATTTGGGTGGGTACCTTATGTACCATACTACTGTGTCGCAGGTCATTACGGAACGAAAAATTCTATCACGTTACTGCTTCTGTTGTAAGTGCTCTCGTGCTTGCAAACTCTCCAGTTGAGAATCAGGCACTCAATAAGAAATTACTGAAGCCGCCGGAATACTCTAGAGATTAAACTACGTAATTCATATCGATGAAATTAGTCCTCGCCCTGTTTTCCCATCAATCCCGATGTCTTCAACAGTCACGTGTCCAGAAGTCCGGTCGAAATCTCGGTCGCAGTAAAACTCGGCCCAAACAGGACAGTGATCGGAAACGAGGCCATTCCAACGCCACCCATTGGGT
>JAEMWC010000142.1:312500-327500 GCA_016490735.1 Pachyseris speciosa | reverse complement strand
AGTTTCTGGATAAAGTTGAGCAAGCTGATGTGAAGTCATCAAATTATTTCATTTGTTTTCGTCACCTTTTTCCTCAGGTCCAAGGTTAAAATCTCCCAGAACAATCATGTCCTTTTCACCTGTAGAATAACAAACGAAATGAGAAAAGTATCAGAAAAAACATATTCTATTTTCTGTCTTCCTTTCGGTTACATAATTAATTTTGTACCTGGTATATGTAACTGAAGTGCCTCCACCAAGTCTGGGACTCTGCTTAATTCTTTCTATAAGGAATAAAAAAGCAACAATTGAGCAGGGCCCGCACAGCAAGTTTGCAACTAGGTAGGAGGACTCGCTTCGAACGCGTTAGCGTCGAGTCAACTAAGGGGTCAGGGGGCATGCTTCCCCCGGAAAAGTTTTAAATTTAAGTCCTCCAAAATGGCTGGAAATGCATTAAAACTAACATGGTGAGGTGAAACTTATATACTTTCAGCAACCAAAAAGAGCTGTTTTAAAACAACAATAATCAGTTTTCGGTTAAACGTTAAACAGAAAAGTAACTTCGATTTTTGAGTGCTGTAAAACAAGTAGGATATTACTCGTGTCGATCGCTGAATGGAACCGAAGAGAATTTCAAGTAACTACCAGCAGCTGGCAGCCAGTGCAGGAAAATAGGTACCAGCACAATTATTGGTTTTGTTTTGCTTACAACAACTGGTTGAAAAAGTAGTAATGGACTGTAGTAAAGGAAAACCAAACCAAAACTCTCATTACAGATTTTTGAAACTCACACTATCATGGAATAAACTAAAAAAAACTAAAGTGACATTCAAGTACACTGTACTACATTTGTGACCCACCACGGTAAAACCAGCAAAAAGGTGCTGACACAGGCATGCTATTGTAATTAACAATTAGATTATGAGCTTGAGATTTCTATCACGTGATAGCTGATGAGGGCACAGCCTGAATCAGCTATCGCAGAATAGATAGTGAGTAGCATAGTCAATCAGAGAACGGCATTCGCGATAGAACACTAGTAAAAATACTAACACCCTATAGCACCGTGTCACCGAATAGCATGCTATCAATAACAAAGTGATCACCTCTAGTCGCTCTATGTCAGAATTTCCTAAGCCTGCTGCTTTCAGATGGACGCTTACGAGAACAAAGTCAAATTTCTTGGCCTGTAAAACAAAAATCAGCATTGCCAGAATGCAGGGTACAAAGAACACACAACCTAACATTCTGATACAACTGCATCTGAATGAACTGATTCCCAAATAAAGGGATTTCCTGGTGATTCATTAAATTAAGTTTTGTTTTAAACAAATTGGGTGGGCATACACGGCACGTGTGTTAATCAAGATGTTAGACTCCATTGATTTCGAGAGTTTTAATTTGTTGAGTATTTTCTTTTAGATGACAATTGCTAGTACAAATGTAGTGAAATAAGGGAAAATTTCAAATGAGTACAATTAATCTGTAAGAGCTTCCTAGCTTTCAGTCTTTAAATCCTCCATAAAGAGTTGCATCTAGCCTGCAAGCAGGCAGACAGTCTTGTTTGACTCAGTCGCCAGTGGCAAAGCTGTGACTTACCAACTAGCAGAAGGATAAGAGAAAGATCTCAGCTTGTCTCATCGCCTGCGAAGCAGTTGATTTCTTGCCAAATGCTATGCTGGGAGATCGAGCAAGTGATTGGGGAAATGAGCACTGGCCACTGGAGTGAGCAAAAAAAAAATGGGAAAAAGCGGGGAGGTGGTGGGGGGCAAAGGATTCCTTCAACCAGTAAATGTAGAAGGTGAATATGAAAATGAAAGCTGCAATTGAACATGTACTAACAGTAACTGGTGTCACTAATTATATACTGGATGAGAAACTTACCTCAAAGAAACCAAGATATGGTCTTCTAGCAAACTGTTTTTGACCGTCTTTTGGCTTTTGCAGAAGAGCGTCACTCTTTAATCTGATGCCTTTAGTTGTGCTTGCATTCCATAGAAAACCATTGTATTCCTTGGACTACAATAAAAACAAAATAATTTAAGATATCTCTGGAAGGAATCCGAGACCTAGTTTTAGGGGAAGCTGTCATTTTGAGGAAGGTGAGGTTTGCTGTAGTTTTTGACACAAAAAATAAACACATAGAATGGAACATGCTTACCATATTTAAACTTGTGTATAAGCCACACCCCCAAATTTCAAGCATGATTTTGAGAAAAATATAAAAACTTGAAAAGAGCACTCTGGCAAAAATGTCGTTTTTTATTTGCAGCTGCTCACAATAAACTTGCCAAAATCTAAAGCTGTGTATTTGCAGCAACCTTAAGACGTTAAACAACTCTTAAAATACCTTTCACAATAATAAATAAATACTGTATATTTAATAACAATAATAATAATAATAATAATAATAATAATAATAATAATAATCAGCTATTAAATACTACTGACTATAAACATTGTACACTACCATTGATACTAAAAAATTCATGTGATTTCCTTAATTCTTGGAACTGATAATGGTTTAACAACCCTAAAGATATACACACCATGCAAGCAATGAAAGACAACAAAACAGTTGGCCATTTGCCTCCCAAGTTCTCCTGAATAGCGTGGTATTTTCTCGCACGTAGTGGAGAGATCAGTGTTGAGTGATTGCCAAAGACAACATTGTAAGCAGCTTTGTGGAAGTATGGAGATTCCATGCCAGTTGGAGTTTAGAACTACTGGCAAGCAATATTCAGGTTTAGAACCTGAAGATACAAATGACTCACTTATATCAATTTTAGGTGCCACCATTTCTACCAAAAGCAATGTGTTTAATCTTTATTTAAACGGAAGGTTTTTAGTGCTATTTGTGACCTACAGAAGCCAGTTTACTCCCTCTGAAAGCAATGGTCTCATATATAGGCCGCACCCACAATTTTGAGCCCAAAATTTTGGCAAAAAATGCAGCTTATACACAAGATTTTATGGTATTCTTCCAGGTAGGGTACTTACTAAATATGACACAGAATCTAGTTTCCCCTTTAAGTCTATGACAGTCTGAAATTAATGACAAATTCCCATGACAAATTCCCCCAACAAGTGCTATAAGAGGTATCATAGAAACTGGTGACGAGAATATGGTATGACAGAATATCAAGGGCCTAGGCTGAAATTAGGGTCACAACAGTTCATTTAATAAACCTGATCCCATAATTTCCCCCCTAAATGATAAAAAACAAAACTTTGACATAAGGCCCCGTTTTGTGTCCACATTTTATGCCCTTCACACTTCACAATGTGAAAATGCATTTATTATTTGATGAAATGTCCTGTAAACTAAAGTTGTAGAAAAAAGATACATACAAAGCACAGGTACTAATAGACTTTGGTATCCTTTCTCAGGTTTGAACAGTTGAATGATTGGATTCATTTAACTTAATAAGTTGGTACTGGTATTCAAACAAGAGCATCACTGACTTTTCTGAAAATAACATTATTAAGACTTTTGAAACTTTTTTGCAAGTACTACATATAACTGCCGATAGAAGTTTCCAACTCGACGGAGTTTCACATGTAGAATGTATTACAATAAACCGTAGGTTGAAACTAAAAGATAAACGAACTAAAAGTTACAACATGAATAAAAAGAATTGCACCAACTGCCAACGAAATACAGCTAACAAGAAACAATGCTAAAGACTATACTTACATTGTTACGGCTACTAAAAAAAACTGCGAAATAAACTGCCTTTTTTAGTTAGGCGAGAACCTCACTGCAGGAAACTAAAATTTGAAACTTGCGCGTAGCGCGACTGCCAAGAAATGACTGTTAACAAAAAAGCAAGAAAACTAAGGCTTACCTATATGGCAAACACTGTAATTACATGCACAAAATGACGAGACTAAAATAAAGGTGTAAATTGTGATGAACTACAAAAAAAAACTCGGAACGAATGTGTGACACACAAACAATAAAACACTAACGAGCAGGCTACAAAAAAAACACAAATTAGCGCCTAGGGATCTTACATATTCCGGCCCCTAAGTGCGAAGTAGAACGAAGCACTTACAATAACGCTGCTAAGATATAGGCAAAAATTAGTTAACCTACTTATCTATATTAAGGGGCACTTAACTAAGCAATTGTTACCAGCGAAAGACAAAAAACTACAAAAAAAAATCTTATAGGAAAATGTCACTGGAACTGCTTCAAAGACAATGTCAGTGTGTTATCTAACGAACTAGCTACTGTCCATAGAAATGCTTGAGAAAAGTTTTCAGGGCTCGGTGTGCTTTGATCCCTCTTTCTTAACCAGCAAAACAAGCTTGTCGACAGGGCGCTCGAGTACGGTAGACTTCACTTTCACTCTGACTTTACGAACAAAACCTTTCTTGTCTGGAAAAACCTGTTGAATCCTTCCAAGAGGCCAGTAATTCTGAATGGTGTTCTCAGCAGCAACTAGCACAACATCTCCAACTGCAAGATTTCTGCGGGGATGCAGCCACTTCTGGCGGCTCTGTAGCAAAGCGAGGTACTCACGAGACCATCTCTTCCAAAAGATATCAGCTAGGTATTGGATTTGACGCCATCTGCGTCGTGAAAATAGGTCATCCTTTTGGAAAACACCTGGCGGCATGACAGAATCAGATTTCAGCAACAGGAGATGATTCGGCGTTAGAGGCTGCAAATCCCTAGGGTCGCCAGAGACCATGGTTAAGGGGCGACTGTGTAAGATGCTCTCTACCTCACACATAAGAGTACTAAGGCCTTCGTCATCTGTAGTTTGTTCCTGGAGAAGAGTGCGTAAAATTTGTCGAACTGAGCGTATGCACCGATCCCAAACACCACCATGATGTGAACCATAAGGGGGGTTAAAGTTCTATTTGATGTTTTTCTGCAACATTGCTTCGTTAATCTTGTCGTGATTCCAGGCTTGAATTGACTCGCGTAGTTCGCGTTCTCCACTTGTGAAGTTAGTTCCGTTGTCCGAGCGTATCTCTTCTACTTGGCCTCGTCTAGCAATAAACCTTTGCAGTGCAAGCAGAAAGGAGTCGGTATCTAGGCCATGTGCTACTTCGATATGAACTGCGCGAATGGTTAGGCACGTAAAGATGACGCCGTATCTCTTGACAAGACTTCTACAACGGCGCACTTGAAAAGGACCAAAACAATCCACACCAACAGCTGTGAAGGCAGGTTTGTCAGGAACCAAACGGTCTTCCGGTAAGTCGGCCATTTTCTGCTCGCAAAACGGTGCTTCTTGCCTTCGGCAACTGTAACAACCCGACAGGACTCTTCTGACTGTGGAGTTTGCTTTGATGATCCAATATTTCTGGCGTATCATGCTCAACACATGTTGTCTCCCTGAATGACCTGAAAGCTTGTGATAATGATCAACGATAAGATTTGAGATATGGCTGCTCTTCAGCAAAATGATCTGGTGCTTAGCTTCAGGAGAGATAGGGGCATGAGCCAATCTTCCACCAACGCACAACAACCCGTCTTTCAGAACTGGGTCCAGTCTGAAGAGAGGACTGCTTCACTTGACGCCTTTGCTGCTTCTCAGACTACTCAGCTCACTGAACTCCACTGGAAAAGCTGTCAGCTGGACATTTTTCAATATGGCTTTCTCGGAAATCTTCATCTCTTCTAAGGTAATTAATGATGGATTCCTGCCGGAAGACTTCAGCTGAACGATTCCCTTCCGACCCTTAGCGGCCATAAGGAGGTTGTTTCGATAACGTAAGATCAACGCGATCGACTTCTTCAAATGATGCCAGCTAGAGAACTTCTGGAAACGGTCTGCTAGAGCCGAACTGGACAAGACAACTGATGCTGCCAAAGGCATCGTCCAGGACTTCACTACCGGATCAGGTTTTACTTCCGGGTCGTCGTTCTGTAAAACAAGTGGGGCATCTAATTCCTTTCGCCACTGACGGTCAGACTCCCACAAGAACTCCGGCCCCAATTGCCATCTCTCACAGTTAAGCAATGCTTCAGCTGTTAAACCTCTAGACGTATGGTTGCCTGGATTCAAGGTTCCCTCCACATGGTACCATTGGTCTGGACTAGAGCTGTCTCGTATTATTGCAATGCAATTAGCGACAAAGGCGTGGAAGCGCCTGTTCTCGTTTTTCACGTAGCGCAGCACTGACATGCTGTCGGTCCAAAATACAGAAGGGTTGCTGAGTGGCATTTCAAACTCTCTCCTGAACATCCTGTCTTGACGACCAGATAAGGTTGCTGCAGATAACTCTAAACGAGGGATAGAGACAGACTTCAGAGGCGCTAGACGGGACTTGGCAAATAGGAACACACAGTGCACTCTGCCCTCTCCGTTGACCAAACGCAGGTAGGAGACAGAGCCGTACGCAACTTCTGACACGTCAGAGAAATGATGAAGCTGACTGGAAACCACGGGACCAAAGTCTTCCGGTATTACAGAACGATCAATAGAAAATGATGAAAGCTTCATTAAGCCACTTCTCCCAACTTGAACTGTACTCAGGGGGAACTTCGTTGTCCCATCCAAGCTTAATGCAGCAAAGATCTTGGAGAACTTGTTTTGCTACCAGAATGAAAGGCGAGACAAAGCCCAGAGGGTCAAAGACGCTGCTGACGACAGACAAAATGCCTCTGCGTGTAGGTGGCCGAGGTTTAATGCAAGTGTCGAAGGAGAAGGTGTCTGATTCGACACACCATCGAATGCCAAGTGCTTGTTGAGCGGGTAACTCATCTTTGCGGAGGTCGAGCCTTTTGAACTGCATGGAACGTTCTGACTCAGGAATGGATTGGAGCACCTTTCGACTATTGCTGACCCATTTCGTGAGCTTAAAGCCACCTCATAAGAGTAGAGCTTGCAAGTTGGTGACATGGGCGATCGCAGCAGTTTCTGAAGGTAGGGACTTGAGGCAGTCGTCCACATAGAAGTTTCTCTTTACGGTATTTATCACTTCGGGAGGAAAGCAGCCCCTGTTGTCCTCTGCAGTCCTTCGAAGTGCGAAATTAGCGCAAGCCGGTGACGATATGGCTCCAAACAAGTGGACAAGCATCTTGTATTCTTGTGCGTCTCACGCCATATTACCATCCTCCCACCAGAGGAAGCGCAGGAAGGAAGTGTCGTGATCCGGAACTCGCACCTGATAAAACATGGCTTCTATGTCTGCCATGACTGCGACTCTGTCCTCGCGGAACCTTGTCAGCACTCCAACAAGTGAATTGGTCAGCTCCGGACCTTTGTGCAACATGCTGTTGAGTGACAATCCCTTGAACTTTGCAGAACAATCGAAGACTACTCTGACCTTGCCTGGTTTATGGGATGGTACACACCATGGTGGGGTATATACCACGCTTTACCCTCATCGGGACTAGCCTGGTCAGGAGGTACTTTGCGCGCATAGCCCTTGGCCATCAGGTCTGACATGAAGGCTCTGTAATCATCACACAACTTGGAATCTTTTTCTAATCTTCTCTTCAACCAACCAACGTGCGTCAAGGCCTGCGACTTGTTGCTAAGGCATCAGGACTTTTAAATGGTAACGGGATTTCATAATGCCCGAACTTTAGCTGTATTTTCTCAGCGTTCTGCATAAAGCGGCGTTCATCTTGAGACATCTCTGTTGCATCATCTGCGGAAATGTCACCAAAGTCGCGATTGTAGAAGTTCTCTACCATAAACTGGAGCTGGGGATCAACTTTAATGAAGAAACCTGAGGTTTGAGATCCTTTACGACAACGTCCCAAAGGACCGTTCACAGCCCATCCAATGCATGTCCTTGACGCGTAGGGGCCACCGTCTTGACTGTGCCTCATTTCGACTGGATCAAGTGCTTCTGGCACATCGCTGGCAATTAGAAGCCCTATCTCAGCATCAGCATGGGGTATGAATACATCATGTAAATAGGGCCAACGATCCACATCTTCTTGAGTCGGAATGTCTTCAACACTAACTGGAATCTCTGGTCTGGAATACAGGATAGGGAGGTTGAGAAAATCATTCTCGTCAAGGTCAGACACAACCAGGTCACGGATCAGGTAACTGTCAACTGGAATGTTCTTCTTCTCCAAAGTGGAAAGAGAAATCTTCACCTTTGCACTGTCAACTCCAAGTTGCTTCATTAATGATTCAGTACAGAAGGTGGCATTGCTTCCATTGTCTAAATATGCGTAAGTGATCACCGACTTGTTGTTATCTTTCGAGCAGACCTTGACAGGAATGACAGCCAAAGCTGTCCTACGGCGGGCTTCCTGGTTAGGACCATTTGGACACTTGTCTGTATTTACCATGCCATTCAGCACAGGGGCTTCAGTGCTGTTCTCGGTACCGACACCAACGTCCACTGAAGACTTCTCACGATTACTCGACGTGTGGAAGACTGTGGGATGCTTGCGAGTGCAGTTAGGAATTTTGCAGGCCTTTCTCTCAGGACAAAGTCTTGCCACATGCTTGTCAGACAGGCAGCCAAAGCAAAGCCTCTTAGATGCTAGGAACTTGATACGCTCTTGATATGGTTTCCATCTAAGCAAATGGCAGTCTTCTATGGCGTGGTTCCTTTGGCAGAATAGGCACAGGCTGGGCTGGACGTTCACAGCAGCAGCATCAGCACAAGAATTATGTTCTCCACATACGCGTTGACTGCTCTGCACCTTGGTAACAAAGGTCGATGTCTTTGGCTTGGAAGGTTTAAAACCATGGGATCCTTGAGGCGCTCTTCGCAATCTGAAATCAGAACTTGACTGACCCTTGTCTAAGATATCCCCGAAGACTGGATTTGTAGCAATCCTTGCCTCTTGATCAACAAAGGCCACAAGGTCGCTAAATTTCACTGGTCTTAACTGCAACTCCATAATGTCATCGACACAGCGACGCCATCTCTCTCTCATACTAAACGGCAGCTTGAAAATCAACTTCTGAATATTGCCTGGCTGGTTGAACTTTGATGCGTACTGACTGCTCGCTAAGGCATTTCTACAGCTTGAGAGGAAGATCGCAAACTTGCTAAGCGCTGAGCCATCTTCTGGCTTTATGGGGGGCCAACCCAAAGCTTAAGATTCATATGCTGAGGCGATCCGGTATTCATCTCCAAACTTTCTTTTAAGAAGTCTGCGTGCCTCTTCGTATCCCTCATCAGGGGGTAAATGCTGGTATGATCGTATCAGTTCCTTAACGTCTCCAGTGGTATACTGCTCAAGGTAATAAAGCCTTTCCGTACTACTTTGGGTGCGAGATTCTATCAGACTCTCAAAGGCCCGAACAAAGCTACGATAGTCCACAGGATTCCCATCAAAGATGGGCACACGAGGCTGAGGAAGTTTGTTTTTATTCTGATTGACAGCTAGCAATTCAACAATGCGATTCTGCTGAACCTGTAAGACGGTCTGCTGACGCTGTAAAACCATTGCCTCCCGCTGGAAGTCGTCACGAAAATTCGGGTGATCTGCTTCATAATCTGCTTCGTTCGAAATATTTCCTGCCACTCGCGGGGCATTCTCGCAAGAACCTTTGAACTCCAATTTGTAGGGACGCTGAAGAGGATGGGAAGATGGAGTCACCAATGCTGCTAAAGCTTGACCCTTCCTTGCACTTTTGACCATTTCAGCTTCCAGGTTAAGGCACGCCTCTTCTTGGCTCAGACAAAATTTCCTTTCCTCTAAGGCCTGGTGTTTATCAAGCATCACTTTCTCCGCCTCCAACTCCGCTAACCTCGCCTTTCTTTCGCCCTCACGGCCTCGATGGATGCCGTGCGACTGCCACAAGAACTCGCGCGACTAGACTGTTTCGAGTGTTTCGAGGTAGATGAACGTGCTTGTAAACCGACATTGCTAACTGAGTCCTCTGGATTTATACTCGCGACCACTTCAGGTGCAACAGACAAAAGTTTATCTTCGGCAATGGCGATCCAATTGCTCACCTGCTGGCGGAAGGCGCTAAAATCATACACGTGTTTCGACAGATACTGGTGACATTCCGCGACACCCTTTTCATCTTTAACTTCGCGCCAATAATCATAATGAGCGTTTTTGAAATTATCGAAAGCCTTAATTGCGTGAACTAGTTTCTCCTTTACAGCCTGAAGATTCCGTTCATCGGAGAGCAAATCTGTGATTTCTCTCACTCTAGCGGAGACGTAAGAGGCGAAACCTGACCTTGCGTCCTTCTTGCCACGAAGCCTTTCCAAATGAACTCCCTCTAAGTCCAAAGTAACATTATGCCTTCTCGTCCGAGTAGACTTACGTCGCGGGCCAGGAACTGTGGCATTCAAAAGCAGAGCGTCCATGCCGGAATGGCGACACATACAATTTTCAACGATATAACTGCCGATAGACGTTTCCAACTCGACGGAGTTTCACATATAGAATGTATTACAATAAACCCTAGGTTGAAACTAAAAGATAAACTAACTAAAAGTTAGAACATGAATAAAAAGAATTGCACCAACTGCCAACGAAATACAGCTAACAAGAAACGACGATAAAGACTATACTTACATTGTTACGGCTACTAAAAAAAACTGCGAAATAAACTGCCTTAGGCGAGAACCTCACTGCGGGAAACTAAAATTTGAAACTTGCGTGTAGCGCGACTGCCAAGAAATGACTGTTAACAAAAAAGCAAGAAAACTAAGGCTAATATGGCAAACACTGTAATTACATGCACAAAACGACGAGACTAAAATAAAGGTGTAAATTGTGATGAGCTGCAAAAAAAAAAACTCGGAACGAAGGTGTGACACACAAACAATAAAACACTAACAAGCAGGCTACAAAAAAAAAACACAAATTAGCGCCTAGGGATCTTACACTACATTTGAGTTTCTACACTTGGTGGATGAACTGGAGTAACTGTGAGTAACTGACTTGTCTGCAAGTATTGCCATACAGCACTGTACATGTGTGGTGGAAATCATACTAACATTGTAGCCAACTTTGTCATCATACCCTGAACATATAGCCTGCAACATCAGAAGTACTACACTCCCACAGCCCGTGATTCCTCCAGTTCCTCAAAGCTTCAATGGTTGGGTTGTTCAGTTCATCTTTGATCTGCAAACCAATAATCCATAAACAGAAAATTGTTGTCAGTACAAGTGCTATCAATACTGAAATGCAAAGAAACAAACAGGCTATTCTTGACACAAAGTTCTGTTTGGTGTACACCTGGGCATAAACAGCAAACCAAGTCTACAATCCATGTTTTTATACAACATCAGCAGCATATATGCGTACAGACACATGCATTCATGTGCTGTATTTTCCAGACTAAAAATGTCTGATTAGTTGTTCATGAATTGCAAAAACTAAGGTACAAATCCTATGTAAGTTTGCAGTGCAGCTTTGAGTTTTTCCTGTTCAGCACTCTTGTATTTAAGGTACAGAAACACCATTAAACCTGTCAGCTACTTAAACAGAAAAGTTACTGAAACTAGATTAAAGATTAACAAATCTGTAGATCAAGAGACAGTATAGAAAGGCAGAACTCAGTGAAAAGATTTTTTCGATGAATTCATTTGAGACAAGACTGCACCCCTAATGGCTGTCCCTTTTGCTTGTGCCTCCCACTTCTACGTGTACACGTTTTCCAAGGACTGCACTGCACCGGTATCACAGAGGTCATGGGTTCAAATCTCGTACAAGAATGGATTTTTTTAGCCTTTATTTTCACTATTGTGACCTGTGACAAGTCAACTGCGTACGAGACGTTGCTAAAACAACTAAACCTGCTGTCCCCACTTATTAATCAAAGAATTGTTAAAATGGCCACCGGTGTCTACAAAGCTATCCATGGGTATAAAGTCCCTAGAGGAATAGGTGACCTATTGCATGAATGATCAACTAATTATAATCTTAGAGGAAAACACATCCTTGAGCTACCCAAAGTGAATACAACCACCTATGGACTTAAATCGTGGTGATACACTGCAGCTAAGATTTGGAACACTCCTCCGGATCGGTGCCGTGCCGCTAATAATATTGGAACTTTCAAGAACTTAATTTCCAAGATGGATTTCTCAAATTTTACATTTTAACTGCGCAAATACATGTAAATACATACTGCTTAGTTGTAATATCATTATGTAATCATCTTGTGATCTACTCTTAGTTTAAATATATTTTTAACTGCACATATATTGTTATATTGGTTTTTCAGCTCCATTTTCTCTTTTCATTATAATTTTTAGCTTATTTATTTTTCATGGTATGTCTGTAAAGTACAAAATGTAGCTAATTAGCTAAGAACATTTTCCACGTAAAATAAAGGTATTGTATTGTATTGTATATTGTACTATTGTTTATGTAGTGTTCACAACTGAGATGATCACATACATTGCATTCATTATTTAATCAGCTGCCAGTTCAAATATGTTATTTTCACACATTCATTAATTACTTAACAGTGTATCATATCACAAATACCATTTTTTGCATTTTCTGGCCCCTTCTCTCCCTCTTTCATCCTTTTTCCAAAGACTCCAAACCAATGTAATTCTACATTAGCGGTTTTGGAAATCCTGCCATTCAGAGATAGAAATGTACTCGCCTACTGTAGCACAAGTAGACAAGTGGAATTTCAAGGTACCATTCATTAGAATTGTAATCTATTACCACTGTATCTTCATAATGATACATTTATAATGGAATGAAGGTAAATTGTGAATGTGACAGATGTCTCTCTGTCTAGCCCAAAAGAAATTACTCTGAAAACTTTAGGCCATAGCCTTGTTCTGCTTTTTGAAAGAGCAACAAATGAGTTGATTCCAACCTTATTTATAAGTCCCCACTAAAATATTTACCTTATGCAATGCATTTTCATCACCAATCTCTTGCACAGCTAGAATGTCAATTCTGGCACAAGAATGGATAAAAGACAAAGTATGTTATGTACATTTCACAGTCACAAAATAACAATGTTACCGACATGCAATAAAATAAGAAGCAATGGATAAGCCCAACAACTTACAACATGTACAGAAAGGAAGAATTGTGTCATAAAGAACAATTTAAACTCATTTGTCTTTTAAACCATTCTTCACCGACTCATTATTCCTCACCCATCTAGTTCAGTGTTTCTCAAAATTTGAGATTCTCTGGTGCAGATTGACATTTAATGTCAATCTGCACCAGAGAATTAGGATGTGACAAACCATGCTCTTGAAGGGAGAAGCGTGTGATTAAAAGAGTGCAATTTTCTTTGTCTTTTAAACCATTCTTCACCAATTCCTTCTTTCCCACCCATCCAGTTCAGTGTTACAAAGAAGTTATTCTACACCTCATGAATATGACGTACAATGAATCATGCACTTTCAATGTGTGAAAATAATCAACATACAAACAGCTCCTTATCATTCAAAATGCTCATTCTCTGTTTGTCCACTTACTAAATCAGACAAACCCTCAAATTTCATCACTTCTAAAAGATTAAGCCACTTCACATAAAGTCTCCGTCCTTAATTTCTAATTTGGAACAAAAAGGTGGGAACCATGAAATACTTTTATGAGAATCCCATGTAAGGTAATATCTAAATTCAATCAATTTGTGAAACAGCCATTAGTCTGTAATCTGCAAATAGCAAATGCTAAAAATCATAATACTTTTTAATATGAATTCAAGTTCGAGATTCTAACTGAACAGTGGGGCAGGAATAAAGTCCCCCCCAGAAATTTGGTATATCCTCCTAATTTTATCAGTAACATTCCTGTAAGGATTTCAAATTTCCCAATTCCTTTTTTTTTTCTGTTTGTCCAGGAACACTGAACATCAGGGTTTTCCGTTTCAAATGATGTTGCAGTTGACATGAGCAAAGCAAACGAAGAATAGCAGGCGGAGAATAGTGGCCGCGTAAATTCGCAATGTAATGCCAAAGGTACAACCATCTACAGCTGTAGGCCATCTATTTTGTTTTAAGACCAAAAATTATTGACAGCAAGGATCATTTATTGCATAATTGCTGGCAGCTGAGCTGTTCACAGACGGCAAAAATTGCCGGTCACCAGCCAAAATGGCAAACCCTGAATACACATGTATGCTGGTGATATCTACCAATCTTAATCTGAAACTAAACTAAGAACACATTTTTTAACTAACAGCCTTAAGCCTTTCACCACCAAGGGAGACTTTATAAATTTTACTCTGGCTAACTCCAGACGATTTTACTTGTCAAAGGGAGGTCTCTTGGTGGTGAAAGGGTTAAAATTACCCCAAATCAAGCTTGTTAGCTTCTCAAATAAAGCCTACAGTATAAGTAGACAAACAAGCAAGAAAAAGCAAGCCAGAATTAACTCTTAAAAATATTTTTCAGTTTTGTGACAACTGTAAAATTCCGTCATAAAGCTATTTGGCAGTAACTGAGGTAAAAATCACTTTGTTTGCCCATTTTCATGAATATCAGACAAATCATAAAAAAAATTAAGAGCTTATATGGTTTTGGGGCACACAGCCTCAAAATTAGAGACCTTTGTATGGATTTTGAACTTTTGAAGTCCATAACCTGGTCTCTGTTCAACCTAAAAGCATCAAACATGGGCAAATGGCCATTCTCAACGTTTTCTTTCATGTGATGGTGTCAATTTATCGATTAGTTAAAATTTGAAACTTGCCCCAGTTCCCTGCGCAACTCCGAAACAGCCTATTGAGCCATGCCTGCTGTAATTCAAAATGGTAGGAAATTCAGACAAAGGGGCTTACTTTGCATTTGGATTCAAGTTTTTCCTATAGAAACAATGCATTTCTTTTACTTTTTGCATAACCGACTACCCCCTTACTATAGCTTGATAGCCTGATATTAAATGGTTCTCGATTGCTTGTTTACAATTCCTTCCCAAACAAGCAACCTTGGAACATCTGAGAATCAGGCAATGAAAATTGTCTAATGACGACTGTGTGCCAATCAAAAGTCAATTGATGGTCAAGGTGTATGCAACATACTCATTCTCTAATATTGTGCGGCAAATGACCTCTCGTACTCCAGTGTTGTCAGCTTTATCTGAACTAAAAGAAAGCAAGTTCCAGCTTGCAATGCGCACGGTACCATTGT
>JAEMWC010000142.1:262500-300000 GCA_016490735.1 Pachyseris speciosa | reverse complement strand
GTGAACCAGGAGAAATGTCCCGTTATGTTAACAAGCCCTTTGGGTGTTGAAATTGGAGAAGCCGGATGAATTAACATGGGGACATGTGCGCCAAACGGTCCTGTTACAAGGGATTTCTGCATGAAGCCTCAAGCTAATCGCATAGCCACTTCTATACATTTCAATGCCACGGATAGCCACTCTTACCTCAACTTCAGTTCATCCCATCCTTACAGTTGTAAGTCATCCATACCTTTTAGTCAGTTTCTCCGACTGCGTAAGATCTGTAGTGATGACGCTGACTTCGACATCGAGGCAACAAAAATGAAGACCTTTTTTGTAGCACGCGGATATCCGAATGACCTCATTAGAAGGGGAAGGGAACGAGCATCAACTAAATCGAGGGCTGAAATTTTGAAGAGTGACGCTGCAAACAACATCGCTAATGAGCGAATACCTTTTGTTACCACCTTCCACCTCAGTGATCTTGTTGCCGAGGAAATCATCTCAAGAAATTTTCGGATCCTTCGCGAGGATAGCACGACAAGCAATATCTTTAATAAACCACCACTGAAGGCTTTCAGGCGTACCAAGAATCTGAAGGATCTGTTAGTCAGAAGCAGCCTACCTCGAAACCTTCCACACCAATCACCAGGTACTTTCCCTTGTAACAGGACCGTTTGCCGCACATGTCCCTACGTTAATTCATCCGGCATCCGCAATTTCAACACCCAAAGGGCTTGTTAACATAACGGGACATTTTTCCTGGTTCACGGAACACGTGGTCTATTGCCTGTCGTGTAACAAACGGCCATCGACAGTGTACATTGGGGAGACTGGACGCAGGTTGGCGGACCGCATTCGAGAGCACCGCAGAGATGTCATCAACGGGAGGAATGACCTTCCTGTAACTGCCCAATTCAACCAAACAAATCATACACTGGAGGACATGAAGGTTGCTGTTTTGAAGGCAGGGCTAACCAACCAAGAATACCGTAAGAAGCAGGAGATGAGGTTGATTTTCAAATATAAATGGGACTGTGGGTCCTAGTGGCCTTAACTAAGACTTTAGTTTCATGTGAATCACTTCCTTATTTTACTTACTCGCGCGCCGACGCGCGCAATTTCATGTGTCGCGCGCGCGAGTGTTGCAATCAGACACGTGAGCTAATTTTAACGAACCTTTTAACGGTATTTAGTCTCGCACCCTGAAGAAGGCAGTATTGCCGAAACGTCGATTTAATATATCTAAAATAACAGCGTCTGGTTTTACAATTTTCGAATTAGATGCATTAATTGTTTGTTTCATGCGATTTCGCAGCATATAGTCAGCCGTGCTTGCTTCTCAAAGTCGATCCATTTTGCATATATTTAACAAATCTCTCCATTCGACTTTATCAGGTGTCAGTTGCTGGTTGGAATTCAAACCCTAGAGAAGAAAAATTTAAAAAAATAATAATAAATTAATTGTTCTTCACATAGAACTAAAAAAAACCCAAGTGTTTCTTGGTATTGCTAACATCAGTCTGATTTCTTTTGTTCGCATTACCTTCGATGGCAAAATAACAGACAGAAAATTCTCAAATTTTACTCAGTACCCAATACTAGCCAAAGAGCTGACATGGTTTATAGGATTTATCTATTATTTAATTTCCACTTTACTATTTTTAGAGCTGCGTTGTTTTGTGTGCTGTATAGAAGTCATGGTAATGACCAATATTCAGTATAGTAGGGCGAATACACCGCTTTAAGACAAAAAAAATTGTTCAAGGAAGCTCTACAAAAATACCCTCAATATTGCGTTAAAAATCATGATGAATATTCGCAGAGAAAGGTAAAATATTTCAGAAATATTATATTTTTGAAATAACAGAACTATTACAACTCCCGGACTAAAAATAGAAATAGTATCCAATTATAGAAGCGACGAAGACAAAAATAGAACCAGGTAATTAAGAATTTAGCAGCCTTCGAGTGCCCAGCTGGTATTGTGGTGAAACAGGAATAATTTAAACATAATTCATTGCCATGACAACTGGCAAACGAAGCGCTAGAAACAGGTGGTATCTGCATGAGACTCGCTCCAGATTCTCCGCATAGCCTGCGCGATTCTTATAGTTTACATTTTGCCTGATTTTGGGTTTCAGTTCGTAACATCTTGCTCGTAACATCTTGCATGTGTAGAAAATTGGTCAAAATTTGTAAAATTAAAAAAAATATATTGTACACACATAGGACAATCCACATAACTACTGTATCTTGTGACCCTGTCTTGCTCTCGATAATCAAAAAGTCAAGTTGATTTTGCAGCATTTTTTTTTGACTCCAAAAGAAGCGAACCCTTTTTTAGACATCAGATAACTTCAACCGCAACAGCAACAATAAAAAAAGCAACAAAGACCTTACTCCCATAGTTCGTTTTTCTAACCGTCGTTAAGCCATGTTTTTTTAAATGCCGAGAAGCTGAACTAATTCGCAATAGCCTGGCAATGTATAGAATGGCAAGCATGTGTTGCATTTAGTTACTGCGCGGGTCTGGTTATAGGGCTTATTATACTTGTCATGAAAATTTCCACAAATGACTGAGAGTAGGCGTATTTAATAACGGAAGATGTTTGTCGATGTAGTCTGAAATTGCGGTTAAGTGAAATTGTATGTAGCATTATAACGAGACAACTTTCTGTCCCCGAGCTACAGTTTAGCGATTTTCGATTCTAATGTCGGAATTAATCACAAGCCGATTCCCACCAAGCAAGGGCATCGAACTCTGCGGACAGAGAAAAGAAACAGGACGTACTGACGGGACATCTGCATTAGTGAATTTAACTAAGGTAAAATATTTCCATGCTGTTAGATTAGAGTGTTTTTCTCTGTCGTAATCAGCTACGGAGCCTATTGCTTACGGCTACAGTTTTAAAAGCAACATTTAGAACTTTCCAGGTAAGCCCAAAAGTGCAACCAACGCTGCAATGGATTTATTTGGAAAATCCACTCGCTCATCAAGTGTTTTAAATCTTGATATTTGTTGAAACTTTCCATGAACGAATTCTAAACTGAGACACATCTTTCGGATTCTCCAAATATTCAGTTGGTAAAACTCTATAATATAGAATACTTTTTCCCTGTCTTCTTTATTTTTAGCGTTTAAGAGTAATTAAAATTCAACCGCTGGAATACAGACGAGCTGAAAAAAATAGAAATTCGCGGTGTTCTCAATTTTGAATCGCAATTCATTGCAGGGGTAAGCATAATTACCCGCGAAAAATTGTTTTTAATCGACTTTCGGATATCATAATGTACTTTGAGCGTCCATAGCAACCGGATAATTGAAAGGGTTATAAAAAGAGGCAAACATTCAAACATATATATTTTTTAAGAGTCGTCCCAACGAAACTCTACTAGTTCAGTTTCGTTTATGTTTTTACTTGAAATTTCCATGGAAGCAGCGTTTCGAAAGTTTAAATAAACAACCACTTTAGATCATGATATACAGTTTTCATTCCATCTACATTCGACTCTCTTCAGCTATTGCGCAAGCCAACTGCCTCTGAAACTGTAATTTCCCATTCACACATAGTTTGTTTGATCTCAGTGTTTTTTCTCCAACATGTGCAGAATAAAAGCTACTGTGTTTGAAGCCCACAAAGAACTCAGCTGATCTGGTCCAAGAGAATTGAATTTATTCGTTTGGAAAATATAGCATGCAGAGAAATTAAATGTCCTCCGTAATAAACTGAATACAAAAATATTTTGTAATAATCCGCCGATTGTGTTCTACATTGTATCCGCAAATATAAGCCCTCTGAACGCTTCTAATCGACGCTTTTATGCAAGATTGTTGGATCTATAGCAATTGTTTACAATTCTGCGATTAAAAGTTCTATATTTAGCTGATGTAGTTCAAACAAGAACCGAAATAAAGATAAAGCCAAATTATAACAAACATAGCTCTTTTCAGGGAAACAGCACCACGCGAATCAGTTAGGAAACCTCTGTGAAAAATTCGGAACTCATATTAAGATGAATAATGTGATAAATTTTCGGTGAAAATTCGGAAATACTGAAAACATTATAAAGAGCACTCTGGAGCCTCTTTCGCAACCGCATTTAGAGTGTTCGATTCAGCTGAGCGCTTACTAAACAAAAGCCGCGATATTTTAACTAAATGTCATGATTATAGAGGTTACGCTATTGATATTTTAATTTCCTTTGTTTTGAGGGATTATTTTTAGCATGCCATGTAAATTTGTTTCTCTGGTGTTGTCATTTGCTGGCGTTCTGCGATCGGGCCGCTAAACTGCTTAACTGACCAAGCTTTCTGTCTAAGCGGAATAAAATTTCCATTTAATTTTGTCCCTGCATTAAAAATATTCAACAACTCGAAGAATCTCAGTGGAATTGAAACTTCTTAGGGCTGACGAAAAAAAAAAAAAGAACGATAATCTTCGGCGTTCATTTCTATTTTCAGTTGAGCGCCCGATTGGTCACACATGCGCCCAAACTGACTCCAACATCCGTGAAAGCGAAGTCAGAACCAAGCGAACGGGCTGGTCCATTTGTTACTGGTCGTATATTTGATCGTGACTATGAGAAAAGCATTGAACCTTTAGAAAAATGTATATTCCCCCGTGTCATTTTCCTGACGGAAGTCAGGAGAGGTTTGGTTATATTTAGTTCTGAAAAAGTGCGGTAAACCCCATGCCCATGGGTTATAGAATGTCCCGCCCCCACGAATTATGCCAATATGCGATGTAATTATGCTCTGCATTTTCCTTTATAGCACTTCTTATTTTCTTAGATAAGTAAGGAGTCTATTTGAGACTTTACTGCTGGACAATTTTTGTTGCCAATTGCTTAACGGTGATTTTTCTGACGTTAAAGGGACACGAATAAGTATATGGCAGAACTGACGCCAACTTTGAACTGCCAATACTCGTTCAGTAAAAGATGATCTGTTTTGCTAACTTATTTGCAAGCTGACAAAACGTCAAACAATCGAGTCTAAGCCATCGCTTTACAGGTTTGAATTCTAATTGTTTTGATTGATCGATTTTCTTACAGAAGCTTGATATAATTTTCAAGAGTCAATGGAGAGCACGCTGAAGCTCAAATGGAAACAATTCTCGATTATTGCTTCCGGACCACTTGGTACTGGGGGAGCACTTGCTTAGATTGTCATCTCCTCGGCTACATAGTCCAACATGTAGACAGCGGAAGACTTCAATGTCATGCTGTAATCAGTTTTTAGAAGTTGTAAATCCCAAGAAAGGAAGAAACTGTTCCTTTCCTGTAAAGTGGTTTCTGTATAAGGTGAGACACAAGAAGCCAAGGGACAGAGGGAAGCGGGGCCCGACCGTGAGTTAAACACTCTGAAGCCCACTTTACACTTATCTTTAAGAGAGCGCTGCTTTCAATACATCACGTAAAGCATCGACCCAGGTAGAAAAATGATGTAGGAGCCTGGGGCAAGAAGCCGATCTAATGCATGGAAAACAAGCGCTACCCTTACATACAGAAACTGAACTACTGTATGGCACGCTAGAGTACATTTTACAGGTTTCTTATGTGACACGCCCATCTGTCCACTGATCGAATCAGCAATTTTGTGCGGTAATCAGTGGCGAAATAAAGCCGCACAATTTTAATCTCAATATCTTGAAACAACGAGCGAGGGTTAACGCAAAATGTTGCCTTGTTTGCGGACTGGGTAGCGACTGATTCTATCTCATCCCCACTGCAACTGGATATCCGTTTTGTCTTGCATGTTCTCAGTGGTTTGACCGTATTGACTGGCGAACATTACTCTTCCGGTTTTCTGAGTGATAATTATTCTTTGCCCCTTTAAAACAATATACAATTAAGAAATTGCTCATTGTCTCTGGTCTTTCTATGAACGATATCCTGCTTCTAAAATAGAAGCCCTGAGATCAGCCTTCCCGTTGTAACTTGGTGCCAGTTTATCAAGTTCCATTCTCGAAGCAAAATTATTGTTCCAATGCAAGTACACTGAAGTTTGTATCATGAAAATTGTGCTATATAAAATTTGGAAAACAATGCTGACTTACTTGGAGGTTATAGATATATCTATATCTTTTGTATGAAAACTGACTTTCACAATATTAATGGTTTTCCCGGGCAGCGTCTTCAGTGAATGGGATTCTAGTCGAAAGTGCCACGGTTGTCCCAAACAATGTATGCATGCTCAGCCAGCTGCACATTTTGCTAGTAAGATTTTGTAGACGTTGTGAAAGCGGGAGAAGCCGGATAGATGGAGAGACTGAGGTGCTTCGCTATAAATGCAACAACCGGCAAAGCGGCAGAGGAAAGCCACCTTAACTCAATCAGCTTTCGTCGGAAAAATTCAGAAATGCTGTAAACTTGATCACGACACCTCTCACATCGTATGGGAAAATAAGGTTAACATGGTAGTTATCCAAAATGAAAACGAACTTTTTTCCTGTATAAACCCCGTCAGAAGAATATAACGTAGATATATCTCTGTGATGCCAATGCTCACGATATTATTTTACGTCCTTGCAGAAGAGTTTCCGCTCTTTTGCGGACTTCTCAAAATAAGTATTGTTTGCAATATGACTCAGCTTGCGTCAGTGACACCTAAAATACTTCATGACGTTTTGGGGCACCCCTTTCAACCTCCTTTTCGTGGACTCAGTTTTGGTGGGAAAAAGGTCTGTCCAATCTGGCGTTTTTATATTTAACCGACTGGCTGTTCCATGCCTTCATGCACGCCATCTAGCTCCTTTTTAATGTATCCATAATCTTTGGTAGCGTGTTTTTGGACAGGTGGAGGGTTTTACTACTTTAAAAGACAATTATTTAACAAGCTAAAGAACATTTCGCAAGTTCGGGGTGTTTAGGAAAGAACATGTGTTTTTTTGCGACACTTTCGATAGAACGAAGACCGTTATTAATATTGCGCAACTAATTACTTAACTGACTCATTACCTAACAGCTTGAAGAACAGACCAAAAAGCTTCGCACGGTCTGAGTGAGAGGATCCGTGCAAGAAAAGCTAAAAAAGAACATCGATGTTGGGATAGGAATTGAGAAGCTTGAAAAGAAACGGAAAGGCGAAGGAAAAGTTTAGCAATCGATATTTTTCAGCTATTCAGCCTGTGTAAGGTAAACGCTCTACTCCTGCGAAAATCCCCTTCTTTGTGACGTCAAATATGCGTCAAAGCCCGTATGTCCTCGGCAGTTGACGTCGCACTCCTCACCAGACTGCTCTCCGTCTGTTTCCCATGATGCTTGGCGTCTGTGTGTCACACCCTGGCTTTGGATTTGTCATAAGTTGAGCGGTCGTGTTGCTGTGCTGTGTCTATACTTCCATACTTGCCTGCTTTCATCTTCGAAAAAAGAAACTTTTTATTTGGTGGTACGACGGGGGCGTTTTCCTCGTTCTGGAGTCGCACTTCTGTGCGATGGGGTGTTTCGGAAACAACATTACCGATGAGGAGCAAGAAACGAATCGGAGACAGAAAAATACGAACAAAAAGATCGAAAAGCAGTTGAGAGACGATAAAATTGCATACCGCGCAACCCATCGCCTTCTTCTACTTGGTAACAATTTCTCGTCGTGTATGGCTGTCTTATTTGGGTTTGAAGGTGGTTGATTTTGGTTTTGATCGAATGAGTAATAAGTGTTATTTCTAATCTCCAAGGGGCTGGAGAATCAGGGAAAAGCACCATCGTCAAACAGATGAGGATCTTACACGACGCGCACGGTTTTACAGAACAGTGAGTGTTCTGTCAATGTCGTTTAGCATACAAATTATTAAGAGTGAGGAAGGCAGGCTACGATCGAACAAGAATTATTCAGAAGGGACGTCTTGTGTTAATCTGCGTCTTTGCTTCATTTCTCACAGGGAAAAGAGGCAAAAAATAGAAGATATAAAGAAGAATATTAGAGATGCGATATTGGTAAGACTAGCCTATTTACAATCTACCACCCACATTTAGGTCGCGATTCGTTGCGATTTCACAGCTTTTTTCGATTCCTTTCGCTTGGATTCTTTCTAAGATGCATAATTCTTGTTTCTTAGACCATTACAGGGGCCATGTCAACGCTAACACCGCCGGTAAAGTTAGCGAACCCCAATAACCAGTTTAGAATTGACTACCTTCACGAAGTAGCCACGACGCCAGACTTCGACTATCCCCCGGTAAGGCCAGATGATATTTTGCTATAATCGTTATCTTTAGCATTTTAGATTCCCTGTAAAAGAACGAGGAAAGCATCGAAAGTAAATCTCGCGAGATCAGGTTTTCAAGCGAGCGGTTTCGCTCGTAGTTTTGTACACATCTCTAATTATGGAAACCAGAGGTCTTTGGCTGAGGGCAGGCGAATGCTTTGAACAAACAAAAAATGTGTTTTCGTCTTGTGTTGCCGTTCGTATCCCGGATTTTTGTAACTTTTTGCTGTATTTATTTTCTAGGAGTTCTACGAACACACGAAAATCCTATGGCAAGACGCAGGAGTTCTCGAATGCTTCGAACGATCGAACGAGTATCAACTGATCGACTGTGCGCAATAGTAAGTGTATTTATTATAACATCTTTGGGGCTTTTTTACATGGTCAAGACGTTGCAACACTCCATTATTCTGTGTTTTCGCTGGTATATGCGCTTTATAAGTGTATTTTCTTGCTTCATACTGAAGAAAATACGCTTGTCGAGTTATTCTTTTACCTGCAGTCGAGTGTTGGACGTAGCCATGGGGTTTTGAACATGGCAGCATGTTTACAAACTAAGTAACCCGACAAAATGGCTGGAAAAGAATTATTATTCGTGTTCATAGCGCTTCTTTGATGTTATTTTCTCCCACTGATGAATATTTCCCTTGAATTACGTGCAAGCACCTTCGTTAAGGATTATTTATTTTCTAGCGGTTTTTTAAGCGATAAAATCGTGATTTTACGTTCGAAAACCTCTGTCACGCTGTTGTGAACTGTTGGTAGTATGAAGTTAGTACGAAGCCATATGCGAGCGAAGAACAGTCTTAAGCTTGTGTTTTATGTCCGGTACGGTTCGTTGCCTTGTAGTTTTTATCCATAATGGTTTTTACGCCATTAAAAACGTTGGTTAAACTATTTCGTTCCTATTCTTGTTGGCTGGGCTGTCAAATGATAAACTGAAGAATAGCGAGAGAAAATTTCTGTCAAGATTTACTTGGTACGTGAAGAAACGTTGTGCTTCCTATTCGACTTGTAGATACACCGACACTTGCGCTTCCAGTTCTACTTGGTATACGACTAGAAAACCCTGTTTTGTTTCTTGTGCGTATTCAGTGCGTTCGGATAAAAGTAAGCAAGGCTCTGTATGTGTCATGAAACAGTGAACCTTTTCCCAACCACCTTTATTTTGTTTTGAATTGGTTTCTATGCAAAAGCTACGCGAAAGCTTGTAAGGGTACAGAGACTCTAAGTATTGCGATTTTAATGCCATGTTTTGTTTAATGGAAAGAGTATGCTGTGTTGCCGGTAAAATAACCGTTGTTCAGAAAGCAAGAACAGTACCATGTGATGGCCGCACTGGCAGATCGATCTGAGTGTTTTTATGTCGATTTCGTTTCGTAGTTGGCTTCGAAATCTTGCGTTTGAGCGGATCTTTGCATGCTGTGTCAACGTTAATTCTAAAGGTGGCGTGTTGGAACCGTAAAAATCGGCTAACTATCCCTAAATGCGGAATATTTATTTCTGATCGTGCTGGCTAGACATGAGGAGAACAATTTTAGCCGAATATGGATCGCTGCCTTTTGGAAGGTTGTCTCGTATTATTCCTATTTTTAGATCAAATGCACAGACTTGAGCATATTTTAGTGGTTTCGAATTGTAGGAGTTTTGAAACCATTTGACCTCCAGTCTATATCTTCTGTTGATCAAAATTGAGGAATAGTGAATTTTTTTAGCTTAATTTTAAGCACTATTAGTCAATAGTGTGAAATATTCAGGGCATTGACTGTCTTACATTGAGACATCTGCATGTTTCAAGTTTTATCATCATCTAGTTTTGTTCTTTTTGAAGAGAACCATTATTCTTTTGTGCTCAATGCTTCCCCTTTCCCTAAACAGAAAGGCCAGTTTTGTACATGTGCATGATTTTCCAACATGGCTAAGTCCACAGGATTTTTAGAATTATTCTTGCCTTTTCAGTCATCTTTCATAATGGAATTGTAACAGCAACATTTTTGGTGGAAAATTATGTTGATTGGACCTTTTCTTTGGGATGAACGTAAAAATCTTTGTACTGTAAAGGTCGGTTTTACATGATTTCCTTCAAGAATTTGTATGGTTGCTCAGACAAAAAAGTACCACAATTTATTTTTGACCATCTGCAAATGTGAGCCTGTGGATCAAAATAGCACATGCCTTGACAAGTTTCTCTGTCATATTCGTTGATCCATGTTAATGTTTATCCTATGAACAACAAGTTTATTTGTTTGTTTGTTGGATATATATTTTCTTGCTAGACTTTTCAAAGTTAGCAGCTATTTTAAATGAAAATTGTGATGCTTTGTTCCAGTACAACAGACAGACCTTTACAGCATGTATGCAAGTGAGATTTCACTACTGCTTTTGCCAGAAATCCAAATTTTAACATAAAAAGAATTATTTTGGCAAGAGGCTTAACTGTTCTGTGTGATAGGGACATGTCATGTCAAGAAATAAAACTGTGAAAGCATTCTGCGCTAAAATTCTACACAAGGACCTGGATTCTTACATGTATAGAGTGATTGAGACTTAATTCATGATCATGTGTGTAAGTAAAGCATCTTGCTAGTTTTGCAAGGTCTAAGGGTTTGGACCTTACACTTAATTAAATAAGGCTGAGATCACTTAGGCCAAGATCATTTGAATGTGTATATTAAGTTTTACATGGGACAGGAACTATCCAAATGCTGAGAAAAAATTCAATTCAATTCTGCCTTGGCAAATTATTACCCAAAATAGATGTTATCAAGGAAGGTTGTGTGATGTTTTGTTCAGTGAATAATTTTATAACTGGAAGCTTTTTGTGTGTTAAGGCTTCCAAGTTTTATGTTGATGTCGTGCCAAGAAGGGCAAGGATTTCTAAGAAAGGAACTAATTTAAGGCCAGATTACACAATATACTGAAACACATGTGCGATTGTCATATCATTTTCATGAAGCTGGCAGTTGTTGTATATTGGTTATTATTCTTAAGGGGTATTTTTTCACCTGAAACTAGAAAAATGAGACCATTGTTGGTGTGAAACACCAACAGGTGCCAACAGTCTTGGTGTTCTGGACCTCCTTAGGTTTCGTGAGTCAAATGATATATTTTGTTGTGTTAAGCCCCGGCTACACGCTGCAACATTGTTAGAAGAGCATATCCCAACATTGTTGTAAGAACGTTTCTAACAATGTTGGATACGTATATAACATTGTTGGAAACACGTCGCTTTGGGGTCTGACTTCAACAATTTCCACCTCTGCAATTAGGCTCTCAGATTGGAGACTAAGCCCTTGATTGGTCTTTGCAATACCACTGAATACAACATTGTTGAAAGGGCTGCTACATGCCTCAACATTTGTTGTATGTTGGAGAAAATGTTTGATCCAAATCAAACCATTCTTCCAAAAAAAAAGTTGAACAAATGTCATCAAACGTGCATGCTACACGAGCTAACATTGTTCATCCAACAAATGTTTTATAACAATGTTTGAACTTGTAGCCGGGACTTTAAGATCGAAGTGCTTACTTCAACATTCAACAGCGTTCTTCGTCAATAGAAACAACAAGATTATAAATGTAAGCCAGGGTTATCACAGTTTTCATGTTTTAACAGATTCAGTGATAGCATGCTCATTAATAAAACTTCACTCAACTGCATTTGCTGGACGATCTGCTGATGTTTGTGGTTAGCATGCTGACCACCAGTGCCGTGGAAAAGGCCACTGTTTTACCATTTAAAGTCATTTTAATTTTCTGCTTAAAACAAGTATCTCTAAGAATTTTTAGTTAAATGTAAATTTCCCTGTAGTTTAACCTGACCACTAGTTTTTGCACCGATACAGCCTGTGTGGCAGGCACTAGAAAGGGGGAGGGAAACGGGAAAGTCGGCGATAGTACCTCAGGTAAATCAGGCAAATCATTCATCAGAACTCTTTGATGTTCCTGGGGTTGTTCCTTAAGGGTGAGTGAAAATTGACAGTGGCATTTAAGTTGTTTTGTTTTTGTCAAAGCATTATCAAAGCCAAAGTTTTGCCAAACTTGTTAGTGTATTTGTTTGGAACTTCATTTAACAGATGAGGGACTGACAAAATCAGCAATCTACATGCCTTCTTGTCTGGTCAGTTGTAGTTGCAAGTCCTTGATCTCCTTCTCACCATGTCATCAGTAGACAAAATGCAATACTGTTTTCCTTTTTTTTTTTTTTTTGAAAAGGATGTTGATGAAAATTTTTGGGAGATAGCAAAAGTCTATGCCTGAGTTGCTCTGATTATAGACTAGTATCACAGTCCCATATACTCCCTTTGGTTTTTGTGGCTACTGCTTCTAGAGAAGCAGTAGCCATTATGTCACCCGGTGTGTAAGTAATGTAAGTGGTCAAATGGATCGGATTACAAAGTATTGGATGACCATCGCAGCTCAGTGCTACCTGATTGGAGATTTTATTTAGAACTTTCGCTCAGTACAACACTTATCTGTTGTCTAATGCAATGAAATAAAAATACCATAGTTTGTTGGTTATAAGGCACACTTCTTTTTGAAGATGATCACTATTTTGACTGAAAATTATTCTGAAACTTGGAATGTGCCTTTAATATGGCAAATATTTTCCTGAAAAATAATAATTCGCATTTTCCACTATCAGGGATTAAGCACTGACTTTCATAGATACAGAGATTTTCCGAATGCGCAGTTTTGTTCCCAATGTGAGGGTAAAGACAGTTTGATTCAAAACTGGTAATGCAAGATAACAATTTTCAAAACCAAGCCGTATTTGTGTATCGAAGTGCTTAACGGCATGAGCTCTGTAATGTGACACTTATCGCGCTAACATCGCAAATGTTTGCAAGACTGAGAATTGTAGCGTGTTTCTTTACAAATTATACAAATGTTCATCCATTCTTTTTGTGCACTGACATTTGAATACTCGGTTAACTTGAATATTCTCATCGCTGGCAACTCAAACCAAATCATCATTAAAAGTATGTGACAATTTATGCTTTTGTGTAATCAAGAAGAATCATCTTTAGGTTTATTTGCCCGCCGAAGTGACAATTTTTCTTGAATGGAATCAGGATGTAACTTTTTTTGCTTTGTTTGAAGACATTTGGTTATTTATTAGGTCACATCTATATAAATGTGATAAAACTTTTTCAGTTCTTTATTTATGAACGGCTTTTTTGCACTTGTTTATTACAACTTCGTTGTTGCTCCATGTGTACCTATGGTAGCTGTAGGAGTTCTGAACTAGTTGTATTAAGTTATGCATCAGTATAAATAATAACCTCAACTGCGAATTCATACTTGTTGATTATATTCAACGTAACTTTCCATGATACAATTCTCTCTCAACCATTTGCATTTGGAAATAAAAATTGCTTAGTGCTAATTTCTGTCACATCTGTGTTCTTTACTTTGTCCTGAGGTAGAATTATCGCTGATTTTAAGGCTCATTTGCTATTCGAGAATGTTTCCAGTAGATCTATTTGTGGTATCGAAAGTCGCACAACTCCGGCCGGGGAAAAACAATCGGCTTCTTTGGCCCTTGAAATAAACAGGTTTTGTATCTTGAAAGGCCTCTTTTGTGTGCATAACAGGGCATTATTTGGCTCGATTGTCATGGATGTCAGACTCAATTCGATTCATGAAGTACTCATTGGCTGGAAAACTTCTATAAACGGTCACTAAAAAGCTAAAAAAATGGGCTAGGACAAAACACTTCTCACAGTCTAAGAGAGTTGTACCTGTTTACAGGTGCAAAATAATAAAACCTGATCTTAAATAAGTTCACAACTTCTCTTTTGAACTTCATGGGAGTCCAGCGACGTCACTCATTGAACGATTTCACTGACTAGAAAATTATTCCAAACTAGACCCGTCGAGGACAAAGGGAATCGAAGAAGACATCAGGGATTACCAAGTACAACCGAAAGTGTGGAGTGCTTACTCACACTTCTTCCAGCCTCTTCTAGGCTGGTAGCCACACACACACACAATACTGCAACTACTATTCACCACACTGCTTTAACTATAAAGAATCCACCTTATTCACTGTTTTAGCTTATTAAACAGTAGCCACATGCAGTTCTTGACTGCCTCTTGTTGTTTTTCTCTTTCTTGCCAGCTTTTTGGACAGGGTCGACACAGTCAAGCAGGCTGATTACTTGCCAGTAGAACAGGTAATTAGTTCATGTATCCCAAACTCTGAGTCTTTTTTCCTAAATTTTATTTAGACAACTTTGATCTTTCCTGATTGTCCTTACTGTAGCAGGGACCTCAACTGTTACCATGGTTTTTCATGTCATTGTCTCTCCCCACTGTCACCTTCTGCACTGAGGCGACAGGTACGCACCCCTCCCCCACCCCCCCCCCCCCCCCTGCCCCCACAGGCTGCGAAAGTTTGTTTACTAGATACTGGCTGATGAAATTTCATTTGTGAAACACAATGACAATTCATTTGTATTCATTAAAGATTACATTTGAAGGGCTGAGAGCATAAACTGCCTATGTGTAATTTTAGGTCGTTTTTCGATTTTGCTCGGAAATGAACAAAAATCAGTGAACAAAAATACCGGAAAATGTTTTTGAATCAAATTGCTTGCAAGTCACATGTAAAAAGTTGTTTCATTTCGGAGGAAAATCGAAAAACAACCTAAAATTACACATAGGCAGTTTATGCTCTCAGCCCTTCATTTTAGCTGTATGTGAATTTGAGAAGGAGTAAAACTTGGGATATCTTGTAACCATTAAATCCAGAGGGTTGTCCAATACGCCCAAATCGAGTCGATTTGTCTGTGTAAGCAGACAAATCGTGTTACCTGAAGTCGATTCGCGAGAGTCTTAGGTACAATACTGCTGGAACGCAGACAAATCGTCTCACTGGAAGTCAATTCGCACGAGTCTTAGACTCAATACCGCTGCAAAGCAACAGGGAGGGTGGAATACGTTGTCGATGCAAGTCGATTTGATTGAATTGATCATTTTTCTTTGTTGGCAGTCAAATTGTCTCACCAGAAGTCGATTTGAGAGAGTCTTAAACACAATTTCGCTGCAAGGTAACAGGGAGGGTGTAATACGTTGTCGATTCGAATGGATCAATCGAATTGTCTGTGTTGGCAGTTGAATCGTGAAACCAGCACTGTACCCACTGGTTGTCCACAATTAATACTGAAATTCGTGAAAATCCTTAAATCGACACTCTACATCACTCACCTCCGGAAACAAATAAAATGAACTCTCTGCTTTGCCAACAAACTCCTGGTCACCGTCAAGCTTCTTCTGTTTACCACTAACAACTTCTTCCTTTTCACCACACACATACTGCTTAACAACCAACGCAAGGCTGGATAATTTCATTAAACTCCTACCAACAAAATGAAGGACAGAAAAAAAAAAAAAAAAACCACATGTGATCATGAAAAAGGCCAGCCACAGTTCTTCAAGTGAAGTGTGCCTTCCACTTAGAACAAAACAAAAAATGGTATTCTCTCACGTTTACTTCAAGAAATGACTCAGCCACAATCTTCACTTTTGTGCACATGCTTTAAGAACGAGGAAGGTGCACGTGCATTCATTCATCATTATCATTTCATGTCATTATCTCACATTGCTATGTAACATGTTTTTACTATGTAATTTGTTTTTGCACATTACTCTTTACTCAGAGTCGCGACCTGATTTCCGGTGAGTCAAATCGACTTTCCTGTAGACAAATCAATCGATTTGAATCAAATAGCTCGATTTGTCAACATTTGGCAGCACTTGTTGCTCTCAACCTCTTTCCCAGGGTCCTCTCCTTCCCATCCCCCTGGGGATGAGGTTGCTTTGCGCTTATATTCACAACATGACTTCCTCCTTGAGTCACGATTTTATTTCCGGTGAGTTGGTTTAAACCCGCAATCTGACTTCTGGTGAGTCGAATCATCTGTGCTTGCTGATGATTCAACTCGATTTGGGTGTATTGGACGTGGATGTAAATCCAAGGACCATTCAAGATAACTTTATGCTGTGGGTGCGACAAAAGTCCTGTGTTGTCTGTTGTTGGGTGGATTGTATTAAAAACATCACTAAGAATGCAGAGGAATTTTATTGTTTAAGTCAATTTTTTATTAGGGGAGCAGGGTTGATGTAGTGGTGAGAGCACTTGCCTTCCATGAATGTGTCCTGGGTTTGATTCCTGGAATTGGCATCTTAACTGAGCTGAGTTTGTTGGTTCTCTACTCTGTTCCGAGAGTTTTTCTCTGGGTACTCTGGTTTTTCCCTCTCCCCAAAAACCAACATTTGATTTGATTCTACTTGATTTAGAGTTGATTTGATTTAGTCTCCTCAATTAGTAGAACATCTGATGATGATGATTATTATTATTGCTGATCCCCACAATTGTTTTACACATCCTGTAAATGTCAGGAAAAGTGTTTTCCTGTGTTTTTTACCACAACCTAAGTATGCTGTTAAGATAAAATCAGACTTCATCAAACAGTTGATATACAGTACCGCCTGAAAATATTGACTCACTGGGCCTCATCTTTGCCGTGTGATCCAACCTTACGTCCGTTGTGGTGGTCAAATGGTAAAACCTAGGTAAAGATGAGTGCGTCTGAAATGGACAATTGCTGCGATAAAAAAAATGTGGTCATACCTTGGCAAATAACAGTAGTCACTAATTTTTTATTGTGAAGAATAATTTTCAGATGTCTGCGTCCAAAATGGACAATTGCCTCGGTAAAAAAAGATTGGCAATACCTTGGCAAATAGCAATAGTCACTAATTTCTGTTGTGAAGAATAATTTTCACATTAATTGTTTACATGTGAAGCCGTTTTTATGGTAATTGTTGTCAAACACGGGCAAAGAAAAAAGGGGATTAGTTTCTAAAGAAACTGTGGTGCTGCGTCGGTGGGGGAGTGAAACACGAAAATTTGGTTTATCAACGGAGTTGATAATGTAAATTGACCACCGTGCAGGGATTCGATTAGCTGACGTTTCGAGCGTTAGCCCTTCGTCGGAGCGAATCAAGGAATTGTGGGTTGTGTATGGTTTATATACAGAAAATGGAGCTACGCTATTGGTGGTAACATGGTAACGTGAAAACAGGAATAAATTAATTGAATGAAATGCTCGTTGATACCGTGGGGATTAAGAGTGCCGATTTGAAAGATCAATTTTTGTTCGAGATTTTTACGGCTTTCTGTGGTACCTTGATGTAGGGAAAGGCTGGAGATCGACATCTGTTGCTTGGAATGGCTAGGGAGATTAAAATGCCGAGCGATTGGTTTGGATGCATCGTTGTCATCTTTCTCAACATCACGAAGATGTTCGCGGAATCAGCCACCTAGGCGTCTTCCTGTTTCGCCGATGTATAACTTTTTGCATAATGTGCAGGTTACACAATAGATAACATTTGCGGAGGTACACGTGAAATAATCAGTGATCTTAACAGATCGCTTAGGGCCTGATATTTTGTCAGTGTTTTGAATGAAAGGACAAGTTTTGCATTGCGAGCGCATGCATTTAAAAGTACCAGGTTGTTCAGTTGTTTTGAATGCGCTTCTAACTAGAAAGTTACCTACATTTCTGTTGCGTTTGAATGAAATCAGCGGTGGTTGCGAAAAGATTCTAGCAGTTTCTGGATCATTTTGCAGTATCTTAAAGTTATTAAGAATGATGGCTTTAACTGGGTTATTATGAGGGTGAAATGTGAGGGTGAATGGAATTCTGTCATTCTTTTCCTTTCTTGACATCTGTAGTGCTGATTGTTGATCAATCTTCTGGGCACGGTGATGGCCGAACTCTGTGGTTCAATCAGCAGCAGATTGATCAACAGTCAGCACTACAGACGTCACAAAAGGAAAAGAATGACAGAATTCCATTCAAATCTGCACTCTTAATCCCCACGGTATCAACGAGTGCTTTTCATTCAATTAATTTATTCCTGTTTTTCATGTTACCATGTTACCACCAATAGCGTAGCTCCATTTTCTGTATATAAACCATACACAACCCACAATTCCTTGATTTTCTCCGACAAAGGGCTAACACTCGAAACGTCAGCTAATCGAATCCCTGCACGGTGGTCAATTTACATTATCAACTCCGTTGATAAACCAAATTTACGGGCAAAGAAAAGCCTGGTTTCCACTAGCGAGATAAGCATTCACCACGTAATTATGCACACAGGTATCTTACCACGTTGCACACAGGTATCTTACCTCACGCGAAGACATAAACAAATAGGTTCCCAGTGCAAAAGGAATCCAGTTCACCATGTTTCTTATCAACTTGGATCAGCCGTTCAGAAAAATCTTCCATCTGCTCAATCGGCTGGTGTTATCTGATCATGAACTGCCCTGCAACAACACGAGTGGAAAGTGAAGGGAGTTCTTTCGACCAGTGAGGTTATTAGTGACGGGCCGCTTCTTGCATTACCCTTTTTTTTCTCTTGTTGTTTTGTCCGTCACTTGCCCTGTACCCCTCTTGGCCAGAGGAAGAAACAATGACAAGTAAATAAATAAACTATTTAATCTCTGGCGACGGGACTTGGAACGTGCGACCCTCAGATCTCAACGCCCATAGTCTACACCTTATCCGATTGGGCCACTTGCTCATCAGTTGATAGGCTGAAAAGAAAAGAAAATCTTCGATGGCTTTTAATTTTCGGTGCGAGGTTCAGCGTAAACATCGATTGAAACCTTTGAAACGTTTGAAACGAACCAAACGATTGGAACGATAGAAATGCACGTTTGAAAATGCCTATCAAACGATATGAACCAAACAAACGAACACTTCTTGCACGATGGAAACGCTGGTAAACGATACAAATGTTGTCCTCAAGTGTGACGGAAGTAAACAAATATAGGCGCAAGTGGTAAAGGCAATTTCCATGTTTTCTTGAAATGATGCGAACTTAAGTCAACTGGAAAGGTAGTCCGTTATTGTTTAAATGATAAGCATTTAGGATCTGTACGTGATATTTCAAATAGTTAGTGTTCCAGCAAAAAATTTATGGCGAAAGTTAAATATTAAGATTTGTGTACGCATGGTAACCAACACCTTGTGCAAGGCCAAAAGAAATGTTTAGTCGCAGTAGCAAAGGAATGTAATTGAGAGCATTTCTTTTGATCGGTTTTCAGCAACATACCGTCTATTGCATCTACCCGTGAACGCATGAACCCAAAACATGTTTTCACTTGATGTCAAACGTCTGCGTTTCAGGTGTCAAACTTTAAAGTTTTCCCACCCAAATGTGAAGTTTCAGCTAGTGTTTCACTACTTTCAGGGATATGTTTTCAGTCAGCAAGAAAGGAAGAAATTTTCAAAAAGGCAGCCCACTCAGTTCAAGTACTTTTTCGGCTCTCCATACATATCATTGAAGGGATTTTGGCTGACTTTCCTCTGATTTCTTGACTGCGTTGACAGTGGATTAACCATGAGACATCGAAGGAATTTCACATTTGGGTGGGAAAACTTTGAAGTTTGACACCTGAAACGCAGATGTTTGGCATCACGTGAAAACATGTTTTGGGCGCGTGCGTTCACGGGTAGATGCAATCGGCGGTATTGAAAAGGTTTGAGAATCGCAAGAAAAATTGAGAAGTTATAGCTTGATAAACCAAACCGCACAAAACATATGAAGAATATTAAAGATCTTCCAAAATAATTTGTTTAATGCTGAAGACACTTTAGACAGATAGATAACATTTTTTTACCTATTATATTCTTCAGGTGTGACAATTCGTTACAAATAAGTTAACTTTTAAACCTTCATGCGTAGCTAAATCGCAAACAGCTTATTAAATATTCAAAATGAGTTATTTTTGGACGTGATAAAATTAGTGTAACCTCAAACATCTCATTAAATATTCAATCGAGTTTTTTTTCAGTGAAATTTGTTGGGTGCGTAAAACATTTGTATCTCGCTTTATACTTATCGCTTTACAATAATTTTTATATCTTTGGAAAGTTAAGGTGGCTCAAAACAGTTTTCAGAGTACTTTCTAAGATGTAGATTTTGATGGGTCACTATAACCACTCTTTATCAGTTGATGCTACAATCATGGTATCACAAAACTGGCCAATCATTGGAGAGCATGTTGTTATCATTTTCGTGACGTACAGAATGTACAGAATTTTTTTAAACTTTGCCAAAAGTTGCGCCTTATCCTGCTTATCAATTTTTGATAACAATAAAAATGTTCTCCGTGCCATTTTCGAAATATAAGTACTTAAAGCTAAAATTAAGGGTGTTTTTAGTAGGTCATACTGTTGCTATGGTAACATATAGCGTCACGAAAATTATAACGTGCTCACCATTGATTGGCCAGTTTTTTGATACCATGATTGTAGCATCAACGGATAAAGAGTGGTAATAATGACCAATCAAAATCTACGTCTTGGAAAGCGCTGAAAACTGTTTTGAGCCACCTTAAATCAATGTGCTATTCAAATTCCGAAACCATTTTTGTGTTGACCGTAAAATGAAACTGCCATTTCTCTACAAGTGAGTAGCAGTTTTAGCATACTGCCACGGCTTTAAATGCATTTAAGGTATACAGTTATTTCTCTTCTGAAGACGCCCACATGTGAACAAAATGCTGCGACAAGATTCAAGATTTGCATTGCTGTTTTTTAAGCTTTTTACGAAATACTTCAGATTTTTCTCACAAAGGTTAGACACATCACGGAATATGCAAATTGCTGTTCGGCTTTCAACTGGCTTTCAAAGAACATGGAATGAACTCAAAAACTTTTTGTTTGGCTAAGAACAAGCGCCGTTAGTTTATGTTAACATTGTAGCAATGCTTGAAATGTGGCTCTGAAATATCAAAGAGTCGTCAAATCAGCCGGGTGCATGAAAATGTGATCACCCTGTTTGCCTAGTAGGTGACATGTTTTGAAACATTTGGCAACGTCGTGGAGTGATAAAAATAACACTAAACAAAATGACTCGTATAATATATTTTAGCTCACTTTAGTCTGCGCCTTGTTCAGAATGTTTGTTTTGTTTACCGTTTGGCTACTTTCCATGTATTATGGTGGGTTACCTCTTCGCTTGCTATTAAAACCGTTCAATATTGTCAGGTAATCAGTTTGCATGTCATTTACATGGCTGAAGTCTCGGAACCTTGCAAAGTCTCGGAATCCCTTGTAAATTCACACTGTTTACATGAGCTGCTCACTTGTTCATAACCACTGTTTCGAAATTTCAACATTGCTTACAGTGAGCTTATCTTCTTGATTCACTTCGATTATGAAACCAATTGTAGCCGGCGGAGAGATAAAGGAAATGTTTGTTAAAGATAAATCCAGTACAAAAACATTCAAGCACGCTCAGTTGTCACTTTTTTGTGACACCCACATGAACCTGAAAACAAAGGAAACACAAGGCTATTTAAAGATGACTCGTCTCGTCGTGGCCTCACGAAGATTCTCTGCAGAGCAGCAAAAACACGGAAAATGGGTCAATACTTTCAGGCGGTTCTATGTGTGATATTTTCTCAAATTCTTTCTTAACATATCCAATATGATGAACATATTCACTATGTTCAACTGCTTTCTTTTGATTCCAGGACTTGCTCAGATGTCGAGTTTTGACATCTGGAATCATTGAGACAAGATTTCAAGTTGACAAAGTGAAGTTTCAGTAAGTTGCCCTCCTTTTTCTTTATTAGCTGTTAGGGAATATAATTTGCTAATTAATGTGCAATTTTTGTGTCACTTCAACCAATTCCAAATGTGAGGTACTGGAAATCATCAATGTACAATAATAATAGCAAAGTATTTGTCAGCACATTTAAAATTCTCAATGCGCTTACAGAGGGGAGCTGAAATCTCAATTATATAAATTATATAATCTTATGTAACGAAAAAATAAGTACAAGACAATAATACAAGACAAAAGCATTTTTATTTAATGTTACTTGTGTATCCTTGGACATCACAAATTTGCCAAATATGTGCTATCCTCAAAGAAATGGCCATGTGACATACACGATCTATAAGAGAGTCTATTATACTTGAAAACTAATATTAAGGGCATTGAGAACTGTCTATGTACTTTTGTTTCAGTGTCATTTCTCTGGCCAGTTATACACCTTATTCCAATATGGCAGCCAATGTATTATTCTTTTGTTTGCATGTTGATTAGCCCTCTTTGCCTCGTCAACATGAACAAAATACAAAAGAATTTTGAAGTGAAAATGAGGCAAAGAGGGCTACTTAATATGCAAACAAAAGAATAAAAATTTGGCTGCCATTTTGGAATAAGGTGTATATTATGGAAAAACTATTTCTCCTAATAAATGCCCCTGGCCCAGTCCTTCAACTGCTTGAGTTCGAGGGAAGAGCATTTAGAATTCTTTGCTGTTAGGTTAAATGGGGGCAAAGTTGCTCTGGCTATTCAGCGGTACTCTTGATTTACACTGATTATGTTTAAACCTACAGTATGTTTGATGTGGGTGGCCAGAGAGATGAAAGAAGGAAATGGATACAGTGCTTTAATGGTAAGCAGTTTACAATCCAAACAGTGAGACTGGTTGACTCTTTTGAGCTCCTGAGCTCCTTTAAAGAGTTCTACTTGTAGTTCATTTTTTCCTTTTCAGCTTATGTTTTTTATTTATTTTAAGAGTAATCTAAGCTGCCCTTTCAGTAAGCACCAATGGCCAACAAAATCTGTTGGTTACTTCAGTGACAGAAGTTGGCCACTTTCTTGTCCTAAATGAAAGTACTTGGACAAAGCTCTTATTAATCCAAACATAAAATCTAGTATGTTAACAGCCTGAAAGTTATTAATGAATTTACTTTTGACTTACTGGGAAGGAAACATTCACTAAAATTAATAGTACCTTGATAACATTTAGGGAAGGTCCCTGCACTGGCTATTAAATTCACCAATCTCTTCTTCTTTGTTGTTGCTAAAAAAAAAACCCTGGGCTGCCAGCAGTTATGTCCCCCACTTCACACATCCTCTTAGATAACTGAAAACAAGATGGTGCAATGCCAGATTTTCAAACAATGTTTAAACTAATTGCAAATTGATGATCTTGGGAACTGGTGCCTTATAAATAAAAGTTAGCAGAGAAGGGCCCAAGGAATCCAGGCTCTGCAGGAAGGTATCCATGGCAACCCAGCAAGCAGGAACCACCCCAGCAGCAGCTGCTAAGAGGCACCCCTGACCTGATCCTTAACCTCCTAAGTCAAGTTGCCCTTTTGGAAGGGATGGAGGGGCTAATGAATCCACAATGATTCGCACACAAAATCACTGTTCTGAAACAATAATTATTGCTAGAGTGCAAAGCTATGTGTGACCTACCCCTGCAAACTCCAGGGGCACCCCTCATCACTTATCTTGTTTCCTCAAATACACAGTCCCTCTGTTCTCTCTTTTTCATCCCCTTGGAATGACCACCAAACATTCATTCTTTAATCCACAGTTCAAATACAGTACTGCAACTATCGCCCCATTTACCACGACTTTGCCTTGGTGGATTTGTGGCTCCATGCCTAGGCAAAACCTTGTCTAACCAATTAAAAAACCTCAGTTTTGCCTCGTTTTTTTGCAGTTGACTTATGCTGTGGTAGACTCACAGTAATGAACAGGACGCGGCAGAATTGAATAGGCTATTGTATGCTTTGTTTTACGGTCTTATCTTAGCGACAGAGCAAACTTTCACAGTGAGGTGTCGAAAATTTTTCACGGGTCATATTTCATTATTTGAAGAAATATGAAGTGGGCACAAATGGATGAATACTTACGTAGTTTAGAGGCTCTAAGGACAGGAAGAACAAGTGAAACATTGTGTGTTTGGGAACAGAGTATTTTAAAACAGTTATAAACTTCAAATGAAGAATGATCCTCGCTATTGTGAACACAATTTATGCAAAAGCCTGAAAAAAAAATTCAGGACTTCAATGGGGTTTGAAACCGTGACCTCACAATTACCGGTGTGATGCTCTAACCAACTGAGCTATGAAGCCACTGACATTGGGAGCAGGTCAATTACATAAATTGCGTTCACAACTGCAAGGATCATTCTTCATTTGATTTCATTTCTGCAGTTCATATATGATTCATTCATTCACGGGAACATGTGAACCCATAATTGACCTGCATCCAATGTCAGTGGCTTCATAGCTCAGTTGGTCAGAGTGTCGCACCGGTAATCGCGAGGTCATTGGTTCAAACCCCGTTAAAGTCCTGAAATTTTTTCAGGCTTCTTTTCGCAATTACATTGTGTTCACAACTGCGAGGATCATTCTTCATTTCATTTCATTTCCACAGTTCATATATGATTCATTTCATATACATCATTCACAGTTATAAACTTGTGTGGAAAAATGTTTTCATTTAAGTTTAATTCAGTCTTATGCTTTGGTTCATTACAGAGAGATTTGATGCTGACGATTGGGTGGCATCAAACATGAGTAAAATATTAACCCGCTTTTAGTTTTATTTTTCGATCGACAAATAAAAAAATCTAAAACAAGTTTATAACTTCTACAGTAGCTAATTTCCTTTGTGTAATGTTAATGCTAAGTAATGAACAGTTTCAAAAGCGGAAACTTGATTGTAAAGCTGCTGCGTTATCCCTGTCGCTGGGTTCCCTCGCTACATGTAGCTCACAGATAGTCGCGACGTGTAAATATTAACGAACGGAAAATAAATGGAATTTCGAAGAACACAAACAAGCAATTGCACACTAAATACTTACATTTAAAATGGCCACAGATCACTTTATTAAAGGACACTGAAACCATGATCTGTTTGCTGGATGAATCACGAGTTCACACCAAAAAGTTGCATCACATGTACCTCGAAACAAGATACTGTATTTACATATTTGCATATGGTAACGCAATGCACAAGTTTGTGGGTCGAAATTATTTTGCTCAATGTGTAGCAGCTCAGAACGAAGATGAAGTAAATGAGCTATATTTTTCAAATGCTGTTGAAGATCCAAAATCTTTTGACCTTGAAAATCATCGGAGGCGTATTTAACGGGAGATGATTATCATACTTCTCGCAGTGTAAGAATACGGTTTGCGGAAAGGTATCCCTCGCACCACGATAATTTGTTACCTAAGCATCCGGATGAGTTACAACATAAAGGTTAGAGAATGAAAGCAAAACCTTTTTCGAGAGCATATAAGGATTCCTACAACGGCTGTCTGGATCTTGCCGTCTCAGTGCTCGGGGATGTGCTTATCAGATAAAACACCGATTGTTGTTACCCGGTTGTTACTTTTGTGAAACTTCATGCTCAACAATCAACTCCAGCTGTAGTTGCAATAGAAAACTAAGGAAACAGGTTTCCAGATCAACACTTGATCATGGAAGAATGCGGATAAAGAGGAACATTTTATTTTAAGTTTCCTTGCCATTAAAAACGATGCACAGCTGTAGCAATTGCTTTTTTATCACGCCGATGTATCTTTGAGGAAGGTTATCGCGTCGAACATTAGCTTAAGCAGCGAAAGCAGGAAAGATAAGAGGAGAACTTCTGTTACTATGAGAAACTTTGAAAATTAGTTTTGTTCAATTGCAAACAATGAGATTTTTTTAAACCAGACACTTTCAAATTTCCATGTCATGACTCTCGTTGTTTGGCTTTCCACAAAGGACAAAGCCTTGTTTTCATGGTGTTTTGTCCGTTGGATCCTTGGGGGAGAAATGTGAGACAAAATTTTAACAATACATTCACAATAGCAGTTACTTACTATTGTCTTTTACCAAGGCATTACCGCGGCTTTTGGTATTGTTGCGGTTTCAGTTTCGGTTTTGGTGATTCTGTGGTGGATTCGCGGCAAACAACAGCAAAGACAAGGTTTTCGTGCTAATGGGGCGATAGTTCAGAGTGGTACTGTATGTGATTTTCATACAATCATGTATATTCATTCTTGCATATTCATCACTCATGGGTATAATATGAACCAACAAAATAACCAGCTCCCAGTTGGCTTGTTAGCTCAGTTGGGAGAGCACTGCACTGGTATAGCAGAGGTCGTGGGTTCTATTCCCATAGAAGCCTGAATTTTTTCTGGCTTTATTTTCACTGCTTCTTAATTAGTGTTCACAACTGCGATGATCATTCAAGTACTCATTCTTTAATCCGCAGTACAAATATATGATTTTCTTATATCCATTCTCTGATAAATAAGTTAGTATGTTATTGAAGTTTCAAACTCAGTTTTTACTTTTGAATTGGTAAAATGGGTGCCCTTAAATGTGGCATTCAAGCAAATATTAAACTAAGGGAACCACCTAAACAAAGTTTGGCATCTTTTACACCCCTGATTACACAGTCTGAAACTGATACACTTTGTAACTTTTGGTTGCAGATGTTACAGCGATAATATTTGTGGTTGCATGCAGTAGTTACAATTTGGTACTAAGAGAAGATCCCAGCCAGGTTAGTGTTGCAAACAGCTTTATAACCATTGGCCTTAGGAAACATAGTTAGCCAGGTTAGTGTTGTAAAGAGCTTTATAACCATGAACCTTAACAAACATAGTCCTGCCCGCATGCCATGAGGACATGTACATCCAGGAAATGTTTTGTGCTTAAAATGTTAATCCAAACATGTTTGCCTGCCTGTGAAAAGTAATTGCCATCCTGCTCAAAACCTTAATGAAACACCTTGATGGTTGTAGAATGAGACTTTTCCCAACATTTATGTATAATGCTGGAACCAGGTGGCTTTGTATTTGGGCTTTTTGTTGTCTATTTTGACTTTAGAATTCAGGTGCAGTAATTAGGAGTGCATCCTGTTTTACTCTCTTTGTAAGATTCTACAACCCCGTTAATTTATTTGTTCTTATGTGTTTTCCCTTATAGAACCGGTTGAAGGAATCTCTTGAATTGTTCAAAAGTATTTGGAATAACAGGTTTGTAACTTGATAATTTCATTTACACAGGCTTTGCGAGACATTCTTGTTAGTAAGGAAAGAGGTTTGGCATTCAGCCATGTCTATCACCATTACGTTATGTTGGGACAGTTGTTTAAGGTCAAGTTGAAACAGGATTCAGCCATGTCTGTCACCATTACGTTATGTTGGGACAATAGTGCCATATGGCACAAGATGCAATTACACACTCAATATTCAGTCAATTTGCATGAAATTTGCACAGCCAAAGGATCTTGGAAAGATCTGGACATTGAAGGCATAATATCGTGCCCCCTCCTATATAAGATTTCATTTACCACCCCTCCAACTTTTGGAACTGTTTGTCTTTGTACTTTTTAGACCAAGTTTATATCTGACAACAAGCAATGCCCTGAGAGCTGCAAATTAAGCTATAGTTTAGGGGGATACCCAATGTGTACGAGGAACAGGAAATTTTAAATGTTTTTATTTTTTCATTTGGGCACTTGTAATCCAATCTGTGGCCTCCTCCATTTCTTTTTGTGTGATTTATAGCATCCCCTAGAAAATACCTTTCAAATGGTATATCACATGTGGTCTCCTGGTTCATAGTTACCGATTTAGAAAAACTTGGCATTTCCCTCGGGGCTTATTGAAACAGGACTAATGCTAACATGGCACCAAATTTGTCAAGTTTTGATCAATTCTCCTGGTAAAGTTATGCATTAGGAAGTACTAAATATTATGTTGAAGAATATGGGATTCGTAGCATTACCTGTGAGTCAACAGAAAATAATTCGGTTGTTTAACCATGCCAGCTGGCTTGACAGATGGCAAATTTAGATTACATGTTAATTGCAAATCAGCATTGCTGGTGGGTTCTTTTATGTATACGTTCAAGTTTAATTGCACATTATTTAGAGGATAATACAAGGAAAGAGAATACTTAAAAATATATATATATAAAAAGAATAGGAATAGGAAAAGAATATTTAAGATAAAACAGGTTTGTTGCTATGTACACAGTGACCAAAGTGGCCAAAGCTGTTGTGTTGGACACTGTTATGTTTTGATAAGTACTAAAATGTAAAGAGCCTAAAATAAATTTTTGTGTTAGTTGTTTGCTAAGAGCAGCTTGTGAAGTATACATGTAGACCTTTGTGTTAGAGTTTTAACTCAGAACTTACAATTAAGTACTTTCTCACTAGATGGCTGAGAACAATCTCGGTAATATTGTTTCTTAACAAGCAAGACTTGTTAAAAGAAAAGGTACGGGCTGGAAAGTCCAAGATTGAGGACTATTTCCCGGACTTTGCTCGTTACAGAACTCCTCCAGATGGTAAGTTAGACTTAAAATCAAGTGATCTTAAAGGGACACTGTCATGGATTGACATGCGCAGCATTTCTCACATGGAGAGATTTTCCTGAATGCGTTGATATCTTGGTTTTCTTTAAAAGTGTACATTAAATAAGCCTTTATGAGGCTAATAGAATGTACAGTTATCTGTAAACAAATATTTGGAATCCAATAAATGTAAAAGAAGCCAAAAATTATTTATTCAAATTAGTGACAGTCGAGTTCAGTGAAGTGTGACCGGAAACACTGTTGGTTGAACAAGCGCTCACCTCACATATTTAATTTTTTCTCTCCAACATACCTGAACATATTGCCGATCTTAACATGCCCTTTTAAAGCTGAAAGAGAGTAAATTTATTTGTGAATGATGACCTTGGAGTCAAACTACAGTAGACAGGGAAAAAATTATGCCGTGTTTTTAGTTCTCACTGCATGGTTTAAATTTTTGACCCAAATAAACACAACCAGTGCAGTGCCTCTCAACTAACTTCAAAATACTACGCTAAATACAAATTTTAAAGCGACGATACAAAATGTTTATCAGCAAATGATGAAGTGATGGTCTCTGATGTTCAAGCGGCTACAAATGAATCGCGAAGATGGAATCGCTACATTAAACTTCACCACCTACTACACTTCGATCGATTACCGCACCAGTTACACTGCTGTGTACGTGGAATTTCTCATGAATTCAAGCCTGGAAAACGTTTTTCGTCGTTGTAGATGCGTTGATACATTTTGACTCCCTTCGCTTTGTTCTCTTGAGGAGACTGAATGACCATTTTCGCACTGAGTGTTCGAACACCGGTTTCAACAGTGGACGCCATTTTGCATGTAGCTCTCCAACTTGAAAAATTCCGCCGGAACTTTTCAAGTTTGGATTGCAAAAGCCAGCGCATGCGCGAAGATGACAGTGTCCCTTTAATGTGCAGATATATCTCCATGACCACTGGATACTGGTATTGGTGATGCCTTTGGTACGTTGCATTTCTTCTGTTGCCAATTTCTTGTGTTAGCTGATTGTAACTGATGCAGCTCTACCTTTATCATAAATGCAAGAATGATGTCTAGAGTTAGTGTTGTCACTTAATGTGTTTCTTGTGTTAGAAACCTTTGGGGTCCCAGAAAAGCAATAAAAAGGGTTGTCTAGGATTCAGAGTTTATGATGTACACATGACAGTTGCTATTGTTTCATATGCATGACAGAAATAAGAAAGATTTTGCTGGTATATAAGGGTGTAAAGCTACCAAAAGTAGCAGCAGACATGCGAATTGTCTGACTTCAAGTCAGGGCTATTATTAGGGGCCATAACCCATAACACCTGTTACGCCTGAGGTCAGTCAAAGTTCCGGGTGATGGTTGCTACTTAAATAAAAAATATTCACAAAGAAAGATCAGATGTTATGGGTGACAAGCTTTGTGTTATGCCAGCCTCAAAATGTACTGTAATGAAAGCCTTGCAACTGTGCTGTTTTTTGAGGGCCATTATGTAAACTACCGGGTTACTGGTAATGTTTTTCTCCCTCAGTAAATAAAGTAATTGTTGTTGTTGTTGTTGTTATCGGGATTGTGTAGTTTATGGTTTGTAGGTTTTGTTCAAAAGAGGTGTACATGTTGTGGTTCAATTTTATCCTCGGCTTAATTTTTTCCTCCCTTTGGTTTAAACTAATTATCATACATTGCCACACATAACCATACATTACCACACATTACCATACATTACCATACGTTGCCTCACATAACCGTGATATTGAAAACAAACAAACAAACAAACAAACAAAACAAAGGGAGAAAAATTTAAACCAAGGATAAAATTGAATCACAACATACATTTTTTTGGCTTTGAGGTGCAAGGAGCTCTGGAGCTCCTAATACACTTTTTTTTGGCAGAAATTTTTCTTACTCCAGCTGATCTTTTGCTATTTATTTATATATTATAATTCACAAAGGTATTGCAAGTTGGTTTTCTGTAGGACTGGATAATATAATAATAGTATGCAAACTGATCAATAACAACCTAATATTCAAAGCCTGCCTTGTAATAAACAAAAATGTAATAGGTTGCATTTGATTTTATACTGTTTGTGATAACAGGTAATGAGTGATGTTGAACTGTCATTATCTGTCAGTTAATGCCCTGATTACTCGGCCAGTTGGTATGAGACTTGACTTACTTTCATTTGCAGCCACGGCAGAGCCTGGTGACGAGGAAGCAGTGACAAGAGCTAAATATTTTATTCGTGATGAATTCCTTGTAAGTAAAAGCTTTGCGTTACTACCCTCTGTCGCTATGGTAACAGGGCTTACTACCCTCTGTCGCTATGGTAACACAGTGCTTACTACCCTTGGTCTCTATGTTAACACAGTGTTTATTTTCAACACTCCAGGGTCTGGTTGTTTGAAAGCTTATTAAACCTAATCCAAGATTTAAAATTAACCAAGGAGTTTATTTCTCTATCCACAAATGTTGTTCAACACTGATATTCTGCAAAATTTGTTAAAGATAAGACTACAACCAAAGGTTATGCTGATGCTGGAGCAAGTTAATCAGCTTTCTAGCAACCGGGCCCAGGACCTACAAAGTAAAGCATATACCAGTAATCATAGCTCCATAGATTTCTTCAAAACTTCAGCTACCGTATGTGATTGTCTACCTTATGTGATTGTCTATATTGCGTAACCCGGTATCCCGGGCTTGATTCCCGGACTCGGCATCATGTGGGCTGAATTTATTGGTTCTCTACTCTGCTCCGAGAGGTTTTTTTTCCGGGTACTCTGGTTTTCCCCTCTCCCCAAAAACCAACATTTGATTTCATTTCATTTATTTAGAGTTGAGTTTAGTGTCCCCAATTAGTAGAGCATCTGTTCTCAGCTAAATACATTTGAGACTTAAATAAAGTGATTATTATTATTAATTTCTTCTTTCATGAAAAAATTTGCTAACCATTAGTTTTGTAATCCATAACCCAGTTCTTAACCCTCTTTCATGAAACTTGAATCCATATTGCATAAAAAAATTATCAGGGAGATTGTTAATTCTCAGATGCCTCAATTGTTCTGAATAGTATACTCATTCGTATGATTTGGTTCATAGCGTCAGAGTTTTGAATGGTTTTTGTTAGTGTCTTCTTGATGGATGGTTTTCATTTTTGTCTTCATTTCAGCGAATCAGCACAGCCAGCGGAGATGGTAAACACTACTGTTATCCACATTTCACATGCGCAGTAGACACGGAGAATATTCGACGGGTGTTTAACGACTGCCGAGACATAATCCAGCGGATGCATCTTCGTCAGTACGAGCTTCTGTAATAGGGTCCCTTCTCTCCCTCCCCAACTTTTCAACCAGCCTTCTGGACAGCCCCTACTTCAGGCTACCTGCCATGTGCTGTTATATGACAAACATTCAGCTGTTTTGTTCCGATATGGGACGGGGGAAACCAAAGGCCACCGGCTTCGTGGTCTACAGCAATCATACCAGCCAGAAATTATGTCAGATACCAGCCTTGTAAAGTAGTGTACAAAGTGAAACGGAATGCGTAGCCTTAAGTTTTCTGTGACTTCCCACAGGCCCTTGTCAGTTTAGCTGTAATGTTCAGAGCCAAGAGAAAATGAGAATTTTGTTGGGGTGGGGGACGGGGAATTTTTGCGCGTGGTCTTCACATGACGTTCTTTGGTTCTTATGCTCTGTGAAACTAACACTTTACTCTAGAGTTGAATTTCTTATGTAAGAGTTTCACTGTCTTTCACAGTTCGTAACTCGAGCACTAAAATTTGTTATTTCTTCAGAATATAAAAAGTGTGCAGGCAAAGAAAACGTGTCCTTTAACCCTTTCTTGGAGTTAGTGTAAAAGAGGTGTTCTTTTGTTGCCCTTAAATAAATCAAATAATCAGTAATTCCTGCGCCTTGCAGAAGGGGTGGGAAACTCTAGGATTATCTCTCTTCTCTGTTGAGCCCGGTCGACGAAAGTAAATTATGTAGTTATTTTAAGAAAGGGAATCCCCCAAAAAATTAATGAAACGAAGGCGTCTTTTAGTTGGCATTAAACGAGGTCAGTTGCGTTTCATTGCTTTATACCGAGTCACTGCTCCAGTTTTTCTTTGTTTGCAGACACCCCATAATATCACTACAAAATCTGAATATTGTCCTTTTGAAGTGTGAATAAGTACATATAATAATTTAGATTTATATTATGAACATGGAAAGGCTTTTTAACTCACCCTTAGTGGATGGAAACAATAGTATTGATGGCCTGAATTATAACGTGACTTTAAATTGTAATATTTGCCGCCCACAGTTGTGAACTCCCTGTTCCATGTTTGGTTGATTGGAAACTATTTCGATTGCTTCTGGTTGCTTAAAGCAGAAGCTAAGAACTAGCACCAAAAGAGAAAACTTCAAGTTATGAAGGCCTGGGGAGTTTTTTAAAAGGAACCTGTCTTTATCCTGTTGTTGTACAGTAAAGATGTCCCTATTTGTGTTTGGTGTCTGTTCGTGAAAGTGTAGGTAGATTAGTCGACAGTGTATATTTTAGTAGGTGCTAGAAAGGCGTTGTCCCTTTTCCCATTCGAATGATTGTTTTCTCCCCCCTCCCCCCAAAAAAGACTTGTTTTGTTCAGAAATTAGCTTGCAGAAGTATCCTGCAATCTTCAACATATTGTATATTGACTCGAAAGAAGAAGAAAAAACACCACAGATCTTAATTTTTGTGACATGCAAGATTGTATTTGTCATGACATGTCCCTCTGCGTGTTTTGTTTGTCTGTTTGTATGTATGATTTAGTCTGCCTTTGTAGATCTAGTGGCTATTCCAGAATGTGAACCAAGAAAACTTTCGGATGTACTTTCAAAAGTATGACCAAAACCTCCCCGATCAGTGATTATGACACTTGATATCAGAGTAACTATGTAGAGCTTTAAGCCTGAGCTGTCATATTAAGTTTTATGTCAAAATAAACTATTACTCAATAGTTCGTGTACAGTCAACCCAAGTGTCGTTTCTGCGTCTTTAATTTAAACTTGCGAGTGGATGGACCAGAAGTAAACAAAGCGGGTAACGAACTCGATTTACAGGGTTGGATGACTTGTTATCGGTGGAATTTCGGTGAAGTACGACGAGATGTAAGTTTGTTTGATCTGGCTACAATTAACCTGCTTTCACCGCCAAGAGGGACTTAATAGATTTTACTCTGGCTAACGCCAGACGATTTTACTCGTCAAAGGGACACCTCTTGGGTGGTGAAAGGGTTAAGAGCTAGTTAAGACTAACCCTGAATAGCTGTTTTCATCCCTGACTCACGATTTAGGCAATCTGATACAATGGCTCGATTCTAACAGTCTAAGTCTTGATGTCCTCAGAAATAAGTGTCTATTTGTACGGGCACAAGGCACAAAATCTCTTTGCTCCCTAGTGAACCTCACATATGCCCTGATGGCATTCAGTTAAAAGAGTCAATAGTTACAAATGCCTAGGCGTTGAGGTTGATGAAACTCTCTCACGGGAGGCTCACATCTCCGAAGTCGTCGGTAAAATTGCTGAAGTATTTGCTGCCCTGAGGAGGCTCAGACCGATATGTCCCCAGAGTACTCTAGTCACAATTTACAAGTCATTGATTCTTCCGCGTCTCAGTTATTGCAGCGCTATCTGGGGCTGCATCGGTAATGGCCTCAGCCAAAAACTAGAGAAACTACAAAACAGGGCTGCACGCATAATAACAGGGTCTAGTTGGGATGCCAGATCTGCCTAAATTCTCCATGTCCTTAAATGGAATAGCCTCCTTGACAGACGTGCAAAACAACTGAAATCTTTACTGTTCAAAACTGTAAATAACCTTGTACCCGAATATCTGTTTGATAAATTCACCAGCGTTAATACCATCCACAGACATAATCTTCGAGGTGCGCAAAACAACCTGTATTCCGCGGCCGAACACTGAGGCCCTCAAGAAGAGTTTTCGTTATGGGGGCACAGTAACATGGAACAGTCTGTCAGCGGAGGCTAAGCAGGCCACTACTTTAAATAGTTTTTATTCCGCTATTGTGCATTAGTAATTTCTTAACTTAGTTTAGCACTTATTATAGGATTTTTTAACACTGTAATTTTTAAGTCTTAGCTTTTAAGTATTAGGTTTAATGCACGGCTCTTTAGAAGACCACTTTTTAGTGATGAGGATCCCGTGGATAAATAAAGTCATCATCATCATCATCATCATCATCGTCATCTATGGACTTCACTTTCTATTACGAAAACGGCGGTTTGATTCCAACTAAGAACTTAATGCCTTTTAGACCGGAAGTGGTGTGGAGTCAAGTTCTCCCTTTCACTTCCAGTGTCTCTCTTAATGCTGTGTAAAAAGATGGAAACGGGCATTCTCCAACTCATTAATTATTTATAAGGGTATTAGCCAATCCGAGTGCCCCATTTTGGTCAGGTGCACGTATCTTGATACCCACCTCGAAACAATAAAAGCACTCCTCCTTCGCAACGTGCTTTGATCTGTTTCTCGGTGTTTGGAACCCCTGATGAAACACTCGCACTTGTGTTTGATATATTACTTCTCGTCAGCAGATCCCTTGCCTTTCTTTTGAATATTCGCGGAAAGGGAATAATAATAATTAAATAACAATATATAATTATAATAAGAACCTTCCCAGAATCCTTTGCAGCTGGAAAATCGTCAATGCCAAATAACTTGGTCAGTTTGAGGGCAGCAAGACCCCCACGTTGTCTAGAAATAAGTCTTACCATAAACTAATTATTGTACAAGACTAAGGGCGATGACGTCATTGGTCACGTGACTTTGCTCACAAGTGCGTTTTTGCTCACTGTGACGAAATTATTTTGTTATTGAAAAAACAGTCAACGTGGTTTGAAGCACAATGGTGTGAGCCATTTCGGACTGCCCGGGTACCGAACAAAATATAAATATTAAGGCAGTTATATACAATTTTCAAAAAGTGGGAGTCTGGGTACAAGTGCTATCTCGCGTTGCATTAAACGCGAGGAAACAAAAATTTGGATATTGGTAGATATTTTTATGAAATATACATTTTTGTCATTTTTAATGCTGTGACGTCATCGGTCACGTGACCAGAATGGACCGAAGTTTAATATTCGCTCTAGAAGTTTACTAGAACCTTTCTCCAAGAATATTTTAAAGCGAAGTTGTAGTTTAATAAATAGTGTTTTAAAAAATGGCCATGATTACTTTTTCCTAAAAAAGTGCGGCAGTAGAAAATCTAACTGAAAAGTTTGTCAGCTTCCTGCTCAACGACCATTTGAGGTAGGAATAAAAGAAAATTTTGCCTAAGGCTTGAGAGTATGCTCTTTATGATGGCGTTGTCAGTTTCTTCTAATTTCAATTGCTTTTGGCGAGGATCGATGTTTAAGATTTTTTTCAGAGGAGAGGGCCTGGAGGAAAGAACGAAAACGAGGCTATACTTTCGCGCGCTTTTTGTTCACTGCGACGCCGCGCCACAAAAGGTCAGCTAGAAAAAAAATTCCAAGGACTGGACAACGGACTGGACTTGCATTTTCTCTAAACGGAACTTTTGACGACTTTTTTAATTATTATTATTTTTTTATGGCTGCTGTCTGCTCAGGGACAATGTACACTTGAGAAGGTAAGTTGATACAGATAGTTGTTGCTGTTTGTTAAAAAACAAAACAAAACAAAAAAAGCGCGTTTGTGGTACACTTAAATGCACTTCCCACCTAAAAAGTGTTGTTTAATTCTTGAAATTATAAAACTTAAACTAGAAGTTGCAGCAATGCGAATGAAATCAAATTAATGCTAACATTAAATGAAACAATTTAAGTTGCTTAAGGCAACCGATGCAAGCTCAGTAATTTTACTAAATACGATATTTGAAGGTTAAAAACGTATCTTAAACAGTGACGGAATAAATGATTACTTTATTTTCAACCGGAACTTAAAACGTTACCTTCATTCGCACAGACATCAAAACTTTATTTTATACTGTCCATGAACTAAATTCCCTATTACAATTATACAATAAAGCCATTATTCAAAGTATTGGCCAAAGAAAAATAGTTGCGCATAAACAAATACTGGAACAGTTCGTGCTTTCAAATGGATTACCCTAATGAATTACACGATTCCGACACATATGTTTAATTTGAGTGGCGAAACATTTTGTTGTATCTGAAAAATTACTGTACTACAAAAAACGTTTTTACAGAGGTTGTAATGCATGGGGGATCACATAATTTAATTCAATTTTATAAAGCTAAAAATTGTATGTCAAAGATTCAGCAGAAACAGAGAAACGTTTTAAAATCACGGCTGTTTGTGCGAGTTCGTGTACGTGCGCACTAAACGCGGAAAGTACCTAAGCTTAATAACTCTGAAGACGTCAAGTACTTAAGTTTATGTCAAAACCGACCAAGAACCAGTCGAAAAAAACAAACAAAGATTAGCAAATAATTGTTTTAATAGATTTAGCAGTTTTACAAAGTCTTACGCTTCTGGTTTGTGGCACCTATTTACAATGGCAGTCTGAGGAAAAACCTTTTTACAACAATGTTTAAATTATAAGCTTAAGCTTACGGTAAATTTCATTTGAATCTATTTTTTAAATTGAGGGGAAATTAAAATGTAATTTGCTATAAGAATGAGTCCAACACAGAAATCCTGAAAACCTTCTTCACAAACAAACTGACGATAAACTTGAAAACTAAATTTGAGAGTAGGCTTAACTTTCGAGGATAACTTCTTGCCGAGCCATACAAAAGTTGGGCACATAAACAAAGACAACGCTTATCTGGCTTATCGGTTGACCGTAAGTTTCTTGAAGAAAACGACTAAATAAAAGGTCAACGGTAAATACCTTCTCCAATCGTCGAAAAGGCTACATCGGGCCACTGCGTAAATCGCACATCCTTCGTCTTTAGTCATGCTCAAAACACAGCGGGAAAATTTATGTGTTGTCGAATGCAATCGCGGCGCGAATACAATCCCTTTCACAACGCTTTAGATACATCCAAAAAGCCGTCCATCAAGCCTTGATATAATTCTTCCCAGAGTGGCCAGTTAAAAATATTTTCACAGTCTAACACATCTTCAGGTGACC